>CM067307.1:2700646-2853146 GCA_034231615.1 Meghimatium bilineatum
TCATAAAGTGACAAAAAAAGGTCTTATTCTTATATTATTGATTTGAGTCAGTTTCTCTTTTTCTTCTTTAAACACCTCTAACCACTTCTCTATTGCTTCTAAGTTTCCCACTTTCCAATTTGTTTATAATGAATGCACGCATTTTCTCTTTTACTAGTTGCGTTTCCATTTCTGCGTCATAGAAACATGGCGTGATAAAATTCACTCATCTATTTTGTGTATTATTGTTGAGTTTATTATTTGTCTCTTGAAAAAGGTCCCATTTGGACCGACATGTTGAGATTTGTCCTGTGTAGTTTTATTGTATGTTTTTTATATACTTTTTATATATTTTATTCATAGGCAAGGTAAATGTTTTTAGTAACCAGTTTAATTAATTTTGCTTTACCATTTGTTCGTTCGCTTACTGCGGCACCCTCTACTTTGTCGGACACCCTTCGAGCATTTGGTTATTTACACTTTGCCTAACAGTCAATGAATAGCAGGAGAGAAAAATACAACAATAAACAAATAATACGCAATTCTCTTCACTGAAAATATATATGATAATTTTAATATAAACCCATCTACTATTACGACTATCAAAAGAAAAGTATTGCTACCTTAAAAACCGCATTCGTATCGACTGCTGCGATAAATCAGTTTAATGTAGATAATAATTAATCATAATTCTGTAACGTGGTTAAGAAATAATGTACTCATGCAAAATATGAAGCATATACGTTAAGTAAGCATGGAGAAAATAGACAATATCGGTGGACATTTATGAAAGCACTATAGAAAATATAATTGATGTCTTTGATATGCATACAAAAAAATATGGTGAACATCGTGGAAACAGAACAAAACACAATGGTTCTGACAACACGTGATTTGAAAAAAAGAGATTATACAGGAAATAAACATCAACGAAATTGAATACATTTAAAAATTAAAAGAAATGTCTCCTTGTTACATATCTTGGAGGTATAGTCAAGGGATGGAGAAGAAGAGGTAGACAAAGATGCAGGTGGGAGAGAATCATCATGCGATAGACAGGAACCAGTCTAGCAGAGTGTACCACCAAGAAAGAGTATGTTGGATATCACTTCAATCCTACGTCCATTCATCAGGATATTAAATAATAAATAACAGGCTTGATGAAGTGAATACCTTCAAATACCTCGGATCCAGTATATACAGTGATGGCAAATGCAAAGCAGAACTAAAGGTAAGGCTGGAGATGGCTTTAGCACCCTCGTCAAGACTAACGGTGATTTGGAAAAGCAACATCAGTATTGGAGTGAAAATCAAACTGTATAAGTCGCTTGTGAAATAAAGTAGAGATGTGTGCAGATGTCCATGAACCATTGCTTTCAATAGTGAAACAGCGAAAACTAGCATGGTTTGGACATGTATGCAGGTACGATTCCTTGTCCAAAACAATACTGCAGGGAACTGTTGAAGGGGAAGAATCAGAGGAGGGAAAATAAAGGCATGGACAGACAACATCAAGGTATGGACAGGACACGATATTTCAACACTCATCCGCAACGCTGAGTGTAGAATTCGCTAAAGGACTCTGTGTGCTGAAGCATCCAATGTGGTACCCCTACGACCCTGAATGGTTAGGAGTTTATTGATTGATTTTTTGATTGAATGATGTTGGATATCACATCCTGCCAGTCATCGATGAGGACAAATTTACTTACTTGCGCGTCTTGCCAAGTAAGTCGATTGCTATTGAAACTATAACAACTGCCACGGTATTCCTTCCATCCAGACTCACAGTTTCCGGCACTGAAAACTGAAACATAATCAAACATCAATACCGGCATCATCATTTAACTAGTTGGAACATTACTATATCATTTAACCAGTTGGAACATTACTCTACAGACACGATGGATAAAAACAACCAGGGGCAGACCTTGCAAACGATGGGTACAAAGTCAGGGAAAGACCCAGTGTCCTAGCTAAGGACATGAACTTGGACAAAGACATCAATAGAGCCGTGAGTTAATTTTATAGATGTATACTACATGCTGCTAGTAAAACCATACCCAGGGGGGGGTGACACGCAAAAACTACAAACCATACATGAATGATGACCTGAAAAAGCTGCAAAATGAGATGGAAACATCTAGAAAGGAGGCTGAGAACAGACCTAGCCAAGAACATCACAACAAAAATCAGCCAACAAAGGCTAAATTTCAATGAGCCAAGTTACAAGCCAGACGAAGCAGCTGGAAAGAAAAAACAGAGTCGCTGAACCTAGAAAGAGATACTAGGAAATTATGGAAACTTGTGAAATAACTAAATGATGAAGGTACACACTTTATACCAGAATCACACTTTATAAAGATAGAAACATTTTAACAGGTAAACATGCAGCTGATTACTTTTCAGATTCCTTTGCAGAAGACAATAACGTCAAAGTTAGCCCAGACAAACAACAGGAAGTTCGAGAGAACCAGCAAAACATTGGACAAGGCGAACCTATACCTGAATTCTTGGAAGCACCAATC
This sequence comes from Meghimatium bilineatum, assembly GCA_034231615.1. Lineage (NCBI taxonomy): Eukaryota > Metazoa > Mollusca > Gastropoda > Stylommatophora > Philomycidae > Meghimatium > Meghimatium bilineatum. The sequence goes on from CM067307.1 coordinate 2,703,154, forward strand.
ACAATGAAAGAACTTGAGCATGCAATATCCAAATTGAAAGTGAAAAAGTCCCCTGGAGCTGATGGAGTGTCCAATGAAACGATTAAAAACATGGGAATTGCAGCAAGAGCAAAGCTACTGCAGATCTTTAACACCAGCTGGTCCACAGGTAATGTACCACAGGCATGGAGAGAAGCAATAATGATACCTCTCCTCAAATCAGGAAAAGATGACAACACGGTCTCCAATTACAGGCCCATCAGTCTCACAAGCTGTCTATGCAAAACAGTGGAACGCATTATCAACCTTAGGATGCAGTGGTACCTTGAAAATGAAAACCTTCTGGTATCACAGCAAGCAGGTTTCAGACAGTGCTACTCTACTGAAGATCAGGCAACCTACCTCTCCCAAGAGATTGAGGATGCCTTCCAAGATAAGAAACTGGTACTAGCAGCATGGATAGACCTCAGGAAAGCATTTGATAAGGTCTGGATAGAAGGGCTCTTAAAGAAATTGCGAAATTGCAGGGTTAGCTCAAGAATGTACAAATGGGTAAAAGCATACGTGCATAATAGAAGAGCCAGGGTACAACTAGATGGTCGCAAGAGCAAGAAAGTTTTACTGCGTCATGGAGTCCCCCAGGGAGGAGTCCTGTCACCCACACTTTTCTTGGTTTACATCAATGTCCTAGTTGGTGAACTACCACACGGAATCAAAGTGGCAATGTATGCTGACGACCTGGTGATCTGGTGTACGGAAGAACATGCGACAGTGGCCACTAAACAAATACAAAGAGCTATCGATGCCCTACCCTTATGGGCAAATAGATGCTGCGTCAGCATTAACACAGATAAGTGCAGCACTACACTCTTTACTCTCTCACCAAAACAAAAAGCTAGTCATATCAAGATAGATGCAGAACTCTTGAAAGAAGACAAACAACCCACATACCTCGGAGTTACTTTTGATGATAAGCTGACATGGAAGCAGAACATAAACAATGCAACAATAAAAGCCAGGAGGAAGTTAGCTATCCTGAGAAAATTAAGTGGAATCACATTTGGGAGACAAAGGGAATATACTCAGTAAAGTTTACCAGCAAGGCATAAGACCACACCTGGAATATGGTTCAGCTGCGTGGTGTCCAGCACAAAACACCACATTACAAGATCTAGATAAAGTTCAAATCCAGCCACTTTGAATAATGTTAGGAGCAATGAAATCAACACCCATAGCAGAGATGCAGAAAATGGGAAGAATGCAAACACTTGGCGAACGCAGAGACACAAAAGTACTAATTTAAGCAGAAAAGTTTCAGTGTATGCAAAGTCATCCAATGAAGGAAAGATTCCAAAATCTAGCAATGGGGTGGACTGAAAAGAAGCAGCTTTATCCATCAAACTAAACGACTCCGTAGACAACTTACAGACCTACCTGAAGTTGACAGCCCCTTAAGGTCTGTACTAGAACAAACCCTGTGGAGTGAAAGGCATGAAATGCCAATATAAATTCAGATCCATGTGAAAGGAATACTAAGCGAGGACGAACAGAACAGTGTGCAGCGAAGGACAGTCACCCTCAGTTCCTGGATGAGGCATATCCACAAGATATATGGGTCAGAGTATACACAGATGGCTCAGCAAAGAATGATGTGAGGAATGGAGGTACAGGTGTATATATAGAATATCCACACACGCCTAGAGATACAATCAGAACACCGACAGGGAAATTCTGCAATAATTATGATGCAGAAATCCAGGCAAATTAGTGTGGCAGATAAAAAACTATTGACCTCAAACTCTGACCTACAGCCTGACAGATGCAAGGTCTGTGCTTCAAGCTTTCCATTCTGGAAAACTAACAGATTTGAAAAAAAAAAATACTTAGTGAATTGACTTTCCAGTATAGGGTAACCATGCAGTGGATACCCTCTCACCGTGGAATACCAGGAAATGAAAAGGCAGACCAACTGGCTAAGGAAGGTGCTGCCGAAGACCAACCAGATATACCAATCACCTACCATCAGAAAAAACAGATGATCAAGTCAATAAGAAAGCCACAAACACCAACACAAGATGACTATCATATTATGAACAGATCAGAACAAGTTATAATTCTACGTCTCAGAACAGGACACAACCGACTCCGCAGTCACATGTATACAAAGTTCAAGATTGGCAACACGGCCATGTGTACATGTGGGCAGGCAGCACAGAGTGCCAAACATATACTTCAAGAGTGTTCTGACATTTTGGCTAGAGGAAACAACACTGGAATCAAAGCTCTATGGGACACTATATGAACTACAAATGAAAGTGAGTTTTATTCAGGAGACAGAATTATAGATATAGACATGTTTCAAGTGAACGAAAGAAGAAGAAGAAGAAGGGAAAGAACTTGCAAACGATGGATACAAAGTCAGGGGCAGACCTAGCAAACGATGGATACAATGCCAGGGGTATACCTTACACACGATGGATATAAAACCAGAGGGCAGACCTTGCAAACGATGGATACAAAACCAGGAGTCAGACTTTGCAAACGGTGGATATAAAACCAGAGGGCAGACCTTGCCAACGATGAATACAAAACCAGGGGTCAGAGCTTGCAAACTTTGATATTTAGGATTCTTTTTCATGTGTGTCCCGTAATTTAATATACTCTATCATATGTAAGCGTTGTGATATGAAGTATATTGGTGAGACTGGTAGACGTTTAGCAGATAGATTCGCCGAACATTTGAGAGATATCACGAATCATCGTGACTCCCCAGTGGCTAATCATTTTAACAGCCCGTCATATCATGGTAGCTCTGATGTCTCTGTAACCGGTTTGTTACGTTGTTATACCGGTGACCGGCAACGTCAGTCCTTGGAATATCGTCTCATTTGTCATATGGGAGTCTTGCAACCACACGGAATGAACATTAATCACCGTTTTGTTTGAGTTACCCATCTTTTCTTTATACCCTCTACTCCCGTATTGCACTGATTCTTGTAATTATTTGTCTTTGTACACTTTCGTGAGTAATTATTATATTTGTGTTTGCCGTACTTCTATATAATTCTTTTATGTCTTCTTTCGTTTGTGTATGTCAATATGTGATTATTTTGTACTCTGCCATTTTGTTATTGTTAAATCATTTACATATTTAGACTTTGATTTCCTCGGTGTTATTGCAGTTGTCTCTTCGATGGGTGCCCATACATGTATAGGTATTTGTATATGCATTTCGTTTTACATGGTTCTATGTATCCACACAATTACTTTGGGCCACACATTTGTATGTATACATATGCAGTTGTTATAGCATTATCTTTATGTGAACGAACGTTTATATTTACATTAATATATGTATATGTTTCTATGTGTACGAATGTTCATGTTATTGTTTTTATTTATTTGAGAAAGTGTTTATGTGGATGAATGTTCATATTTATGTATACATACATACATATATATATATATATATATATATATATATATATATATATATATATATATATATATATATATATATATATATATATATATATATATATTTATGTGAGCGCTTTTTTATGTTAATGCACGTATCTCCATGCTGTGTCAATGTGTATACCTATTCTGGTGTGAGCCCTTTCCTGTGTGTGGATACATTTACATGCCTGTGCATTTTGTGTGGGTATCCTTCACACATCTGTGTCCATCTTGTTATGTGTTTATTTCTTGACTCTTGGTGTGTGTATACATTTCTATGTATGTTTAGGTTTGGTTTTATATATATGTTTATGTCTATATTTAGTTTCACATTCATTCCATGCGTTTTCAAATGTTGATTCTTCTTGTATCCTTCCTTCCCCAAACCCACTCACCCCACCACCACACAACCTCATCATTACTCATCTATCATTGTCATATGCCATTCTGGTTGGCGAAGGTGACCATGGTTCTCTGTTCACAGTATTGTTATCAGGATCGTTGTTTCCAAGCCTTGCTAGGTTGTCACATTAATATTTTCTCACGTCCCCATCTGTCTCTGTTCCCTTCAGTCTTGCCTGTTGTGACTATGTTCTTAAAACCTGCCTGTCTGATAAAGTGACAAATGGGGTATTTTTCTTATCTTTTTCTTTTATTATTCTTGCACTCATCTACAGTGCCTCTAATTTCCCACTTTCGGTTTGTTTATAATGAATGCATGCATTTTCTCTTTTACTAGATGCGTTGCCATCCCTGCGCTATGGAGACGGGGCTTGATGAAATATAGTCATTTATTTTGTTTTTTATTTTGTCGTTTTCTGTTGTTTGTCTCTTGAAAAAGGTTCAATTTGAGCCGATACGTGGAGAATTGTCCTGTTTAGTTTTATTGTATGTTTTTTTATATATAATTTTTTTTTAAATAAATTTTTATTAATAGGCAAGGTAAGTGTTTTAGTAACCTGTTTAACTCATTTTGCTTTACTATTTGTTCATTAGGTTACTGCGGCACCATCCACTTTGTCGGAGACCCTCTGACCATTTGGTTATTTATATTTATTCTAGATGTTCAAGATGTCCCATGAACAGACACGCATAGCTATGTCCCATTTTGGTGCCCATGGCAACACCACCTATCTGATCGAAAAAGTGCCCATCAAATTCAAAAGAGTTGAGTATAATCACTAGTTCAGTAAGGCGGATAAGAATAGAAGTGGATACAGAGGGATGGGGACTCTTGTTCAGAAAGAACTGCAAAGCCCTTAGACCATCTGCATGTGGTATAGAAGTGTACAAAGAACAAACATCAAGTAAGAACAGGCGATAGGTATGGTCAGAAGACAACTGGACAGAAGAACAAATGGTCAGAGCATGTTTGGTGTCTTTCAAGAATGAAGGCAGTTGTACGGCTAAAAGGGCTGGAAAATGTTTTTAAGGAAGTCGGAGATGCGCTCAGTGGGACAAGAACAAACAAAGACAATAGATCTACCCGGATTCCATGTCTTATGGATCTTAGGTATCTTATAGAAAAAATACCTGCATAAACAGCTTTGATCGACGCAAAGAGCCTTGACAGTGGTAGGAAGGTGGTTGTTACGGATAAGGGTTTTCACAGTGCTTTTAACCACCTTCTAGTAAGGTACAGTTTGAGTCAGATGTGCGTGCAGTGTAGACAGTGGGGTTGGAGAGTTGCTGTGGCCCTCCTGGAGATAAAGGTCCTTACGCCACACCACAACGGCCCCAACCCCACTTATTGTGCCATCCATATGTGAATGCCTTGGGTGAAAGGATAGTTTCTTGTGTTGGTTGATACGTTGTACAACTCTTTAATATACTCTACCCACCTTGTTTTCCTGTCTTCTCCGTGGAATATGGGGGTACCGTTTCTTCTGTTTATTATTGCCGTGGGGTAACTCTCATTTCTTACTTTCATTGCTTTTATGCTTCAGAAGAAGTCTCTTGGTCTGTTGGTGTGTATGTCAGACGAGTATTCGCCATATTCTTTCCACCGTTTTACTTTTGCTTGTTTGATTGCTCGTTTGATATTCTTCCCTCTTAAAAAGATGCTGAACATATTCCGTTTGATTATCTGTCATTATCCATATTTTGGATATTTGCTTCTTTTTCCATATTGCTTGATTTCCACATTCCAACAAATAGTTCGTTTACACCCATTTGTTTTATGATTGGTGCCACATAACGTTTTTATGTTATTTTTCATTGATGTTTTGAAAATTGCCCATTCGTTATTATGTTGTCAATCACGGTTGATAGTTTTTCATAAACTTTACTCATTGCTTGGTGTAGTTTGTCTCTTATTGTTTGGTGTTTTAGTTTACGACAGTTCACAATTAGATCTTGCGTTTGTCTAGTTTCTTTCTTCATTTACTGTGCCTGTCTTGTTGATTTTAATAGTGTTAGTGATCGTGGAATATTATGTGATTCAGTCGATAGTGATTGTGAAGTGTGAAGTGAATCAGTCGATAAATGTAATAGTATTAGTGATTGTGAAGTGAGAAGTGAATAAGTCGATATATGTAATAGTGTTAGTGATTGTGAAGTGGGAAGTGAATCGATATATGTAATAATGTTAGTGATCGTTGTATGGGAAGTGAATCAGTCGATATGTGTAATAGTATTAGTGATCGTGACATTATGTATACTGCCAATCGTGGCTAGTAGTTTTTCATAAACTTTACTCATTGCTTGGTTTAGTTTGTCTCTTATTGTTTCGTCCTTTAGTTTACGAAAGTTCACAGTAAGAACTATATATATATATTCCGTGAATATGTGTAATAATATTAATGATCGTTGTATGGGAAATGTAGGTAAAATAGATGTATACTTTAATAAGTTGCAACGGTAAATAGACAATAATAGTTCGTTCACTAAAGAACGTTACAGTGAGAGTTGGTACTTAGTTTTCTCAAGCAGAGTATATCCATCAGTCTATCTCTATCTATCTATACGCTGTGTCCCTTGTTTGCCTTGCAGCGTCAGGGGTGGAAGAGTTCTCTGGAGATGGCCTTCGTGTGCGCTGTTTGTAAGCTTGTTCCTGTGGCTTCTTTGATTTCCGTGATCCATCTTTTACATGGTCTGCCTCTGGCTTTATAACCGTTATGTCTATGTGTCATGGCCATCTGTGGCATGCTATATGTCGGTAGTCTGGAAGCGTGTGAAAACCACTTGATCTGCTGTCTTTTGATGTGTTCCAATACTGGTATTGTTTTGGTTATCTGTCTGATGTTATCGTTTCTAATTCTATCTCTTAATGACACTCCGAGTATTCTTCGTAGACATGTCATTTCTGTTGTCACTATTTTTCTTTTGTCTTGTGCTGTCATTGTCCAGGTTTGGCACTGGTAGCATAGTGATGGAATAATAATAGTCTTGTATAATGCAACTTTAGTGTCTATGTTTACATTTTTGTTCTTGAAAATGCGTGTCATCTGTCCTAGAATCTGGTATGTTTTGTTGCATCTATTTTGTATCTCTTTACTGGTTTTCCCTTCAGTCGATATAATGCTTCCTAAGTAAGTGAACTCATTTACTTGTTTAAGGTGTTTATCATCGATGGAGATAGTGATATTTCTTTCTTTCTTTGCTATTGCCATTATTTCAGTCTTTTCAATATTAATCTTCATGTTGAATTTTTGACATGTTATGTGGAGTTTGTTCATATGGTCTTGCAATTGTTCTTCTGATGTCGCTATTAGTACTTGGTCGTCTGCAAAGAGTAGTTCGCTCAATTTGTCTTTTATGTTACCTTCTTCGTTGGTACTTGTTAGTTTACAGATGTGGTCGATATATGTTATAAAAAGTATAGGGGATAGGACACACCCCTGTCGAACTCCTGATTGAATTTGGAACTTATTGGACACACCTGCATTTGTTCTTACTGATCATTGGCTATTTGCATAAATGCCCTTGCATATGTTGATTAAATGTTCTGGTACTACGTATATTGATAGTGTTTTCCATAGTTGTTGTCTGTCTACTCTGTCGAATGCCTTTTCTTGGTCTACGAATGCGATATATAATTCTTTGTTGTTTTCTGTGGCTCTTTCTGTTAGTTGTCTAAGTGTAAAGATAGCATCCGTACAGCTTTTGTTCTTACGGAAGCCCATTTGGGTGTTTTGAAGTTGTGGTTCAATATATGTTCGTAGTCGTTGCTCTAATATTTTGTTAAAAATTTTTCCTGTGTGGCTTAGTAAAGATATCCCTCTGTATTTTGTGCAGTTTCTCTTACTGCCTTTTTTCTTCCATATGGGAATGATTATCGCGTTCCTCCAGTCTTCTGGTGTCTCTTGTTTTTTCCACATTACATTAAAAAGTCTGTGTAACCATTTTTTCCCGCTCTCTGCTGCTGCTTTGATAAGTTCTGTTTGTATGTTATCAGAGCCTGCTGCCTTGTTCATTGGTGCTTTGTTTATTGCATTTTCTATTTCCGATAGTAGTATATATGGTTCTAGGTTCGCTGCTGTAGTGTTTATTGTTGTGTCTTCCTCTCCTTCTTTTAGATTTAGTAGTTCCTTGAAATATTGTTGCCATCTTTCCATTATTTGCTTCGGTTCTTTTAGTGCATTACCGTTTTCATCATTTATTATTTCTGTCGGTTCATATATATCTTCTTTGTTTCTCATGTTCTTGATTTTCTTGTAGAACCTCTTTTGTGCTTTTTTATATTCTGCGTTGAGCATGTCTCCATATTCTTTCCATGAGTTGATTTTGGCAGTTTTAATGACTTTCTTGGCATTTGTTTTTGCTGTCTTGTATTCTATGTAATCTACTTGGTTTTTGCTTTTGACCCATTTCTTATATTGTTGTTTCTTTTCTTTAGTGGCTTTTTTGACTACTTCATTCCACCATGCTGTTATTTTTGGTTTCTTTACACTATTGTTCTTGTATCCGCATGCTTCCCCTGCTGCTTGTGTTATAGCTTCTTTGAATAGTTTCCATTCTTCTTCTGCTGTTGTAGTATCTACTGGTATTTTTTCCAATTTTTCTGTGATTTTTTGTGCGTATTGCTCACGTACCGTGTCGTCCTTTAGCTTGTGGATTTTAATTTTTGTTGGTTTGTTATCTTTGTTGTTATCTTTCTTCTTTCTCTTTCTGTTTGCTTTGTAGAGTGCATCGGAATTGATATAGGAAAAGTAAAATATGATTATAGACTGATCTCACACTGAGAATTCTGTGTAACACGATCGTCACTAACAACCAGTTCTTGTATGTTACGAAGTCGCAAGAGACATTATCTACCAGATCCAGATAATTTATTATATTTATCTAAATCTGAAGTTATATATGAACTCAAACTATTCACATTTGTGTGAGAATATATCAACTACAATGTTCCACATTACCCTTACATTTGTGAGAGAATATCTCAACTACAATGTTCCACATTACCCTTACATTTGTGAGAGAATATCTCAACTACAATGTTCCACATTACCCTTACATTTGTGAGAGAATATCTCAACTACAATGTTCCACATTACCCTTACATTTGAGTGAGAATATCTGAACTACAATGTTCCACATTACCCTTACATTTGTGAGAGAATATCTCAACTACAATGTTCCACATTACCCTTACATTTGTGAGAGAATATCTCAACTACAATGTTCCACATTACCCTTACATTTGTGAGAGAATATCTCAACTACAATGTTCCACATTACCCTTACATTTGTGAGAGAATATCTCAACTACAATGTTCCACATTACCCTTACATTTGAGAGAGAATATATCAACTACAATGTTCCACATTACCCTTACATTTGAGTGAGAATATCTGAACTACAATGTTCCACATTACCCTTACATTTGTGAGAGAATATCTGAACTACAATGTTCCACATTACCCTTACATTTGAGAGAGAATATCTGAACTACAATGTTCCACATTACCCTTACATTTGAGTGAGAATATCTGAACTACAATGTTCCACATTACCCTTACATTTGAGTGAGAATATCTGAACTACAATGTTCCACATTACCCTTACATTTGAGTGAGAATATCTGAACTACAATGTTCCACATTACCCTTACATTTGAGAGAGAATATCTGAACTACAATGTTCCACATTACCCTTACATTTGAGAGAGAATATCTGAACTACAATGTTCCACATTACCCTTACATTTGAGAGAGAATATCTGAACTACAATGTTCCACATTACCCTTACATTTGAGAGAGAATATCTGAACTACAATGTTCCACATTACCCTTACATTTGAGAGAGAATATCTGAACTACAATGTTCCACATTACCCTTACATTTGAGAGAGAATATCTGAACTACAATGTTCCACATTACCCTTACATTTGAGAGAGAATATCTGAACTACAATGTTCCACATTACCCTTACATTTGAGTGAGAATATCTGAACTACAATGTTCCACATTACCCTTACATTTGAGTGAGAATATCTGAACTACAATGTTCCACATTACCCTTACATTTGAGTGAGAATATCTGAACTACAATGTTCCACATTACCCTTACATTTGAGAGAGAATATCTGAACAACAATGTTCCACATTACCCTTACATTTGAGAGAGAATATCTGAACTACAATGTTCCACATTACCCTTACATTTGAGTGAGAATATCTGAACTACAATGTTCCACATTACCCTTACATTTGAGTGAGAATATCTGAACTACAATGTTCCACATTACCCTTACATTTGAGTGAGAATATCTGAACTACAATGTTCCACATTACCCTTACATTTGAGTGAGAATATCTGAACTACAATGTTCCACATTACCCTTACATTTGAGAGAGAATATCTGAACAACAATGTTCTACATTATCCTTACATTTGAGTGAGAATATCTGAACTACAATGTTCCACATTACCCTTACATTTGAGTGAGAATATCTGAACTACAATGTTCCACATTACCCTTACATTTGAGAGAGAATATCTGAACTACAATGTTCCACATTACCCTTACATTTGAGAGAGAATATCTGAACTACAATGTTCTACATTACCCTTACATTTGAGAGAGAATATCTGAACAACAATGTTCTACATTATCCTTACATTTGAGTGAGAATATCTGAACTACAATGTTCCACATTACCCTTACATTTGAGAGAGAATATCTGAACTACAATGTTCCACATTACCCTTACATTTGAGAGAGAATATCTGAACTACAATGTTCCACATTACCCTTACATTTGAGAGAGAATATCTGAACTACAATGTTCCACATTACCCTTACATTTGAGAGAGAATATCTGAACTACAATGTTCCACATTACCCTTACATTTGAGTGAGAATATCTGAACTACAATGTTCCACATTACCCTTAAATTTGAGTGAGAATATCTGAACTACAATGTTCTACATTACCCTTACATTTGAGTGAGAATATCTGAACTACAATGTTCTACATTACCCTTACACTTGAGAGAGAATATATCAACTACAATGTTCCACATTACCCTTACATTTGCTGACATCTGAATAGTTACCTGAACCAATATATGTTCCATACTGAATAAAGCGTGTAGAAATACAGGAGTCCAATGGTTAGCCAGACTATTCACAATAGCTTGGTCAGAAAGAAAATTACCAGATGAATGGCAAAAATCTGTAATTGTACCACTATTGAAAAACAAAGGTAATAAGAGAGAGTGTGAATCATATAGAGGCATCTCCTTGTTAAGCCGCACAGGTAAAATCTACGCAAAAATAATAGAACAAAGAATGCGATACATTGCAGAACTACAGTTGAGCCCCTCTCAGTTTGGCTTCAGTAGGGGAGCAAGCTGTACAGACGCACTTTTCACACTGAGACAACTGAGTGAAAAAGCAATCGAATACAATAAAGATTTTAACACAGTATTTGTAGACAAGGAAAAGGCATTCGACAGAGTAGATAGAAACATTCTATGGGAAACCTTAGAAATGTATAACATCAGAGGACAACTGTTAGATAACATAAAATTGATACATCAAAAATGCCAAAGCTCAGTAAGAACAACAGATGGAATGACTGAACCTTTTGAAACAAGATCTGGAGTAAGACAAGGATGCCTACTTTCACCCCTACTTTTCAACATATACATGGTCAGAATAATAAAAGAAGCTCATATTAACAAAGAGGAAAACATTGCAAATAAACCTGATGAAGAACTTAATAATGAAATCAATGAACTATTATTTGCTGATGATCAAAGTTTAATATACAAAGATGAGGAAACTTTACAAAAGCACATCAATGCATTGTTGTTAGCATGTCAGAAGTACAACATGAAAATTAATGTACAAAAAACAGAAGTTATGAAAATTAGCAAGTCTTCAACACCAATGAATATAACAATAGATAACACCAAAGTGAAACAAGCCAAAGAATTTAAATATCTAGGCAGCATTTTTCCGAAGATGGAAGACTAGACAGAGAAATAGAAACAACGTACCAGAAAGAAAACACAGTGACTTACCAACTTTCACCATTACTTCTTCATCCAAAGATCAAGATGGAAATTAAAAAACAAATAATATCTACAATTTTTATACCAACACTGTGCTACCAATGTCAAACATGGTCTTTAACAGCTTCACAGCAAATAAAAATTGTCACATGTGAAATGAATTGTCTGAGGAAAGCTGCAATGGTTACAAAACTAGATCAAATAAGAAATGAAGAAATTAGGAAAAGAGTTGGTATCGAACATATTGAGAGACAGCAAGTAAAATGGTTCAGTCACCTTATGAGAATGAAGCCAAACCAAATACCAATAAGAGCATATAATACAAGAATATCAGGGCGTGAGACCAAAGGTAGACCAAGAAAACGGTGGATAGAAAACATTAAGTTAACCTTGAACAAACATGGACTAAATGCAACCTCGGCGACACATCTGGCCATGAAACGACAGCTTAAGATACTACCCCTACTACGCTTAACGACAAGTGTGAATGCGATCAACAATCATTCACCTGGGGATAGACAATAGACTGAATGAACCTGTATTTGCCTGTATCTGAGAGAATATCTGAACTACAATATATATTCCACATTGATGTTACAACCATTCATAATTGAAAGCATGCTTGAACTGAAGCTTGTCCATACCAAGTAACAATTTATTGTATCAATTGAGATCGAGTTTTGAACATTAACTGTTCCATATATCTGAGAGACATTCTCGTGACAAAACAATATGCTTTCACAAGGAGCACAGCCATAAACTGAGTGTCAATAATACTACGATAAAGAAATGTGTATACTCAGATCCTGCCCTATAAGGAACCTGAACATACAGTATCCCACTGAGTCATGGAAGACTCCCATAGAGCTTTCATTATAGTGTTGTTTCCTCTGGCCAAAATGTCTGCCTCAACGTTTCATGCACACTTTTGAAGTATATGTTTGGCACTCTGTGCTGCCTGTCCACATGTACACATGGCAGTGTTGCCAATCTTGAACTTTGTATACATGTGACTGCGTATCAACAATGTTAGAACCAGTTTGTATCATCGTTTGTATCTGAGATAGTGACGATCCCTGATCCCTCACACCAACCCTCGTGTATGTCAATACCAGTGTTGTGTGAATTATTGTGATTTCGGGAATAATTTGTAAGAACGATCATAGAAATGGCTGAATTCCTGAAACTGAGATGTATAATAAGAACATAACAATAGAAGAGAGAGAAATTAAAGTTTTATTTTTGAATAAAAATTAATAAATTCGCATTCATCGAGGAAGTGAATATTGTAAACACATCGGAGAGCAGTTACCCAACATCTAGTTAGCTTAATAAATGTTTCTGTGTGCATGTCTTTTTTCTTATGACAGAATCGAAGAAAGAATAGAGAACCCAGGGAGGTTCCTGACGATTAAACAGATAAAAGGGTTTTTCCTTTTCATTGAATTAAAGTAATCATTTGGTAAGAACAAATGAATTGTATTTTTGTTATTGTTGATATGATAGAACATCATTTTTTAAAATTGAAAATTTTTTATTGTTTTTTTGTTTCAATAAACAGAACTTATCTGTGAATACAGGAAATTGTTTTCACATTATTTCAGTTTTATATTAACAAATTAGCTTGTATTGGGTTCTAAGTTCGGATTGATATCACCAGCCACAACCGAAGAGACAATAATCCTATTGGAGGAACCTTAAGAGATACAAGAACCACTATACTATACTATTATACTATACCACTATACTATACCACTATACTATACCACTATACTATACCACTATACTATACCACTATACTATACCACTATACTATACCACTATACTATACCACTATACTATACCACTATACTATACCACTATACTATACCATTATACTATACCACTATACTATACCACTATACTATACCATTATACTATACCACTATACTATACCCACTATACTATACCCACTATACGATCAAAACGCATATTGCTGGAAAAGGTTCATACATGCCATACACAGGATCGAGAATACAGGATAGAAAGAAATATAAATATCTCATTAATCTATTTTACATCTATGCTTATTGTTACCTAGGTTACTGTGTAAACACATACGTCATTTCATTGTATGTATTATTTCTCCAATTATTATCTTCATTTATTATATATCTCCATCTGAATTCATCTATCTCTCCTATCACTCGCTCTCTATCTGTCTGACTTTCTCTATCTCATTCATGTGATGTTTGTTGTTTCTATTACACAAGAGAAAATATGATAGTTGTATATGGGTGTTATTACAGTAAAAATGTGTGCATGACATTATGATACATGTCTTACCGTACAGACATGACAGACCATGAGTAACATAACTAAAACATGAGAGAAATGTCTTACCGTACTGACATGACAGAGCCATGAGTAACATAACTAAAACCTGAGAGAAATGTCTTACCGTACTGACATGACAGAGCCATGAGTAACATAACTAAAACATGAGAGAAATGTCTTACCGTACTGACATGACAGAGCCATGAGTAACATAAAATGAATCTGAGAGAAATGTCTTACCGTACTGACATGACAGAGCCATGAGTAACATAACTAAAACATGAGAGAAATGTCTTACCGTACTGACATGACAGAGCCATGAGTAACATAACTAAAACATGAGAGAAATGTCTTACCGTACTGACATGACAGAGCCATGAGTAACATAACTAAAACATGAGAGAAATGTCTTACCGTACTGACATGACAGAGCCATGAGTAACATAACTAAAACCTGAGAGAAATGTCTTACCGTACTGACATGACAGAGCCATGAGTAACATAACTAAAACATGAGAGAAATGTCTTACCGTACTGACATGACAGAGCCATGAGTAACATAGATTGAGCCTGAGAGAAATGTCTTACCGTACTGACATGACAGAGCCATGAGTAACATAACTAAAACATGAGAGAAATGTCTTACCGTACTGACATGACAGAGCCATGAGTAACATAACTAAAACATGAGAGAAATGTCTTACCGTACTGACATGACAGAGCCATGAGTAACATAACTAAAACATGAGAGAAATGTCTTACCGTACTGACATGACAGAGCCATGAGTAACATAACTAAAACCTGAGAGAAATGTCTTACCGTACTGACATGACAGAGCCATGAGTAACATAACTAAAACATGAGAGAAATGTCTTACCGTACTGACATGACAGAGCCATGAGTAACATAGATTGAGCCTGAGAGAAATGTCTTACCGTACTGACATGACAGAGCCATGAGTAACATAACTAAAACATGAGAGAAATGTCTTACCGTACTGACATGACAGAGCCATGAGTAACATAACTAAAACATGAGAGAAATGTCTTACCGTACTGACATGACAGAGTCATGAGTAACATAAGTAAAACCTGAGAGAAATGTCTTACCGTACTGACATGACAGAGCCATGAGTAACATAACTAAAACCTGAGAAATGAAATAGAAATATAAACATTTCGTAGTTTATCTATGCTGTAAGTGATTGTTAGAAAAAAACATTAAATTTAAATTATAATTTGTGTTTATAGATATTGGTAACACGTGGATATTGGTAACACATGGATATTGGTAACACATGGATATTGGTAACATACAGATATTGCTAACACATGGATATTGGTAACACATGGATATTGGTAACACGTGGATATTGGTAACACATAGATATTGGTAACACGTGGATATTAGTACCACTTGGATATTGGTAACACATAGATATTGGTAACACATAGATATTGGTAACACATAGATATTGGTAACACATAGATATTGGTAACACGTGGATATTAGTACCACTTGGATATTGGTAACACATAGATATTGGTAACACGTGGATATTAGTACCACATGGATATTGGTAACACATAGATATTGGTAACACATAGATATTGGTAACACATAGATATTGGTAACACATAGATATTGGTAACACGTGGATATTAGTACCACTTGGATATTGGTAACACATAGATGTCTGACACAACCTACAACTTACTAGGACAGTGACTGCGACACCAAATTTATATACTTTTATATGTCTGATACAATCAGCAACTGACTGAAGTGCTTTATATTGAAGTGTTTTATACTGACCTGTTTTCTAGTGAAGTGTTTTATATTGAATAGTTTTATACTGCGCTGTTTTCTAGTGAAGTGTTTTATATTGAATAGTTTTATACTGAAGTGTTTTATATTGAATAGTTTTATACTGAAGTGTTTTATATTGAATTGTTTTATACTGAAGTGTTTTATATTGAATTGTTTTATACTGAAGTGTTTTATATTGAAGTGTTTTATTCTGAAGTGTTTTATATTGAATTGTTTTATACTGAAGTGTTTTATATTGAATAGTTTTATACTGAAGTGTTTTATATTGAATTGTTTTATACTGAAGTGTTTTATATTGAATTGTTTTATACTGAAGTGTTTTATATTGAATAGTTTTATACTGAAGTGTTTCATATTGAATTGTTTTATACTGAGCTGTTTCATACTGAAGAGTTTTATATTGAAGTGTTTTATTCTGAAGTGTTTTATATTGAATAGTTTCATACTGAAGAGTTTTATATTGAAGTGTTTTATTCTGAAGTGTTTTATATTGAAGTGTAACAGTAACCATTCTTTATCAGCCTTTAGAAATGACGAATATTTTTATTTGTTGACAAAATATTGGACAGTTTAAGATATTTGACGAGACCAGTGGTCCACGTAATAATTATTTGAGTGGAGCTCAGTGAGGAAGACAAGTAGAGTAATCGGCCGTTTTTTGTGTTTGTTGTTAGTAAGCCTGAACGGTCATGGTTTTTGCCAGGACAAGTAGACACCAAAAAGTTAAGTTAAGGAGTTTTCTAATGTGATTGAAAAATAAAATGAACACTAGATAATATTGTAGAAAGATAGGAGAAAGTAGATGAATATAACTCAGGAAAAAAACGTGAAAGAAAAGATACCCGTGAATTGTGAGAAAAGGGAAGAAAGAACTGATACATTGATTTGAATTCAGTTGGTAGTTGAAGCTGACTAGCGTAAACATCTAACCTAGTAAAGTAAAATATTTATGCTACATGGCACGTCAGATCAGAATTTCTAGATCCAAGAGTCGGAGCAGACACAGGTTTACAAGTAATTTCAGAAGTTAATTTTCCACAAGTCAAGTAAATGGAATCATCGAAGAAAACCTCCAACAACATTCTACTGTATAACAACCATCAGTAGGGAATCTGAGATAAGCAACGTATAGGAAGACAGTGTTGAATTTGTGGGATAAAAGTAGTTATATATTTTGTACTGTAGTAAGAAGTTGTAATTCTGTCAAAGTTAAGTGGAAACATTTGTAGAGTAGTTAAAAGTCTTAAGCAAGGATCAGATAGTCACGGATGAGTGAATCAATGTACGAAATAATTAACCAACATGTGTTAACAGACTTGGGTCAAATTCCGGTGAAGCAATTTTGAAGATGTGTCAAATTGAGTTAGGCAGTTTGATTGTAAACACTAGAGGCGAGATGTGTACTAATTGAAGTGATATTAGAATTGTAGTTAGTAGGCTACAAACATAGGAAGAAACGTGAACTAGTAAATGATATATATTAATAAGTTTCATTGAAAAGTTGATGAAGTAAGTGGAGTTTTTCAATTGTCAATTGTATTTTGATTACAATGTACCCACTTATTTATGAAGTCAACTACAGCGAGTTAAAGTGAAAGATAGACATTTATCACTTTTTGAGAATATAGAGGACTGACTATTTAGTTTGCAACCAATGTGATCAGTATTGTAGAACTAGGACAATGAGTGTTTATAAGTGAACTTGAAAGTACTAATGTCTTTACAAAGAAGAATCTTAACATTGAATGTCAAGAACGAATAGAATTTTAGGAAATATAAATTATAGGTCTACAAATAGACATTTTTATATAAAAAGGTAACCTAATTGTATTGTGATCTATCAAATAGAACTAGAGAAAGTGTGTTTAACTTAAGGATGTGTAGCTGTCTGAAAAATTACCAAATATTAATCTGATAAAGTTGTGATATAATTTAAAAGCGAAAAGGTTTGTAATCTACGTTTTCATGCAGTTGCATTGACGTCCTTAATGTACTCACAACTAGGTTATCATCTAGGTCTAAAAATAGACATTTTTGTAAAACAAAGTAACCTGATTGTATTGTGTGTAGATTTCCAAGACGGAGAGCGTATAGTTTCTTTAGAACGGTGATCACAGTCTTTGCACTTTTACGAAAAAAGACACGATATATTTTGCAAACCACTTGCACAGGATGTCTTTGACATAACTCTTGCATGAAACATTTTATTCTGTAAAACCTGACATAACATCCACATGCAACATTCTATTAGAAGATGTGTATGACACAACTATCAAAACTTTGTATTAGACCAAGGGTGGGGAAACTACGGCCCCCGGGCCACATGCGACCGCCATTGGATATTATGCAGCCCTCAAACACAATTTTAAATAAACGAAAAATCGTCACAATTGATTTTTTCCCCATTAATATTATGCAGAAATCCATTAGAATTTTAATTTGACTTTCTTTTATATTAAATATACAATATTTGTTTTCCAATTTTACATTATTTAAATATTGATATATATATATATATATATCGTCAATGAAATTTGACTACGTTTAATATGAGTGTTTAGCATTGAGTAATTTATTATACTAGAATTTACGTAATTTTAGTGGCTGAATGTTTCTCAATGACTATAAGTACCCGAACGATATAAATTTATAAAGGTTGAAAATTGCCTTTCAAATTATAATTAGTTATTTTTAACTTTTAAGCATTATGTTGGGATGTATGTTTAGTTTATATTAAAAAGATGTTTCATACAAAATAGAATATCGCTAAAAGCTGTTATAATTAATAATACATCGTTACAACAATAATGTATCGTTAGACATGACCCCCCAACCTTATATCCTACGAATGGAATGCGCAAAAACTCGATTTGCAATCATTTAAGATACGTTGTTCCTGGGGAATTCCTGGTGTGTTTTAATAACTATCACGTTTGTAGTTTCCATTCATGAATTTCCGTATTTATATTGCAACCGAGTTTTCTAAATCTAAATAATTATATTCGCGCTGCCGGAAGCGCATTTGTTTTTTAATTAATTTTGCAACATTTTAAGATATTTTTATTATAATGAGTGCATCCAAAAAACGTAAGATTGAAGAAGAGTGTCGAGTTTCCAAAGACAAATGGAGTACCAAATATTGTTTTATGCAAGTTGGCAACAAATCTGTTTGCTTGCTGTGTCACGCATCAGTGGCTGTTTTTAAAGAAAATAACTTAAAAAGAAATTACCAGACAAAACATCCCATTTTCGGACACAATCTAACATCTGAAGAAAGGAAATGAAAATGAATGAAATTGGTAAAAAGTTTAGAGAAACAACAAACTGTGTTTATAAAACAGTCTTCAACTACAATCTGAACTACAATGTTCCACATTACCCTTACATTTGAGAGAGAATATCTGAACTACAATGTTCTACATTACCCTTACATTTGAGAGAGAATATCTGAACAACAATGTTCTACATTATCCTTACATTTGAGTGAGAATATCTGAACTACAATGTTCCACATTACCCTTACATTTGAGAGAGAATATCTGAACTACAATGTTCCACATTACCCTTACATTTGAGAGAGAATATCTGAACTACAATGTTCCACATTACCCTTACATTTGAGAGAGAATATCTGAACTACAATGTTCCACATTACCCTTACATTTGAGAGAGAATATCTGAACTACAATGTTCCACATTACCCTTACATTTGAGTGAGAATATCTGAACTACAATGTTCCACATTACCCTTAAATTTGAGTGAGAATATCTGAACTACAATGTTCTACATTACCCTTACATTTGAGTGAGAATATCTGAACTACAATGTTCTACATTACCCTTACACTTGAGAGAGAATATATCAACTACAATGTTCCACATTACCCTTACATTTGCTGACATCTGAATAGTTACCTGAACCAATATATGTTCCATACTGAATAAAGCGTGTAGAAATACAGGAGTCCAATGGTTAGCCAGACTATTCACAATAGCTTGGTCAGAAAGAAAATTACCAGATGAATGGCAAAAATCTGTAATTGTACCACTATTGAAAAACAAAGGTAATAAGAGAGAGTGTGAATCATATAGAGGCATCTCCTTGTTAAGCCGCACAGGTAAAATCTACGCAAAAATAATAGAACAAAGAATGCGATACATTGCAGAACTACAGTTGAGCCCCTCTCAGTTTGGCTTCAGTAGGGGAGCAAGCTGTACAGACGCACTTTTCACACTGAGACAACTGAGTGAAAAAGCAATCGAATACAATAAAGATTTTAACACAGTATTTGTAGACAAGGAAAAGGCATTCGACAGAGTAGATAGAAACATTCTATGGGAAACCTTAGAAATGTATAACATCAGAGGACAACTGTTAGATAACATAAAATTGATACATCAAAAATGCCAAAGCTCAGTAAGAACAACAGATGGAATGACTGAACCTTTTGAAACAAGATCTGGAGTAAGACAAGGATGCCTACTTTCACCCCTACTTTTCAACATATACATGGTCAGAATAATAAAAGAAGCTCATATTAACAAAGAGGAAAACATTGCAAATAAACCTGATGAAGAACTTAATAATGAAATCAATGAACTATTATTTGCTGATGATCAAAGTTTAATATACAAAGATGAGGAAACTTTACAAAAGCACATCAATGCATTGTTGTTAGCATGTCAGAAGTACAACATGAAAATTAATGTACAAAAAACAGAAGTTATGAAAATTAGCAAGTCTTCAACACCAATGAATATAACAATAGATAACACCAAAGTGAAACAAGCCAAAGAATTTAAATATCTAGGCAGCATTTTTCCGAAGATGGAAGACTAGACAGAGAAATAGAAACAACGTACCAGAAAGAAAACACAGTGACTTACCAACTTTCACCATTACTTCTTCATCCAAAGATCAAGATGGAAATTAAAAAACAAATAATATCTACAATTTTTATACCAACACTGTGCTACCAATGTCAAACATGGTCTTTAACAGCTTCACAGCAAATAAAAATTGTCACATGTGAAATGAATTGTCTGAGGAAAGCTGCAATGGTTACAAAACTAGATCAAATAAGAAATGAAGAAATTAGGAAAAGAGTTGGTATAATATCATGTATCGAACATATTGAGAGACAGCAAGTAAAATGGTTCAGTCACCTTATGAGAATGAAGCCAAACCAAATACCAATAAGAGCATATAATACAAGAATATCAGGGCGTGAGACCAAAGGTAGACCAAGAAAACGGTGGATAGAAAACATTAAGTTAACCTTGAACAAACATGGACTAAATGCAACCTCGGCGACACATCTGGCCATGAAACGACAGCTTAAGATACTACCCCTACTACGCTTAACGACAAGTGTGAATGCGATCAACAATCATTCACCTGGGGATAGACAATAGACTGAATGAACCTGTATTTGCCTGTATCTGAGAGAATATCTGAACTACAATATATATTCCACATTGATGTTACAACCATTCATAATTGAAAGCATGCTTGAACTGAAGCTTGTCCATACCAAGTAACAATTTATTGTATCAATTGAGATCGAGTTTTGAACATTAACTGTTCCATATATCTGAGAGACATTCTCGTGACAAAACAATATGCTTTCACAAGGAGCACAGCCATAAACTGAGTGTCAATAATACTACGATAAAGAAATGTGTATACTCAGATCCTGCCCTATAAGGAACCTGAACATACAGTATCCCACTGAGTCATGGAAGACTCCCATAGAGCTTTCATTATAGTGTTGTTTCCTCTGGCCAAAATGTCTGCCTCAACGTTTCATGCACACTTTTGAAGTATATGTTTGGCACTCTGTGCTGCCTGTCCACATGTACACATGGCAGTGTTGCCAATCTTGAACTTTGTATACATGTGACTGCGTATCAACAATGTTAGAACCAGTTTGTATCATCGTTTGTATCTGAGATAGTGACGATCCCTGATCCCTCACACCAACCCTCGTGTATGTCAATACCAGTGTTGTGTGAATTATTGTGATTTCGGGAATAATTTGTAAGAACGATCATAGAAATGGCTGAATTCCTGAAACTGAGATGTATAATAAGAACATAACAATAGAAGAGAGAGAAATTAAAGTTTTATTTTTGAATAAAAATTAATAAATTCGCATTCATCGAGGAAGTGAATATTGTAAACACATCGGAGAGCAGTTACCCAACATCTAGTTAGCTTAATAAATGTTTCTGTGTGCATGTCTTTTTTCTTATGACAGAATCGAAGAAAGAATAGAGAACCCAGGGAGGTTCCTGACGATTAAACAGATAAAAGGGTTTTTCCTTTTCATTGAATTAAAGTAATCATTTGGTAAGAACAAATGAATTGTATTTTTGTTATTGTTGATATGATAGAACATCATTTTTTAAAATTGAAAATTTTTTATTGTTTTTTTGTTTCAATAAACAGAACTTATCTGTGAATACAGGAAATTGTTTTCACATTATTTCAGTTTTATATTAACAAATTAGCTTGTATTGGGTTCTAAGTTCGGATTGATATCACCAGCCACAACCGAAGAGACAATAATCCTATTGGAGGAACCTTAAGAGATACAAGAACCACTATACTATACTATTATACTATACCACTATACTATACCACTATACTATACCACTATACTATACCACTATACTATACCACTATACTATACCACTATACTATACCACTATACTATACCACTATACTATACCACTATACTATACCACTATACTATACCATTATACTATACCACTATACTATACCACTATACTATACCATTATACTATACCACTATACTATACCCACTATACTATACCCACTATACGATCAAAACGCATATTGCTGGAAAAGGTTCATACATGCCATACACAGGATCGAGAATACAGGATAGAAAGAAATATAAATATCTCATTAATCTATTTTACATCTATGCTTATTGTTACCTAGGTTACTGTGTAAACACATACGTCATTTCATTGTATGTATTATTTCTCCAATTATTATCTTCATTTATTATATATCTCCATCTGAATTCATCTATCTCTCCTATCACTCGCTCTCTATCTGTCTGACTTTCTCTATCTCATTCATGTGATGTTTGTTGTTTCTATTACACAAGAGAAAATATGATAGTTGTATATGGGTGTTATTACAGTAAAAATGTGTGCATGACATTATGATACATGTCTTACCGTACAGACATGACAGACCATGAGTAACATAACTAAAACATGAGAGAAATGTCTTACCGTACTGACATGACAGAGCCATGAGTAACATAACTAAAACCTGAGAGAAATGTCTTACCGTACTGACATGACAGAGCCATGAGTAACATAACTAAAACATGAGAGAAATGTCTTACCGTACTGACATGACAGAGCCATGAGTAACATAAAATGAATCTGAGAGAAATGTCTTACCGTACTGACATGACAGAGCCATGAGTAACATAACTAAAACATGAGAGAAATGTCTTACCGTACTGACATGACAGAGCCATGAGTAACATAACTAAAACATGAGAGAAATGTCTTACCGTACTGACATGACAGAGCCATGAGTAACATAACTAAAACATGAGAGAAATGTCTTACCGTACTGACATGACAGAGCCATGAGTAACATAGATTGAGCCTGAGAGAAATGTCTTACCGTACTGACATGACAGAGCCATGAGTAACATAACTAAAACCTGAGAGAAATGTCTTACCGTACTGACATGACAGAGCCATGAGTAACATAACTAAAACATGAGAGAAATGTCTTACCGTACTGACATGACAGAGCCATGAGTAACATAGATTGAGCCTGAGAGAAATGTCTTACCGTACTGACATGACAGAGCCATGAGTAACATAACTAAAACATGAGAGAAATGTCTTACCGTACTGACATGACAGAGCCATGAGTAACATAACTAAAACATGAGAGAAATGTCTTACCGTACTGACATGACAGAGTCATGAGTAACATAAGTAAAACCTGAGAGAAATGTCTTACCGTACTGACATGACAGAGCCATGAGTAACATAACTAAAACCTGAGAAATGAAATAGAAATATAAACATTTCGTAGTTTATCTATGCTGTAAGTGATTGTTAGAAAAAAACATTAAATTTAAATTATAATTTGTGTTTATAGATATTGGTAACACGTGGATATTGGTAACACATGGATATTGGTAACACATGGATATTGGTAACATACAGATATTGCTAACACATGGATATTGGTAACACATGGATATTGGTAACACGTGGATATTGGTAACACATAGATATTGGTAACACGTGGATATTAGTACCACTTGGATATTGGTAACACATAGATATTGGTAACACATAGATATTGGTAACACATAGATATTGGTAACACATAGATATTGGTAACACGTGGATATTAGTACCACTTGGATATTGGTAACACATAGATATTGGTAACACGTGGATATTAGTACCACATGGATATTGGTAACACATAGATATTGGTAACACATAGATATTGGTAACACATAGATATTGGTAACACATAGATATTGGTAACACGTGGATATTAGTACCACTTGGATATTGGTAACACATAGATGTCTGACACAACCTACAACTTACTAGGACAGTGACTGCGACACCAAATTTATATACTTTTATATGTCTGATACAATCAGCAACTGACTGAAGTGCTTTATATTGAAGTGTTTTATACTGACCTGTTTTCTAGTGAAGTGTTTTATATTGAATAGTTTTATACTGCGCTGTTTTCTAGTGAAGTGTTTTATATTGAATAGTTTTATACTGAAGTGTTTTATATTGAATAGTTTTATACTGAAGTGTTTTATATTGAATTGTTTTATACTGAAGTGTTTTATATTGAATTGTTTTATACTGAAGTGTTTTATATTGAAGTGTTTTATTCTGAAGTGTTTTATATTGAATTGTTTTATACTGAAGTGTTTTATATTGAATAGTTTTATACTGAAGTGTTTTATATTGAATTGTTTTATACTGAAGTGTTTTATATTGAATTGTTTTATACTGAAGTGTTTTATATTGAATTGTTTTATACTGAAGTGTTTTATATTGAAGTGTTTTATTCTGAAGTGTTTTATATTGAATTGTTTTATACTGAAGTGTTTTATATTGAATTGTTTTATACTGAAGTGTTTTATATTGAATAGTTTTATACTGAAGTGTTTCATATTGAATTGTTTTATACTGAGCTGTTTCATACTGAAGAGTTTTATATTGAAGTGTTTTATTCTGAAGTGTTTTATATTGAATAGTTTCATACTGAAGAGTTTTATATTGAAGTGTTTTATTCTGAAGTGTTTTATATTGAAGTGTAACAGTAACCATTCTTTATCAGCCTTTAGAAATGACGAATATTTTTATTTGTTGACAAAACATTGGACAGTTTAAGATATTTGACGAGACCAGTGGTCCACGTAATAATTTGTTGAGGGGAGCTCAGTGAGGAAGACAAGTAGAGTAATCGGCCGTTTTTTGTGTTTGTTGTTAGTAAGCCTGAACGGTCATGGTTTTTGCCAGGACAAGTAGACACCAAAAAGTTAAGTTAAGGAGTTTTCTAATGTGATTGAAAAATAAAATGAACACTAGATAATATTGTAGAAAGATAGGAGAAAGTAGATGAATATAACTCAGGATAAAAACGTGAAAGAAAAGATACCCGTGGATTGTGAAGAAAGGGAACAAAGAACTGATACATTGATTTGAATTCAGTTGGTAGTTGAAGCTGACTAGCGTAAACATCTAACCTAGTAGAGTAAAATATTTATGCTACATGACACGTCAGATTAGAATTTCTAGATCCAAGAGTCGGAGCAGACACAGGTTTACAAGTAATTTCAGAAGTTAATTTTCCACAAGTCAAGTAAATGGAATCATCGAAGAAAACCTCCAACAACATTCTACTGTATAACAACCATCAGTAGGGAATCTGAGATAAGCAACGTATAGGAAGACAGTGTTGAATTTGTGGGATAAAAGTAGTTATATATTTTGTACTGTAGTAAGAAGTTGTAATTCTGTCAAAGTTAAGTGGAAACATTTGTAGAGTAGTTAAAAGTCTTAAGCAAGGATCAGATAGTCACGGATGAGTGAATCAATGTACGAAATAATTAACCAACATGTGTTAACAGACTTGGGTCAAATTCCGGTGAAGCAATTTTGAAGATGTGTCAAATTGAGTTAGGCAGTTTGATTGTAAACACTAGAGGCGAGATGTGTACTAATTGAAGTGATATTAGAATTGTAGTTAGTAGGCTACAAACATAGGAAGAAACGTGAACTAGTAAATGATATATATTAATAAGTTTCATTGAAAAGTTGATGAAGTAAGTGGAGTTTTTCAATTGTCAATTGTATTTTGATTACAATGTACCCACTTATTTATGAAGTCAACTACAGCGAGTTAAAGTGAAAGATAGACATTTATCACTTTTTGAGAATATAGAGGACTGACTATTTAGTTTGCAACCAATGTGATCAGTATTGTAGAACTAGGACAATGAGTGTTTATAAGTGAACTTGAAAGTACTAATGTCTTTACAAAGAAGAATCTTAACATTGAATGTCAAGAACGAATAGAATTTTAGGAAATATAAATTATAGGTCTACAAATAGACATTTTTATATAAAAAGGTAACCTAATTGTATTGTGATCTATCAAATAGAACTAGAGAAAGTGTGTTTAACTTAAGGATGTGTAGCTGTCTGAAAAATTACCAAATATTAATCTGATAAAGTTGTGATATAATTTAAAAGCGAAAAGGTTTGTAATCTACGTTTTCATGCAGTTGCATTGACGTCCTTAATGTACTCACAACTAGGTTATCATCTAGGTCTAAAAATAGACATTTTTGTAAAACAAAGTAACCTGATTGTATTGTGTGTAGATTTCCAAGACGGAGAGCGTATAGTTTCTTTAGAACGGTGATCACAGTCTTTGCACTTTTACGAAAAAAGACACGATATATTTTGCAAACCACTTGCACAGGATGTCTTTGACATAACTCTTGCATGAAACATTTTATTCTGTAAAACCTGACATAACATCCACATGCAACATTCTATTAGAAGATGTGTATGACACAACTATCAAAACTTTGTATTAGACCAAGGGTGGGGAAACTACGGCCCCCGGGCCACATGCGACCGCCATTGGATATTATGCAGCCCTCAAACACAATTTTAAATAAACGAAAAATCGTCACAATTGATTTTTTCCCCATTAATATTATGCAGAAATCCATTAGAATTTTAATTTGACTTTCTTTTATATTAAATATACAATATTTGTTTTCCAATTTTACATTATTTAAATATTGATATATATATATATATATATATCGTCAATGAAATTTGACTACGTTTAATATGAGTGTTTAGCATTGAGTAATTTATTATACTAGAATTTACGTAATTTTAGTGGCTGAATGTTTCTCAATGACTATAAGTACCCGAACGATATAAATTTATAAAGGTTGAAAATTGCCTTTCAAATTATAATTAGTTATTTTTAACTTTTAAGCATTATGTTGGGATGTATGTTTAGTTTATATTAAAAAGATGTTTCATACAAAATAGAATATCGCTAAAAGCTGTTATAATTAATAATACATCGTTACAACAATAATGTATCGTTAGACATGACCCCCCAACCTTATATCCTACGAATGGAATGCGCAAAAACTCGATTTGCAATCATTTAAGATACGTTGTTCCTGGGGAATTCCTGGTGTGTTTTAATAACTATCACGTTTGTAGTTTCCATTCATGAATTTCCGTATTTATATTGCAACCGAGTTTTCTAAATCTAAATAATTATATTCGCGCTGCCGGAAGCGCATTTGTTTTTTAATTAATTTTGCAACATTTTAAGATATTTTTATTATAATGAGTGCATCCAAAAAACGTAAGATTGAAGAAGAGTGTCGAGTTTCCAAAGACAAATGGAGTACCAAATATTGTTTTATGCAAGTTGGCAACAAATCTGTTTGCTTGCTGTGTCACGCATCAGTGGCTGTTTTTAAAGAAAATAACTTAAAAAGAAATTACCAGACAAAACATCCCATTTTCGGACACAATCTAACATCTGAAGAAAGGAAATGAAAATGAATGAAATTGGTAAAATGTTTAGAGAAACAACAAACTGTGTTTATAAAACAGTCTTCAACTACAATCTGAACTACAATGTTCCACATTACCCTTACATTTGAGAGAGAATATCTGAACTACAATGTTCTACATTACCCTTACATTTGAGAGAGAATATCTGAACAACAATGTTCTACATTATCCTTACATTTGAGTGAGAATATCTGAACTACAATGTTCCACATTACCCTTACATTTGAGAGAGAATATCTGAACTACAATGTTCCACATTACCCTTACATTTGAGAGAGAATATCTGAACTACAATGTTCCACATTACCCTTACATTTGAGAGAGAATATCTGAACTACAATGTTCCACATTACCCTTACATTTGAGAGAGAATATCTGAACTACAATGTTCCACATTACCCTTACATTTGAGTGAGAATATCTGAACTACAATGTTCCACATTACCCTTAAATTTGAGTGAGAATATCTGAACTACAATGTTCTACATTACCCTTACATTTGAGTGAGAATATCTGAACTACAATGTTCTACATTACCCTTACACTTGAGAGAGAATATATCAACTACAATGTTCCACATTACCCTTACATTTGCTGACATCTGAATAGTTACCTGAACCAATATATGTTCCATACTGAATAAAGCGTGTAGAAATACAGGAGTCCAATGGTTAGCCAGACTATTCACAATAGCTTGGTCAGAAAGAAAATTACCAGATGAATGGCAAAAATCTGTAATTGTACCACTATTGAAAAACAAAGGTAATAAGAGAGAGTGTGAATCATATAGAGGCATCTCCTTGTTAAGCCGCACAGGTAAAATCTACGCAAAAATAATAGAACAAAGAATGCGATACATTGCAGAACTACAGTTGAGCCCCTCTCAGTTTGGCTTCAGTAGGGGAGCAAGCTGTACAGACGCACTTTTCACACTGAGACAACTGAGTGAAAAAGCAATCGAATACAATAAAGATTTTAACACAGTATTTGTAGACAAGGAAAAGGCATTCGACAGAGTAGATAGAAACATTCTATGGGAAACCTTAGAAATGTATAACATCAGAGGACAACTGTTAGATAACATAAAATTGATACATCAAAAATGCCAAAGCTCAGTAAGAACAACAGATGGAATGACTGAACCTTTTGAAACAAGATCTGGAGTAAGACAAGGATGCCTACTTTCACCCCTACTTTTCAACATATACATGGTCAGAATAATAAAAGAAGCTCATATTAACAAAGAGGAAAACATTGCAAATAAACCTGATGAAGAACTTAATAATGAAATCAATGAACTATTATTTGCTGATGATCAAAGTTTAATATACAAAGATGAGGAAACTTTACAAAAGCACATCAATGCATTGTTGTTAGCATGTCAGAAGTACAACATGAAAATTAATGTACAAAAAACAGAAGTTATGAAAATTAGCAAGTCTTCAACACCAATGAATATAACAATAGATAACACCAAAGTGAAACAAGCCAAAGAATTTAAATATCTAGGCAGCATTTTTCCGAAGATGGAAGACTAGACAGAGAAATAGAAACAACGTACCAGAAAGAAAACACAGTGACTTACCAACTTTCACCATTACTTCTTCATCCAAAGATCAAGATGGAAATTAAAAAACAAATAATATCTACAATTTTTATACCAACACTGTGCTACCAATGTCAAACATGGTCTTTAACAGCTTCACAGCAAATAAAAATTGTCACATGTGAAATGAATTGTCTGAGGAAAGCTGCAATGGTTACAAAACTAGATCAAATAAGAAATGAAGAAATTAGGAAAAGAGTTGGTATCGAACATATTGAGAGACAGCAAGTAAAATGGTTCAGTCACCTTATGAGAATGAAGCCAAACCAAATACCAATAAGAGCATATAATACAAGAATATCAGGGCGTGAGACCAAAGGTAGACCAAGAAAACGGTGGATAGAAAACATTAAGTTAACCTTGAACAAACATGGACTAAATGCAACCTCGGCGACACATCTGGCCATGAAACGACAGCTTAAGATACTACCCCTACTACGCTTAACGACAAGTGTGAATGCGATCAACAATCATTCACCTGGGGATAGACAATAGACTGAATGAACCTGTATTTGCCTGTATCTGAGAGAATGTCTGAACTACAATATATATTCCACATTGATGTTACAACCATTCATAATTGAAAGCATGCTTGAACTGAAGCTTGTCCATACCAAGTAACAATTTATTGTATCAATTGAGATCGAGTTTTGAACATTAACTGTTCCATATATCTGAGAGACATTCTCGTGACAAAACAATATGCTTTCACAAGGAGCACAGCCATAAACTGAGTGTCAATAATACTACGATAAAGAAATGTGTATACTCAGATCCTGCCCTATAAGGAACCTGAACATACAGTATCCCACTGAGTCATGGAAGACTCCCATAGAGCTTTCATTATAGTGTTGTTTCCTCTGGCCAAAATGTCTGCCTCAACGTTTCATGCACACTTTTGAAGTATATGTTTGGCACTCTGTGCTGCCTGTCCACATGTACACATGGCAGTGTTGCCAATCTTGAACTTTGTATACATGTGACTGCGTATCAACAATGTTAGAACCAGTTTGTATCATCGTTTGTATCTGAGATAGTGACGATCCCTGATCCCTCACACCAACCCTCGTGTATGTCAATACCAGTGTTGTGTGAATTATTGTGATTTCGGGAATAATTTGTAAGAACGATCATAGAAATGGCTGAATTCCTGAAACTGAGATGTATAATAAGAACATAACAATAGAAGAGAGAGAAATTAAAGTTTTATTTTTGAATAAAAATTAATAAATTCGCATTCATCGAGGAAGTGAATATTGTAAACACATCGGAGAGCAGTTACCCAACATCTAGTTAGCTTAATAAATGTTTCTGTGTGCATGTCTTTTTTCTTATGACAGAATCGAAGAAAGAATAGAGAACCCAGGGAGGTTCCTGACGATTAAACAGATAAAAGGGTTTTTCCTTTTCATTGAATTAAAGTAATCATTTGGTAAGAACAAATGAATTGTATTTTTGTTATTGTTGATATGATAGAACATCATTTTTTAAAATTGAAAATTTTTTATTGTTTTTTTGTTTCAATAAACAGAACTTATCTGTGAATACAGGAAATTGTTTTCACATTATTTCAGTTTTATATTAACAAATTAGCTTGTATTGGGTTCTAAGTTCGGATTGATATCACCAGCCACAACCGAAGAGACAATAATCCTATTGGAGGAACCTTAAGAGATACAAGAACCACTATACTATACTATTATACTATACCACTATACTATACCACTATACTATACCACTATACTATACCACTATACTATACCACTATACTATACCACTATACTATACCACTATACTATACCACTATACTATACCACTATACTATACCACTATACTATACCATTATACTATACCACTATACTATACCACTATACTATACCATTATACTATACCACTATACTATACCCACTATACTATACCCACTATACGATCAAAACGCATATTGCTGGAAAAGGTTCATACATGCCATACACAGGATCGAGAATACAGGATAGAAAGAAATATAAATATCTCATTAATCTATTTTACATCTATGCTTATTGTTACCTAGGTTACTGTGTAAACACATACGTCATTTCATTGTATGTATTATTTCTCCAATTATTATCTTCATTTATTATATATCTCCATCTGAATTCATCTATCTCTCCTATCACTCGCTCTCTATCTGTCTGACTTTCTCTATCTCATTCATGTGATGTTTGTTGTTTCTATTACACAAGAGAAAATATGATAGTTGTATATGGGTGTTATTACAGTAAAAATGTGTGCATGACATTATGATACATGTCTTACCGTACAGACATGACAGACCATGAGTAACATAACTAAAACATGAGAGAAATGTCTTACCGTACTGACATGACAGAGCCATGAGTAACATAACTAAAACCTGAGAGAAATGTCTTACCGTACTGACATGACAGAGCCATGAGTAACATAACTAAAACATGAGAGAAATGTCTTACCGTACTGACATGACAGAGCCATGAGTAACATAAAATGAATCTGAGAGAAATGTCTTACCGTACTGACATGACAGAGCCATGAGTAACATAACTAAAACATGAGAGAAATGTCTTACCGTACTGACATGACAGAGCCATGAGTAACATAACTAAAACATGAGAGAAATGTCTTACCGTACTGACATGACAGAGCCATGAGTAACATAACTAAAACATGAGAGAAATGTCTTACCGTACTGACATGACAGAGCCATGAGTAACATAGATTGAGCCTGAGAGAAATGTCTTACCGTACTGACATGACAGAGCCATGAGTAACATAACTAAAACCTGAGAGAAATGTCTTACCGTACTGACATGACAGAGCCATGAGTAACATAACTAAAACATGAGAGAAATGTCTTACCGTACTGACATGACAGAGCCATGAGTAACATAGATTGAGCCTGAGAGAAATGTCTTACCGTACTGACATGACAGAGCCATGAGTAACATAACTAAAACATGAGAGAAATGTCTTACCGTACTGACATGACAGAGCCATGAGTAACATAACTAAAACATGAGAGAAATGTCTTACCGTACTGACATGACAGAGTCATGAGTAACATAAGTAAAACCTGAGAGAAATGTCTTACCGTACTGACATGACAGAGCCATGAGTAACATAACTAAAACCTGAGAAATGAAATAGAAATATAAACATTTCGTAGTTTATCTATGCTGTAAGTGATTGTTAGAAAAAAACATTAAATTTAAATTATAATTTGTGTTTATAGATATTGGTAACACGTGGATATTGGTAACACATGGATATTGGTAACACATGGATATTGGTAACATACAGATATTGCTAACACATGGATATTGGTAACACATGGATATTGGTAACACGTGGATATTGGTAACACATAGATATTGGTAACACGTTGATATTAGTACCACTTGGATATTGGTAACACATAGATATTGGTAACACATAGATATTGGTAACACATAGATATTGGTAACACATAGATATTGGTAACACGTGGATATTAGTACCACTTGGATATTGGTAACACATAGATATTGGTAACACGTGGATATTAGTACCACATGGATATTGGTAACACATAGATATTGGTAACACATAGATATTGGTAACACATAGATATTGGTAACACATAGATATTGGTAACACGTGGATATTAGTACCACTTGGATATTGGTAACACATAGATGTCTGACACAACCTACAACTTACTAGGACAGTGACTGCGACACCAAATTTATATACTTTTATATGTCTGATACAATCAGCAACTGACTGAAGTGCTTTATATTGAAGTGTTTTATACTGACCTGTTTTCTAGTGAAGTGTTTTATATTGAATAGTTTTATACTGCGCTGTTTTCTAGTGAAGTGTTTTATATTGAATAGTTTTATACTGAAGTGTTTTATATTGAATAGTTTTATACTGAAGTGTTTTATATTGAATTGTTTTATACTGAAGTGTTTTATATTGAATTGTTTTATACTGAAGTGTTTTATATTGAAGTGTTTTATTCTGAAGTGTTTTATATTGAATTGTTTTATACTGAAGTGTTTTATATTGAATAGTTTTATACTGAAGTGTTTTATATTGAATTGTTTTATACTGAAGTGTTTTATATTGAATTGTTTTATACTGAAGTGTTTTATATTGAATAGTTTTATACTGAAGTGTTTCATATTGAATTGTTTTATACTGAGCTGTTTCATACTGAAGAGTTTTATATTGAAGTGTTTTATTCTGAAGTGTTTTATATTGAATAGTTTCATACTGAAGAGTTTTATATTGAAGTGTTTTATTCTGAAGTGTTTTATATTGAAGTGTAACAGTAACCATTCTTTATCAGCCTTTAGAAATGACGAATATTTTTATTTGTTGACAAAATATTGGACAGTTTAAGATATTTGACGAGACCAGTGGTCCACGTAATAATTATTTGAGTGGAGCTCAGTGAGGAAGACAAGTAGAGTAATCGGCCGTTTTTTGTGTTTGTTGTTAGTAAGCCTGAACGGTCATGGTTTTTGCCAGGACAAGTAGACACCAAAAAGTTAAGTTAAGGAGTTTTCTAATGTGATTGAAAAATAAAATGAACACTAGATAATATTGTAGAAAGATAGGAGAAAGTAGATGAATATAACTCAGGAAAAAAACGTGAAAGAAAAGATACCCGTGGATTGTGAAGAAAGGGAACAAAGAACTGATACATTGATTTGAATTCAGTTGGTAGTTGAAGCTGACTAGCGTAAACATCTAACCTAGTAGAGTAAAATATTTATGCTACATGGCACGTCAGATTAGAATTTCTAGATCCAAGAGTCGGAGCAGACACAGGTTTACAAGTAATTTCAGAAGTTAATTTTCCACAAGTCAAGTAAATGGAATCATCGAAGAAAACCTCCAACAACATTCTACTGTATAACAACCATCAGTAGGGAATCTGAGATAAGCAACGTATAGGAAGACAGTGTTGAATTTGTGGGATAAAAGTAGTTATATATTTTGTACTGTAGTAAGAAGTTGTAATTCTGTCAAAGTTAAGTGGAAACATTTGTAGAGTAGTTAAAAGTCTTAAGCAAGGATCAGATAGTCACGGATGAGTGAATCAATGTACGAAATAATTAACCAACATGTGTTAACAGACTTGGGTCAAATTCCGGTGAAGCAATTTTGAAGATGTGTCAAATTGAGTTAGGCAGTTTGATTGTAAACACTAGAGGCGAGATGTGTACTAATTGAAGTGATATTAGAATTGTAGTTAGTAGGCTACAAACATAGGAAGAAACGTGAACTAGTAAATGATATATATTAATAAGTTTCATTGAAAAGTTGATGAAGTAAGTGGAGTTTTTCAATTGTCAATTGTATTTTGATTACAATGTACCCACTTATTTATGAAGTCAACTACAGCGAGTTAAAGTGAAAGATAGACATTTATCACTTTTTGAGAATATAGAGGACTGACTATTTAGTTTGCAACCAATGTGATCAGTATTGTAGAACTAGGACAATGAGTGTTTATAAGTGAACTTGAAAGTACTAATGTCTTTACAAAGAAGAATCTTAACATTGAATGTCAAGAACGAATAGAATTTTAGGAAATATAAATTATAGGTCTACAAATAGACATTTTTATATAAAAAGGTAACCTAATTGTATTGTGATCTATCAAATAGAACTAGAGAAAGTGTGTTTAACTTAAGGATGTGTAGCTGTCTGAAAAATTACCAAATATTAATCTGATAAAGTTGTGATATAATTTAAAAGCGAAAAGGTTTGTAATCTACGTTTTCATGCAGTTGCATTGACGTCCTTAATGTACTCACAACTAGGTTATCATCTAGGTCTAAAAATAGACATTTTTGTAAAACAAAGTAACCTGATTGTATTGTGTGTAGATTTCCAAGACGGAGAGCGTATAGTTTCTTTAGAACGGTGATCACAGTCTTTGCACTTTTACGAAAAAAGACACGATATATTTTGCAAACCACTTGCACAGGATGTCTTTGACATAACTCTTGCATGAAACATTTTATTCTGTAAAACCTGACATAACATCCACATGCAACATTCTATTAGAAGATGTGTATGACACAACTATCAAAACTTTGTATTAGACCAAGGGTGGGGAAACTACGGCCCCCGGGCCACATGCGACCGCCATTGGATATTATGCAGCCCTCAAACACAATTTTAAATAAACGAAAAATCGTCACAATTGATTTTTTCCCCATTAATATTATGCAGAAATCCATTAGAATTTTAATTTGACTTTCTTTTATATTAAATATACAATATTTGTTTTCCAATTTTACATTATTTAAATATTGATATATATATATATATATATATCGTCAATGAAATTTGACTACGTTTAATATGAGTGTTTAGCATTGAGTAATTTATTATACTAGAATTTACGTAATTTTAGTGGCTGAATGTTTCTCAATGACTATAAGTACCCGAACGATATAAATTTATAAAGGTTGAAAATTGCCTTTCAAATTATAATTAGTTATTTTTAACTTTTAAGCATTATGTTGGGATGTATGTTTAGTTTATATTAAAAAGATGTTTCATACAAAATAGAATATCGCTAAAAGCTGTTATAATTAATAATACATCGTTACAACAATAATGTATCGTTAGACATGACCCCCCAACCTTATATCCTACGAATGGAATGCGCAAAAACTCGATTTGCAATCATTTAAGATACGTTGTTCCTGGGGAATTCCTGGTGTGTTTTAATAACTATCACGTTTGTAGTTTCCATTCATGAATTTCCGTATTTATATTGCAACCGAGTTTTCTAAATCTAAATAATTATATTCGCGCTGCCGGAAGCGCATTTGTTTTTTAATTAATTTTGCAACATTTTAAGATATTTTTATTATAATGAGTGCATCCAAAAAACGTAAGATTGAAGAAGAGTGTCGAGTTTCCAAAGACAAATGGAGTACCAAATATTGTTTTATGCAAGTTGGCAACAAATCTGTTTGCTTGCTGTGTCACGCATCAGTGGCTGTTTTTAAAGAAAATAACTTAAAAAGAAATTACCAGACAAAACATCCCATTTTCGGACACAATCTAACATCTGAAGAAAGGAAATGAAAATGAATGAAATTGGTAAAATGTTTAGAGAAACAACAAACTGTGTTTATAAAACAGTCTTCAACTACAATCTGAACTACAATGTTCCACATTACCC
The DNA here is from genome assembly GCA_034231615.1 of Meghimatium bilineatum. Classification (NCBI taxonomy): domain Eukaryota; kingdom Metazoa; phylum Mollusca; class Gastropoda; order Stylommatophora; family Philomycidae; genus Meghimatium; species Meghimatium bilineatum. The sequence goes on from CM067307.1 coordinate 2,740,195, forward strand.
TTACATTTGAGAGAGAATATCTGAACTACAATGTTCTACATTACCCTTACATTTGAGAGAGAATATCTGAACAACAATGTTCTACATTATCCTTACATTTGAGTGAGAATATCTGAACTACAATGTTCCACATTACCCTTACATTTGAGAGAGAATATCTGAACTACAATGTTCCACATTACCCTTACATTTGAGAGAGAATATCTGAACTACAATGTTCCACATTACCCTTACATTTGAGAGAGAATATCTGAACTACAATGTTCCACATTACCCTTACATTTGAGAGAGAATATCTGAACTACAATGTTCCACATTACCCTTACATTTGAGTGAGAATATCTGAACTACAATGTTCCACATTACCCTTAAATTTGAGTGAGAATATCTGAACTACAATGTTCTACATTACCCTTACATTTGAGTGAGAATATCTGAACTACAATGTTCTACATTACCCTTACACTTGAGAGAGAATATATCAACTACAATGTTCCACATTACCCTTACATTTGCTGACATCTGAATAGTTACCTGAACCAATATATGTTCCATACTGAATAAAGCGTGTAGAAATACAGGAGTCCAATGGTTAGCCAGACTATTCACAATAGCTTGGTCAGAAAGAAAATTACCAGATGAATGGCAAAAATCTGTAATTGTACCACTATTGAAAAACAAAGGTAATAAGAGAGAGTGTGAATCATATAGAGGCATCTCCTTGTTAAGCCGCACAGGTAAAATCTACGCAAAAATAATAGAACAAAGAATGCGATACATTGCAGAACTACAGTTGAGCCCCTCTCAGTTTGGCTTCAGTAGGGGAGCAAGCTGTACAGACGCACTTTTCACACTGAGACAACTGAGTGAAAAAGCAATCGAATACAATAAAGATTTTAACACAGTATTTGTAGACAAGGAAAAGGCATTCGACAGAGTAGATAGAAACATTCTATGGGAAACCTTAGAAATGTATAACATCAGAGGACAACTGTTAGATAACATAAAATTGATACATCAAAAATGCCAAAGCTCAGTAAGAACAACAGATGGAATGACTGAACCTTTTGAAACAAGATCTGGAGTAAGACAAGGATGCCTACTTTCACCCCTACTTTTCAACATATACATGGTCAGAATAATAAAAGAAGCTCATATTAACAAAGAGGAAAACATTGCAAATAAACCTGATGAAGAACTTAATAATGAAATCAATGAACTATTATTTGCTGATGATCAAAGTTTAATATACAAAGATGAGGAAACTTTACAAAAGCACATCAATGCATTGTTGTTAGCATGTCAGAAGTACAACATGAAAATTAATGTACAAAAAACAGAAGTTATGAAAATTAGCAAGTCTTCAACACCAATGAATATAACAATAGATAACACCAAAGTGAAACAAGCCAAAGAATTTAAATATCTAGGCAGCATTTTTCCGAAGATGGAAGACTAGACAGAGAAATAGAAACAACGTACCAGAAAGAAAACACAGTGACTTACCAACTTTCACCATTACTTCTTCATCCAAAGATCAAGATGGAAATTAAAAAACAAATAATATCTACAATTTTTATACCAACACTGTGCTACCAATGTCAAACATGGTCTTTAACAGCTTCACAGCAAATAAAAATTGTCACATGTGAAATGAATTGTCTGAGGAAAGCTGCAATGGTTACAAAACTAGATCAAATAAGAAATGAAGAAATTAGGAAAAGAGTTGGTATCGAACATATTGAGAGACAGCAAGTAAAATGGTTCAGTCACCTTATGAGAATGAAGCCAAACCAAATACCAATAAGAGCATATAATACAAGAATATCAGGGCGTGAGACCAAAGGTAGACCAAGAAAACGGTGGATAGAAAACATTAAGTTAACCTTGAACAAACATGGACTAAATGCAACCTCGGCGACACATCTGGCCATGAAACGACAGCTTAAGATACTACCCCTACTACGCTTAACGACAAGTGTGAATGCGATCAACAATCATTCACCTGGGGATAGACAATAGACTGAATGAACCTGTATTTGCCTGTATCTGAGAGAATGTCTGAACTACAATATATATTCCACATTGATGTTACAACCATTCATAATTGAAAGCATGCTTGAACTGAAGCTTGTCCATACCAAGTAACAATTTATTGTATCAATTGAGATCGAGTTTTGAACATTAACTGTTCCATATATCTGAGAGACATTCTCGTGACAAAACAATATGCTTTCACAAGGAGCACAGCCATAAACTGAGTGTCAATAATACTACGATAAAGAAATGTGTATACTCAGATCCTGCCCTATAAGGAACCTGAACATACAGTATCCCACTGAGTCATGGAAGACTCCCATAGAGCTTTCATTATAGTGTTGTTTCCTCTGGCCAAAATGTCTGCCTCAACGTTTCATGCACACTTTTGAAGTATATGTTTGGCACTCTGTGCTGCCTGTCCACATGTACACATGGCAGTGTTGCCAATCTTGAACTTTGTATACATGTGACTGCGTATCAACAATGTTAGAACCAGTTTGTATCATCGTTTGTATCTGAGATAGTGACGATCCCTGATCCCTCACACCAACCCTCGTGTATGTCAATACCAGTGTTGTGTGAATTATTGTGATTTCGGGAATAATTTGTAAGAACGATCATAGAAATGGCTGAATTCCTGAAACTGAGATGTATAATAAGAACATAACAATAGAAGAGAGAGAAATTAAAGTTTTATTTTTGAATAAAAATTAATAAATTCGCATTCATCGAGGAAGTGAATATTGTAAACACATCGGAGAGCAGTTACCCAACATCTAGTTAGCTTAATAAATGTTTCTGTGTGCATGTCTTTTTTCTTATGACAGAATCGAAGAAAGAATAGAGAACCCAGGGAGGTTCCTGACGATTAAACAGATAAAAGGGTTTTTCCTTTTCATTGAATTAAAGTAATCATTTGGTAAGAACAAATGAATTGTATTTTTGTTATTGTTGATATGATAGAACATCATTTTTTAAAATTGAAAATTTTTTATTGTTTTTTTGTTTCAATAAACAGAACTTATCTGTGAATACAGGAAATTGTTTTCACATTATTTCAGTTTTATATTAACAAATTAGCTTGTATTGGGTTCTAAGTTCGGATTGATATCACCAGCCACAACCGAAGAGACAATAATCCTATTGGAGGAACCTTAAGAGATACAAGAACCACTATACTATACTATTATACTATACCACTATACTATACCACTATACTATACCACTATACTATACCACTATACTATACCACTATACTATACCACTATACTATACCACTATACTATACCACTATACTATACCACTATACTATACCACTATACTATACCATTATACTATACCACTATACTATACCACTATACTATACCATTATACTATACCACTATACTATACCCACTATACTATACCCACTATACGATCAAAACGCATATTGCTGGAAAAGGTTCATACATGCCATACACAGGATCGAGAATACAGGATAGAAAGAAATATAAATATCTCATTAATCTATTTTACATCTATGCTTATTGTTACCTAGGTTACTGTGTAAACACATACGTCATTTCATTGTATGTATTATTTCTCCAATTATTATCTTCATTTATTATATATCTCCATCTGAATTCATCTATCTCTCCTATCACTCGCTCTCTATCTGTCTGACTTTCTCTATCTCATTCATGTGATGTTTGTTGTTTCTATTACACAAGAGAAAATATGATAGTTGTATATGGGTGTTATTACAGTAAAAATGTGTGCATGACATTATGATACATGTCTTACCGTACAGACATGACAGACCATGAGTAACATAACTAAAACATGAGAGAAATGTCTTACCGTACTGACATGACAGAGCCATGAGTAACATAACTAAAACCTGAGAGAAATGTCTTACCGTACTGACATGACAGAGCCATGAGTAACATAACTAAAACATGAGAGAAATGTCTTACCGTACTGACATGACAGAGCCATGAGTAACATAAAATGAATCTGAGAGAAATGTCTTACCGTACTGACATGACAGAGCCATGAGTAACATAACTAAAACATGAGAGAAATGTCTTACCGTACTGACATGACAGAGCCATGAGTAACATAACTAAAACATGAGAGAAATGTCTTACCGTACTGACATGACAGAGCCATGAGTAACATAACTAAAACATGAGAGAAATGTCTTACCGTACTGACATGACAGAGCCATGAGTAACATAGATTGAGCCTGAGAGAAATGTCTTACCGTACTGACATGACAGAGCCATGAGTAACATAACTAAAACCTGAGAGAAATGTCTTACCGTACTGACATGACAGAGCCATGAGTAACATAACTAAAACATGAGAGAAATGTCTTACCGTACTGACATGACAGAGCCATGAGTAACATAGATTGAGCCTGAGAGAAATGTCTTACCGTACTGACATGACAGAGCCATGAGTAACATAACTAAAACATGAGAGAAATGTCTTACCGTACTGACATGACAGAGCCATGAGTAACATAACTAAAACATGAGAGAAATGTCTTACCGTACTGACATGACAGAGTCATGAGTAACATAAGTAAAACCTGAGAGAAATGTCTTACCGTACTGACATGACAGAGCCATGAGTAACATAACTAAAACCTGAGAAATGAAATAGAAATATAAACATTTCGTAGTTTATCTATGCTGTAAGTGATTGTTAGAAAAAAACATTAAATTTAAATTATAATTTGTGTTTATAGATATTGGTAACACGTGGATATTGGTAACACATGGATATTGGTAACACATGGATATTGGTAACATACAGATATTGCTAACACATGGATATTGGTAACACATGGATATTGGTAACACGTGGATATTGGTAACACATAGATATTGGTAACACGTTGATATTAGTACCACTTGGATATTGGTAACACATAGATATTGGTAACACATAGATATTGGTAACACATAGATATTGGTAACACATAGATATTGGTAACACGTGGATATTAGTACCACTTGGATATTGGTAACACATAGATATTGGTAACACGTGGATATTAGTACCACATGGATATTGGTAACACATAGATATTGGTAACACATAGATATTGGTAACACATAGATATTGGTAACACATAGATATTGGTAACACGTGGATATTAGTACCACTTGGATATTGGTAACACATAGATGTCTGACACAACCTACAACTTACTAGGACAGTGACTGCGACACCAAATTTATATACTTTTATATGTCTGATACAATCAGCAACTGACTGAAGTGCTTTATATTGAAGTGTTTTATACTGACCTGTTTTCTAGTGAAGTGTTTTATATTGAATAGTTTTATACTGCGCTGTTTTCTAGTGAAGTGTTTTATATTGAATAGTTTTATACTGAAGTGTTTTATATTGAATAGTTTTATACTGAAGTGTTTTATATTTAATTGTTTTATACTGAAGTGTTTTATATTGAATTGTTTTATACTGAAGTGTTTTATATTGAAGTGTTTTATTCTGAAGTGTTTTATATTGAATTGTTTTATACTGAAGTGTTTTATATTGAATAGTTTTATACTGAAGTGTTTTATATTGAATTGTTTTATACTGAAGTGTTTTATATTGAATTGTTTTATACTGAAGTGTTTTATATTGAATAGTTTTATACTGAAGTGTTTCATATTGAATTGTTTTATACTGAGCTGTTTCATACTGAAGAGTTTTATATTGAAGTGTTTTATTCTGAAGTGTTTTATATTGAATAGTTTCATACTGAAGAGTTTTATATTGAAGTGTTTTATTCTGAAGTGTTTTATATTGAAGTGTAACAGTAACCATTCTTTATCAGCCTTTAGAAATGACGAATATTTTTATTTGTTGACAAAATATTGGACAGTTTAAGATATTTGACGAGACCAGTGGTCCACGTAATAATTATTTGAGTGGAGCTCAGTGAGGAAGACAAGTAGAGTAATCGGCCGTTTTTTGTGTTTGTTGTTAGTAAGCCTGAACGGTCATGGTTTTTGCCAGGACAAGTAGACACCAAAAAGTTAAGTTAAGGAGTTTTCTAATGTGATTGAAAAATAAAATGAACACTAGATAATATTGTAGAAAGATAGGAGAAAGTAGATGAATATAACTCAGGAAAAAAACGTGAAAGAAAAGATACCCGTGGATTGTGAAGAAAGGGAACAAAGAACTGATACATTGATTTGAATTCAGTTGGTAGTTGAAGCTGACTAGCGTAAACATCTAACCTAGTAGAGTAAAATATTTATGCTACATGGCACGTCAGATTAGAATTTCTAGATCCAAGAGTCGGAGCAGACACAGGTTTACAAGTAATTTCAGAAGTTAATTTTCCACAAGTCAAGTAAATGGAATCATCGAAGAAAACCTCCAACAACATTCTACTGTATAACAACCATCAGTAGGGAATCTGAGATAAGCAACGTATAGGAAGACAGTGTTGAATTTGTGGGATAAAAGTAGTTATATATTTTGTACTGTAGTAAGAAGTTGTAATTCTGTCAAAGTTAAGTGGAAACATTTGTAGAGTAGTTAAAAGTCTTAAGCAAGGATCAGATAGTCACGGATGAGTGAATCAATGTACGAAATAATTAACCAACATGTGTTAACAGACTTGGGTCAAATTCCGGTGAAGCAATTTTGAAGATGTGTCAAATTGAGTTAGGCAGTTTGATTGTAAACACTAGAGGCGAGATGTGTACTAATTGAAGTGATATTAGAATTGTAGTTAGTAGGCTACAAACATAGGAAGAAACGTGAACTAGTAAATGATATATATTAATAAGTTTCATTGAAAAGTTGATGAAGTAAGTGGAGTTTTTCAATTGTCAATTGTATTTTGATTACAATGTACCCACTTATTTATGAAGTCAACTACAGCGAGTTAAAGTGAAAGATAGACATTTATCACTTTTTGAGAATATAGAGGACTGACTATTTAGTTTGCAACCAATGTGATCAGTATTGTAGAACTAGGACAATGAGTGTTTATAAGTGAACTTGAAAGTACTAATGTCTTTACAAAGAAGAATCTTAACATTGAATGTCAAGAACGAATAGAATTTTAGGAAATATAAATTATAGGTCTACAAATAGACATTTTTATATAAAAAGGTAACCTAATTGTATTGTGATCTATCAAATAGAACTAGAGAAAGTGTGTTTAACTTAAGGATGTGTAGCTGTCTGAAAAATTACCAAATATTAATCTGATAAAGTTGTGATATAATTTAAAAGCGAAAAGGTTTGTAATCTACGTTTTCATGCAGTTGCATTGACGTCCTTAATGTACTCACAACTAGGTTATCATCTAGGTCTAAAAATAGACATTTTTGTAAAACAAAGTAACCTGATTGTATTGTGTGTAGATTTCCAAGACGGAGAGCGTATAGTTTCTTTAGAACGGTGATCACAGTCTTTGCACTTTTACGAAAAAAGACACGATATATTTTGCAAACCACTTGCACAGGATGTCTTTGACATAACTCTTGCATGAAACATTTTATTCTGTAAAACCTGACATAACATCCACATGCAACATTCTATTAGAAGATGTGTATGACACAACTATCAAAACTTTGTATTAGACCAAGGGTGGGGAAACTACGGCCCCCGGGCCACATGCGACCGCCATTGGATATTATGCAGCCCTCAAACACAATTTTAAATAAACGAAAAATCGTCACAATTGATTTTTTCCCCATTAATATTATGCAGAAATCCATTAGAATTTTAATTTGACTTTCTTTTATATTAAATATACAATATTTGTTTTCCAATTTTACATTATTTAAATATTGATATATATATATATATATATCGTCAATGAAATTTGACTACGTTTAATATGAGTGTTTAGCATTGAGTAATTTATTATACTAGAATTTACGTAATTTTAGTGGCTGAATGTTTCTCAATGACTATAAGTACCCGAACGATATAAATTTATAAAGGTTGAAAATTGCCTTTCAAATTATAATTAGTTATTTTTAACTTTTAAGCATTATGTTGGGATGTATGTTTAGTTTATATTAAAAAGATGTTTCATACAAAATAGAATATCGCTAAAAGCTGTTATAATTAATAATACATCGTTACAACAATAATGTATCGTTAGACATGACCCCCCAACCTTATATCCTACGAATGGAATGCGCAAAAACTCGATTTGCAATCATTTAAGATACGTTGTTCCTGGGGAATTCCTGGTGTGTTTTAATAACTATCACGTTTGTAGTTTCCATTCATGAATTTCCGTATTTATATTGCAACCGAGTTTTCTAAATCTAAATAATTATATTCGCGCTGCCGGAAGCGCATTTGTTTTTTAATTAATTTTGCAACATTTTAAGATATTTTTATTATAATGAGTGCATCCAAAAAACGTAAGATTGAAGAAGAGTGTCGAGTTTCCAAAGACAAATGGAGTACCAAATATTGTTTTATGCAAGTTGGCAACAAATCTGTTTGCTTGCTGTGTCACGCATCAGTGGCTGTTTTTAAAGAAAATAACTTAAAAAGAAATTACCAGACAAAACATCCCATTTTCGGACACAATCTAACATCTGAAGAAAGGAAATGAAAATGAATGAAATTGGTAAAAAGTTTAGAGAAACAACAAACTGTGTTTATAAAACAGTCTTCAATTCAAGATGCCGTAATAGAGGCCAGTTTGGTGTTGTCACACAAAAAAGTGAAATACAACAAACCATATTCTGATGGTGAATTTATTAAGGAATGTTTACTACATGCAACAAACATTCTGTGTCCATTACAAAACAACAAAATTGATAGTATTACATTATCCAGAAGAACTGTGGTCAGACGTGTTGAAAAGATAAGTGAGATTTGACCTTTCAACTTCAAGATGCAAGTAATCATGTTTTTGTGGTACTCTCTTGCATTCGACGAGAGTACTGATGTACAGGATACTGCTCAATTATTAGTTTTTATACGTGGAATAAACAATTCTTTTAAACTCTTTGAAGAGTTACTGAGTGTTGATTCGATCAAACTGGCCTCGATATATTAAATACTGTTAGTAGCTGTATTGAAAGAGCTGGGTTAATGTTGAACAAGATGGCCAGTATTACAACTGATGGTGCTCGTGCTTTAACTTTTTTTAAATATAGGACTGATAAAGTTGATCAATTATAGGATTAAGTCAGAATATCCTGACAAAGTTATATTACCACTTCACTGTGTGATTCATCAGGAAAGTTTGTGTAAATCTGTTTTAAAAATTAAGCATGTTATTGACGGACTTGTCAGTGTCATAAACCTCATCAGATCAAGAGGACTCAATCACAGGCAGTTCAGAGCATTACTAGACGATCTAGAAACTGAACATTCTGATGTCCTGTACCACACTACAGTTAGATGGGTTGAGTCTCGGAAAGGTTTTAAGGAGAGTATGGGATCTTAAAAAAATAATAATGTTTCTAGAGATGAATGGCATAGAATGTGACTTCAATGCTAACATTTTTGATGTAGAATGGAAGCGTAACTTTATATTTGCAACTCAAATAATGGAAACGTTAAATGAACTGAATGTTAACCTTCAGGGCAATGGTTTGTTCGCACATAAAATGTATGTTTATGTAAAATCATTTCAAGCCAAACTCTCACTGTTTTCCAGACAAGCAAGTGAAAACATGTTTTGTCACTTCCCTTTGCTGAAACAAGAAACTATTTATGATGAAATTTTAAAAAATCAAGCTCAGTTAGATGTATTGGTTGAAGAATTTGGAAGAAGATTCCAATATTTCAAGAACTTGGAGCAGCACTTCAATGTTATCAGTTCTCTTCTCAGTGCAGAAGCTCATAAAGCCCCAGAGCATATACAGTTGGAGTTGCTTGAATTACAAGCCAATAATTACTTGAAGGAAAAATTTATGTCTGAATATTTGTTGGATTTTTATGATTCTTTGCCTGAACAAGTTTTCCCAAACTTAAACAAAATTTGCAACTAAATTTATGTCTATATTTGGATCTACATATATTTGTTAACGGGCATTTTCTTGCTTAAAAATCAACAAATCTAAGAATATGTCTTTATTATCTGATTTAAACTTAAATGCAGTCATGCAAATTTCTACAAGTAAACATGTTCCAGATTTCAAAGGAAATATAAAATCTTACAAGCAATTACATACATCTCATTAGAAATTAATAATATCAATAAAGTTGTAACTGGTGTGACTGTATGTGTATGGTTTTTTTTTAAATCTTCATTAAAACTATTGATATGAACCCATTTTGTAACTGTATGCAACATAATAATTTTCAAATATTGTTAAAATATCTGCAAAACCTTTTATCCATATTAGAAAATATACTGTTATAGTTAAGTCTGTTAGAAATGTAATTTGTTTCAAAAGTTATCTACATTATGTAAAACAACCTTTATTTGCAATACAAATATTTAATTGATTACTTACCGAGAATTTTAAACAAAAATATACATAATATTATATGTGGCCTTCCAATAGCTTTAAAATTTTCAATGTGGCCCTCTGCACAAAATGTTTGCCCACCCCTGTATTATACCATATATGTGTAACACACCTATCACAACATTGTATTAGACCATATGTGTGTAACACAACTATCATAACATTGTATTAGACCATATGTGTGTAACACAACCATCACAACATTATTTGAACGATGTGTGAAGTAGTTGATTTAATATGGAACTGTTATCTTCTTCTTCTTCTTTAGCGTTCATTCTCACACTCCCGCTGGATCTAGCAGGACCATGGTCCTACTAGATTTCCAGCAGGATGTAATCCAGAGAATGGAAATGAGTTGTGTCGCCATTTTATTTGCTCCAATGGCACGACACATCCGTCTTCGGCGGAGAACTGTTATCAATAAATAAACAAAGAACAACTGGACACTCTAATCAGATGACAAAGAAAAAATGAAAATGCTGATGTCAATAAAAAGGACTAAACAATAAATATACTGCCTACTGTCATACTATCATACTGCTAACTATCATAGTATCATATTGTCTAATGTCATACAATCTACTATCACACTGCCTACTATCATACTATCATACTGCCTACTATCATACTATCATACTGCCTACTATCATACTATCACACTGCCTACTATCATACTATCACACTGCCTACTATCATACTATCATACCGACTACTATCATACTATCATACTGCCTACCATTTCTGTGGAGTCGGGAGCGGTTGCTTGTCACGTAGAGAAATTGTTCAATCAAATGAGATCGTCTCAATGTTTGATCAACTTATGTCATGTGTTTATACATTTTATTTTGGCTAGATTTATTGACACAGTAAATGAACATATGTTATAGTCGTTTTATTTTAAAATTCGTAAATCCCACATTCAAGCGAATATTTCAGAAACTGTCTGTTTGACCGCAGAGATTATTGGAATCCAACTTTTTAATTCGAATCAAATCTTAAAAAAATGTTTGTTCTTCTACAAATGTTAGTAATTTAGCATGATTCCTCTATAACGTATATACATATGCACTGAGTAGGATATATGTTTTATTGTATTCATTCGAGTCATATAAATGTGATAAAATCATTCTATACAAAGTAAAAATGCTATGTTAGAACAGAAAACAGCATTTCAGAATGGTTGCTGTGATTACTGGTGTTAAACAAGGCTGCACTAAGTGAACATTACTATTCAATATCGCAATTGAACAGGCCATGAGAAAAAGCTCATCCAACGCACATTTAGGAATTAAATGGATAAATAAAACAAAATTAAAAGACCTTGATGTTGCTGATGATCTTGCACTATTGAGTGAAAACCATCAAGATGAACAATAAAAACTGATAGATTAAAACCATAGATTAAAACCATAGTTTAAATGGACAACAACTTGAACTATTACACAAATGTCCATATCTAGGAAGCAAATTAACACTCGACGGCGATGTCATGTCGGAAATTACAACTCGCATTGCATTAGCTTCAAATGCGTTTAACAGACTGTCTAATATCTGGAGGTCAAAGTCAATCAGCACAAGCACGAAAATACGTTTATTTAACTCCTGCGTTATTCTGGTGCTATAATATGGATATCCTGCCGAAGGCGGATGTTTTGGGCCTTTGGAGCAAATAAAACGGCAACACAACGCATTTCCATTCTCTGGACTACATCCTGCTGGAAATCTAATAGAACCATTGTCCTGCTACAAAAGAGATCCAACGGGATTTGAAAATGAACGAAGAAGAAGAAAAAAAGTTGTGAGAGCTGGAAAAGTTCATCTTCAGAAAAGAAACTACTGAGTTTCGAGAAGAAATGTCTTCGTAGGATAACTAACACACATTAGAATGATTTCAAATCGAATGAAAAATCAGAGAAGAGACGAATCTAAACTTCATCACAGATGTTATCAAAAAACGTCGTTAGTCCTACATCGGGCATGTCTTACGCGCAGACATCAACAGAATACACCACCAATCTCTTGAATGGATACCTACAGGTAAAAGAGCCAGGGGTAGACCAAAAGAAACACTCAGAAGAACAATCAATATACATACTATTCAAGAACTGCAAAGAATAGCTTTGAACAGACAGAATTGGAGAGATCTGACATCCGCCCTATGCGCTAACTTCAGCGTTAGAGGAAAATGAATGAATGGTTGTTTGTGTATACGGCTGTTCTTGTTTTACTCCCTTCTTTGCTAGTATGTCTGCCTTATCACTGTCAGGTGTGTTTGGGTAGCCATGAATCAACTTCATAACAATGTTGACTTCATAAGATCTAAGTAGGTGGTTGTCATGGTGATATATTTCAACTAGCTCATGTTTACAATGTCCATCACATTCTAGTGCTTGAAGAGCAGCCATAGAATCTGTAAAAATCATAATGTTTTGAACTTTTGATGGAAAGGCATCAAATTTGGTCTTCAATTGATTGTGATTGGTACAAGGAAACTTCTAGTAATGATATTTCAGCTTCATAGTTAGAACATATCTCCCCACAGGCATCACACAACTCATCAGATGTTTTGTCAGGATTTTCTATATAGACACCATGACCTGCTTTGATGGTGGCTTTGAAAACAGACACATCAGTATAGACATGAATCCACTGTTCTGGGTAGGTGGATATTGTTTTCTGTGTTGCTTTCATAAAACTTACTGGGTCGGAACTTTTCGTTGCATTATCTCTTAATTGTGTCTTGATTTCTATTTTGTCTGTTGTCTTTCCCCAGGTGGTTTGTGATCCACTCTTGCCGGTAAGCGTAGTGGTGATTGGAGCTCGAGCTTGCGTTATATTGCCAGATGTGTGGCCTCGGCTGTGCTATGACCGTGTCTGTACAGGATGTCCCTGACGTTTTCTATCCATCTTTTCCGTGGTTTTCCTCTCGCTTTGTACCCTGATCTCATTTGGTTATATGCTTGTACGGGCAACTTTTCGTGATGCATTCTCACAATGTGGCTAAACCACTTGATCTGTTCTCTCTCTATGTAATTTTTACAAGATATTATACCTATTCCTTCCCTGATATATTCATTTCACAATCTATCAAGCCTGGTGACCCCGGCAGCTTTACTCAAACATTTCATCTCGCATGTCACTATTTTTCTGTAATGTGAAGATGAGAAAGACCAGGTTTAATTTGATTTCTGGCAACTTAAAATATGCGTGTGTTGATAAATATTTTTCTATTCTTTGCAGTTCTTGACTCTTATCTGGGAGGTGATAGCTGTCTTTTATTTAATTGACATGACCGAGGACTGACTTTTGTTTTATTCTGTGGTATAGTTGCCAGTTTTCTACAAGTTATTTATTTTGGTGATCTGTGTTCATTCTTTTGTTTCTCTCATAAGCCTACATTGCAGCCATATCTCTCCGCATCTCAAGGGGTTTCACATTTGTATGTATTTCTCATGCAGCCGCTGGTGTAGATCTCATTTCTTCACTAATAAGGTGTATGACATTGTTCTGTACTCTGTCTAGAGATTCTACATTTGTTGTGGAACATGTTGTGAGGAGTACACTGTTGTATTCTAAAGCAGAACGTATGTAACCAAGATATGCAATATGTATATTGAATTTCATTTGTATTTTTGTTTTTGCAAAAACAACAAAATCTCTGTCTTACATTGCAAGTGTCGTTGAAAGTCGTATTCGACGTGTGGTTATTGTGTTATCGTTTTAGTTTCTTGGAATTTGCATTAATAAATAAGTAGAAACGAATTTTAAGTACACATTTATTACAATGTAGGAAGTTACCATCTTACGTTACAAACATTTATGTAAAGAATCTAAGATGGTACATTTATATTATAATTTTAATAATCTTTAAAAAGCGAACTCTCTTTGCTCAATCTTTCTTGGATAAATAATCTTTTTTTCACGTTGGATGAAACAGGACTTAAAAAGCACTCATGTCAATCAAGGAAGAAAAATGAAAGTTCATTTTGACATAGAAGGACAGAGGGGAATATTGAAAATATTTGATAAAATGAACTTGTTCCACTTCGGAAATCAAAAGTAAAATTACAGATCTATTGAGATATTGAAAATTTGTCTGTGGAAAATTGTAAGAACTGTCGGCGTCTCTTTCAGAAAAACCTTAGGCGGCAGAAATATTATTTGTGAAAAGTCACACTTGACTGCTGCCCGAAGTAAATACCGAGACAGATCCGGAAGCTGAGAAGCCAAGTTTATCATATTGTATATTTGGACGAAACTTGGCTCAATGTTCACCACACAAATACTAAAGAATGACAATCAGTGGACGGTGAACATAATATAAACATTCCAAGCAGCAAACGCAGACTGGAAGTAATAACAGAGGTCTAGTCTATGGAGGTGGACTTTTTTGCGATCAAAATGTACATTTGGTAAGGACTATCATACTGAAATGGATGGATATAATTTCAGGCATTGGATGGAGAACACTCTTCTTCCGATTATGGAAGGACCACTATGTTTAGTAACGAATACTGCTTCCTATCACAACGAAGTATCATCCGAAGACCAATGCATAAAATACAAAATAAAAACAAAAACAAATGAAGACATGTCTTACCGATAAAATTGTCAATTTCGATGATACTTTTTTGATTCTCGAAGTGTTACAACTTGTAAATCTCAATTTGAGTGCAGAACAATGCCTACATCTTATTAGTGGAGCAATGGGATCTACACTAGCGGCTGCTTGTGAAATACATACAAATGTAGAACCCCTTGAGATGCGGAGAGATATGGATGCGATGGAGGCTTATGAAAAAAACAAAAGAAGGAACAAAGACCACCCAAATAAAAAAGTTATGGAAAACTGGCAACCAAACTACAAAATAAAACAAAAGTAATTCCTGAGCCATGTCAATGAAATAAAAGACAGCTATCACTTCCCAGACAAGAGATAAGAACTGCAAGGAGTAGAAAATGGTTACCACTACATGCAGGTTTTAAATTGCCGGAAATCAAGACACAATTAAGAGATAATGCAACGAAAAGTTTCGACCCAATAAATCTTATGAAAGCAACAGAAAATAATAGACACCTACCCAGAACAATTATTCATTTCTATACTGATGGGTCTTTCTTTCAAAGCCACCATCAAAGCAGGTCATGGTGTCTATATAGAATATCCAGACAAAACATCTGATGAGTTGTGTGATGCGTGTAGAAAGATATGTTCTAACTATAACGCTGAAATAACAGCAATAGAAGTTGCCTTGTACCACCTGAAAACCATATTTGATTTCTTTCCATCAAATGTCCAAAACATAGTGATTTGTACAGACTCTATGTCGGCATTTCAAGCACTAGAATGTGTTTGTCATTGTAAGCCTAAGCTGGTTGAAATATATCACCATGCCAACCAGCTGCTTACATCGTACGAAGGCAACATGGTTATGCAGTGGATTCCGGGCCACTCAAAAACACCTGGCAATGGCAAGGAGGAGAGACTAGAAAAGATTAAAGCTCAACAAGAACAGCCATATATACAAACAACCACGCACACAGTTAAAATGATATTGAAATCTGTGAACAGAGAAAATTAGATGCACAGATGTGCCATGGGAAAAACTGAGAGGGAAATCTATAAATATATGACCAACTCAAATCCTAAAGACAACATCATCCTCCTGGGAAGAAACGACCAGAGTATTATTTTCCGACATCGCACACACCATGTACAGCGTAACAACCACCCACTGAACAGAATACAACCACAACACACTCCAGAGTTCCAGCTGTGCACTCATCCTTATGAAACTGTTGACCACCATCTTTTTTAATACACAGCGCTGGATGACATCATAAAAATGCTTTTCCCTCCAGGGCCAGATAAATGGAATAAATTTAATGGAAAAAACAACAGCTTACAAACGCATGTATATATCACACAATGGCATATTGTCAAAGGGCATCATCCCATGGACCACTGGATCAGCAACACAGCAACCAAACAACCGACTTTTTTTTCAATAAAAATATATAGCTGGTAAGGACTTTTTCAATAAAAATATATAGCTGGTAAGGACTTTTTCAATAAAAATATATAGCTGGTAAGAACTGTTTCAATAAATATAAATAGCTGGTAAGGACTATCATAGAGAAATGGATGGGCATATTTTAAGGAATTGTATGGAGAACACTCTTCTTCCAGTTCTGGAAGGACCACTATGTTTAGCAATGAATACTGCTTCCTATCAAAACGCAGTATTACCGGAAGACAAAATACCAAATGCATCAAATACAAAAAACAAATTAAGACATGACTTACTAAAGAAAATGTCCACTTGGATGACACTTTATTGAAGCCCGAAGTGTTACAGCTTGTGAAAGAAGACAAAAAAAAACAAAGTTGTATTATATTAAGAAAATCATTCAAAAATATAGCCACACTTCTCCGCGACTACCGGCATATCATGCTCACATTAACCGAATAGAGTTAGTTCTGGTTAAGGTCAAAGGGCAAGTTGTGGAACAGAATACAACGTTTAGAATGTTTGATGTTGAAGCTCTGACACGCGAGTGCCTCACAATAAATAGACGTTGAGTTTTGGAAAAATGTTTTGGATCATGTAATCCGAGAGGAAGATGACAACTGGCACCGAGATGGATGACAATTTCTGCAACCATTAACAATAATCAACCTCTTGAAATAATCAGATTCGAAATTGTGGAGAAATTATTTCGTGGTCAGACCACATAATGACCCTACATAAATAAGTGTATGTTGAGCAGACCATTAGGTACATATACAGTGGCAACAGAATGCCATCTTAAATCGGCTAAAATAATATACAGTATTTAAGCGTAGTTATGAAACCCGTGTGTCTAATGGTGACCAAAATGCATACCAACTACATATAGCAGTGAGATTCAGTATTGCACATACGAGTAAAGAACATATACAATTGACAACATATACAGAAATTTGACCTAACAAGTATTTTTAGACATGAGCCTTTGAATGCAAAGTTACTTGACAGTAACATGTTTACTGTAATATCTAAAAGTTAACCCCCGCTTATTTGCAATGGACTACAAACGTCAAAGAATTTCGAGGACATGCACAATCTAGAGCAGGTATGGACTAAATAATAAAATTATTTTTGCGTCGGATAAAGTCTAATATCGAATGACAAAGATCTCTGCAATGAAATAGACCGTTTCTGAGATATTCGAATGAATTTGTAATTATGAATGTATAAACGGATAAAGAATATTTCTCTAAACCTTCCCTTCGTATGGTCCACACGGTGCGTCTATATATTATTTATAACTGTCTGCGACAGCATTCTTTATTACAATCGTTATCAATAAAGTGAGTTTAGAAATAAATTAATGTCCAACATTGGAGGTCTATCAAATGACAGGAGGTTCTATGATTGTATTGAAATATTTTATTTGTACTATTAATCTTCATTACCTTTATAAATCATTGATTACCATACAGAACTGATCTCATGAAGATGGACGTTTCTTGATGAGATTCTCAAGTGGTTGATGTTGTCAGAACAGACATTTACAATATTTCTAGTCATAAAATGCCACCTGTTGTAGACAATTGTTTATAATAGTTGAGATTGAGTTGACTGTGAGAATTACGATTTCTGTCACGTTAAGTGTTAACTAGGATGTTTTCATGTGTGTACATGACACTTGTGGATATTTACGGCGTAGTGTTTGATCTATTCGTCTTTTGTTCATGTCCTTGATGGTTGACACCGGACCGCTATGTTTTGTTGACAATTACAATGTTTTGGAGATTCTGAAGATATTTGCTTTAAGTTATTTAGTCTTAAGTACGAAACATCTTCTTGATTTTTGATTAGAAACTGGCTTCTCAGCACATGGGGCATTCCTATAAGTGATTCACCCTCCGTTCCAGCATTCACCCCAGTGTATGTAGACTATGAGTCCCTGTCAGATGTTGATTATGTGATCTTCGGAACTTCGGGATATGTCTGTTTTATCTCTTATCAGCAATTTGCCGTCTATCGCAGCATTGCCTGCTATTAAGTTGGCTCTCTTGTTTCCTCTGACCCCAGCGTAACCAGTGCAGTATATCTATATAATTCTATGTACATTTGAGTTGTTTAATAAGGCCAGCTAGTCATTCCTAAGCATACACTTTTCTATCTTGAGTAACATGCTTTGAGAGCCTGTGAGTATTACAGAGTGTGTTCATGTATCAGTTATCAACCAATTAAGTGCTGCTGTAACTCCCTCTATCTCCATCCTCATGATCGATGTGATAGTGGAATATGCTGAAGATTTCTCAACCAATATCACGCAGTTTCTGTAGGCAACAAAACCCCCAAACGCTTTTATTTGTGTTTCTGTTAACTGAGCAATCTGTGTAAATAATTATGTCGTGTGGTTTCGAGTGTAGCTGGACGAGTGCATTCATTGTAACCTGGGCCCAAGCATGCGTCCATTTTTGACTGGCTGTATCTAGCTGTATTATTACTTTACTCGGTGATTTTTTTTTCTCTCCATTTCTTCAAATAATAATCAATAGAAGGTGGTACTGCTAGTAGAACATAATTGAAAATAATACTCACGTGGAAGACAGGTAATGGAGTCCTACTGGATGACGACTAACACACTATCACTGACGGATGTTAACATGAATAAATATGGTACATACAACAAAACACATAACACAGAATATAATCATATAAATGACAATGCACAGAACAAAGTCGACGTTTCGGGCCAATATGTCTTTTTCAAGATACGCACATAACATACAAATGTATAAAGTATCTTGAAAAAGGCCTATTTTTCCGAAACGTCGACTTTGTCCTGGGTATTGTCATTTGTATGATTATATTCTGTGTTTTTTTTTGTTGTAAGCACCATTTTTATTCATTTTAACATCCGCTAGTGATAGTGTGTTAGTCGTCATCAAGTAGGACTTCATTACCTGTCTTCCACGTGAGTATTATTTCATCAAAAACACATACTCTTTGCAGTTTGTCTTCAGCCTCTGCTTTTCCTTTGACTCATCTAGACGTTGGTATAATGGATGGTGGTTGTATTCTGTCACTTCAAGTTACGACCTAGCTTGTGTTACCTGATGTCGCACTCTAATGCTGGGGAGATCAAGCAGAAATCCCATAGAAGAGATGGGTGTATCTCTAGTACACCCCAGTACCGCACTAATTGTCTCATATTGAACATTTTCCAATCTATTGACTTGTATCTGTGGCAATGTTAGTAGGCCGAGACCATAATCTATGACAGAAATCACCATCAATTGCAGAAGTAGAAAAAGTACCCAATTGCTGTATGTCGAAGCTCGCCATAACCTTATTAACACTGAGCCCCCTTTTAGCCATCTGAATCATATTTGTGAAGTGCTTGTTGAATGAGAGACTTCTATCAAAGATTATCCCAAGATATTTAAGGTCCTGTTCTATTTCATTGAATGAGAGACTTCTATCAAAGATTATCCCCAGCTATTTAATTTCTTGTTCTATTTCATTGAATGAGAGACTTCTATCAAAGATTATCCCAAGATAGTTAAGTTCTTGTTCTATTTCATTGAATGAGAGACTTCTATCAAAGATTATCCCAAGATTTTTAAGTTCCTGTTCTATTTCATTGAATGAGCCCATGCAAGTGACAGCTGACAGTGTGTCAATGACCAGATTATTATTTAAGGAGTACCAGACGACATTTGTTTTCGAAGGATTTATCACAGCAGTGTGATGGAGCGCATGGCCGTGTGGTTTGAATACCGTTCTCAGAACCTTGAGTTCCCGGGTTCAATCCACGGTTGGGACAGGATTTTTTTCTTTAGGAGGTGCAATCAAAATCCTTCCTGTACATGTCGCGGCGTCTGCTATGGCAAAGTGGCCATTATTTCCACAGCCTATAGGAAAACATGCAGTGATGAAAGTTTTTAAAGTTTTTTATTTTGCACCATATTGTATAGTAGAATATCATCAGAGTATGTTAGAACTCTACAATTGCTTGAGGTTTGCAATTGAGCAATTCTCAACGTATATACACACACATTAAACAGCAATGGGTATATTGGAGATCCTTGTGGCAGACCAGGTACTATTGTTCTGCTCACAGACGTCCAAATCCGAACCTCAGAACAACTTTTCTACAAATTAGCACATTTGCTATCCAGCGTTTGATCCAGGAATGGATATTGTGTTCCATTAGCATGTCGACAAGATGGATGTAACTAAATCTATTGTACGCATCTTCTAGGTCTATCGCAGCAACTGCAGATTCTTCTTTATTCTGAAGAGCTTCATAAACTTCATTGCAATAACTGTTGTGTTTATGACTGTGTCTCTTCTGTGTCTGTATGCTCCTAGATGTTTTGGCAGAACACCTTTGATCTCTAGTTCCCTGTATATGCGTCTAGCAACAATTCTTTCCAGAATCTTACCGTAAACACTCTGCAGTGTGATGATGCGATAAACGTTTATATCCGTAGATCTTTGCATGGTTATGGCATTGGTATAATATTGCTATATAGCCACCTTATCATTAACTTGATCCGAGAGCGAATGAAAGAGGTCCAGGTTAAAACAACATTTTTGGCAATAATTCGTGACATGTTCATAAGAATTCCATGAAAAACAATAAAAGGTAATGAACAAAATACTATCTGACTCTATTATTCCATTCGTATAACAGATCCGCGGTCATTGAATAAATACAGTTGAAAATTCACTGGGCAAGTATTACTCCTCTCAAAGCGCAAGTATTACTCCTCTCACTGAACAAGTATAACTCCTCTCAAAGCGCAAGTATTACTCCTCTCACTGGGCACGTATGATTCCTCTCACTGCGCAAGTATGACTCCTCTCACTGAGCAAGTATGACTCCTCTCTCTGCGCACGTATGATTCCTCTCACTGCGCAAGTATGACTACTCTCACTGCGCAAGTATGACTCCTCTCACTAGAGAACAACGATACATCATCATTGGAGTCTTACATCATTGGACATTCACAACGTGTAGTGGTCGGACAATGACATTGTCTGACGATGCCAGAGAATGGAATGTAGTTAAAAGTACCATTGGTTGTCAATGGAAGCAATTTAAACAAAGTGGCTCAGTGGCAGACGGCCAAGCAGCAGAAGTTATAGTCACAAATCCTGTCGAAAACGGGTTCCTCACCCCAGGAATCAATGTCCACCTGCGTCCTCCATAGTCCTGTTAATGCAGCAGCTCGTCGAATTTCACATCAAACGGTCAGGAAACGGCTGGACGACGCTGGTCTTTCGTCTAGTAGATTGTAAAGAGGTCCTGTTATTACGAGTCAGCATCGCTAGAACCGACTGCAGTGGGCGAACCAGCATCGTCAATGGACCGTTGGGAATGACAGGAGATGGGTTTTGTTTAGCATAAGTCTGATCGTTTCTTCATGCCAAGAATGAAACATTAATTTCGTACAATAAAATGTTGGTACTATTTGAAATTATGTTGCGTTTCTGTCTTTCTGTTTTATGTGTTTGAAAAGTATATGTGTACAATCTATGATCAATGTCTTCAGTATGTTTGAATTGTGTATTGTGTATTGAATTATGCAGTATGTTTGAATTGTGTATTGAATTATTCAGTATGTTTGAATTGTGTATTGTGTATTGAATTATTCAGTATGTTTGAATTGTTTATTGTGTATTGAATTATTCAGTATGTTTGAATTGTGTATTGTGTATTGAATTATTCAGTATGTTTGAATTGTTTATTGTGTATTGAATTATTCAGTATGTTTGAATTGTGTATTGCGTATTGAATTATTCAGTATGTTTGAATTGTGTATTGTGTATTGAATTATTCAGTATGTTTGAATTGTGTATTGTGTATTGAATTATTCAGTATGTTTGAATTGTGTATTGTGTATTGAATTATTCAGTATGTTTGAATTGTGTATTGTGTATTGAATTATTCAGTATGTTTGAATTGTGTATTGTGTATTGAATTATTCAGTATGTTTGAATTGTGTATTGTGTATAGAATTATTCAGTATGTTTAAATTGTGTATTGTGTATTGAATTATTCAGTATGTTTGAATTGTGTTTTGAATTATTCAGTATGTTTGAATTGTGTATTGTGTATTGAATTATTCAGTATTTTTGAATTGTGTATTGTGTATTGAATTATTCAGTATGTTTGAATTGTGTATTGTGTATTGAATTATTCAGTATGTTTGAATTGTGTATTGTGTATTGAATTATTCAGTATGTTTGAATTGTGTATTGTGTATTGAATTATTCATTATGTTTGAATTATGTATTGAATTATTCAGTATGTTTGAATTGTGTATTGAATTATTCAGTAAGTTTGAATTGTGCATTGTGTATTGAATTATTCAGTGTGTTTGAATTGTGTATTGTGTATTGATTTATTCAGTATGTTTGAATTGTGTATTGTGTATTGAATTATTCAGTATGTTTGAATTGTGTAATTTCTGTTGAATTATTCAGTATGTTTCAATTGTGTATTGTGTATTGAATTATTCATTAAGTTTCAATTGTGTATTGCGTATTGAACTATTCAGTATGTTTGAATTGTGTATTTTGTATTGAATTATTCAGTATGTTTCAATTGTGTATTGTGTATTGAATTATTCAGTATGTTTCAATTGTGTATTTTGAATTGAATTATTCAGTATGTTTCAATAGTGTATTGTGTATTGAATTATTCAATATGTTAGAACTGTATATTCTGTATTGAATTATTCAGTATGTTTGAATTGTGTATTGTGTATTGAATTATTAAGTATGTTTGAATTGTGTATTGTGTATTGAATTATTAAGTATGTTTGAATTGTGTATTGTGTATTGAATTATTAAGTATGTTTGAATTGTGTATTGTGTATTGAATTATTCAGTATGTTTGAATTGTGTATTGTGTATTGAATTATTCAGTATTGTGTTTGTGTTATGTACATACTTGACTTGACTTTGTCTTGATGTATTTCTTATACTTTACTAAGTCTCGATAACATGGCAACAGTCAATGATGGTGAACTTTATTCGGAGGCGTCACTTGATCAGTGCTGGGGTGGGGGGGGGGGGTGGGGTGCGGACTGCACCAAATGACAACATCACATTGCGGTGACTCCAAAGTGAAATAAATATTACTATCTATGATTCTATGTCAATCTATGACATTATCCCTATGCAATGTTACTTCCCGAACTCAAGATCCACAAATAGACGCATCATCACTTTTAAAAAAACCCAGACATACAACAAAAATACCTTGTAGATGTAAGCAGTAGATATGAACATCTAATGATAGAATGCATGGAACAATACAGAAGGGAAAATCCAGAAGTGAAAATAAACAAGAAATGGGGCAGCTTAAGGAAAAGTATTCAAACATCAAATGAAAATTTACCAATAAGACAAACAAAGAACAAACACACATGGATGACA
Organism: Meghimatium bilineatum; assembly: GCA_034231615.1. Lineage (NCBI taxonomy): Eukaryota > Metazoa > Mollusca > Gastropoda > Stylommatophora > Philomycidae > Meghimatium > Meghimatium bilineatum. Next base: position 2,764,157 of record CM067307.1, read on the forward strand.
GATGATATATTAGAGAAAATGTAACAAAGAAAGAAAGCTAAAAATACCCCAAAATATTCAATTAAATGCAAAGAAATGCGTAACATGTGCAGACCAGCGAAAAAAATTGGCTAGAAACAAAATGCAGTGAAATGGAGATTTCAATACAACAGAAAAAAGTAATGCATAAGGAGATAAGATCACAAATTTAAAAAAATCATATAAATTGGATGGGTGCATTAAGGATAAAAACGGAAAAATAATATTTAATAAAACATAAATACGTACACGATGGGCAGATTATGTGACAGAACTGTTTAACGACCAACGAAACAAAAAACCTACAATACACAACAATGATGGACCAGCAATACTAAAAGTAGAATTAGAAAATGCAATAAAATCAATAAAAGTTGGAAAGGAATCCGACAACATAACTGCAGACATAATAACAACTCTAAATGAATTTGGTGTGGATATTATCACATAACTTTGCAATGACATATATGAAATAGGCCCCATACCTCAAGAGCTAACATCAACAATATTCATATCACTACCTAAGAAGCCCAGGGCTGTGGACTGTACAGAAAATAGAACAATAAGTCTATTGAGTCATTTTAACTAAAATACTTCTCAAGATAATACATGAAGGAATTAAAAATCAGATAGACACGAATAGTATATCAGGGATGGATCGTGTGCCGAGTATGCCGAGTGTGCTAATATAGCTCATATAACAAAATACTCGGCTTGCGAGGTCGTGCAAAGGTCGTGCTGAATGTGCCCGAATGAGCTAATATAGCTCATATAACAATATACTCGATCTAGAGAAGTCGTCGAAAGGTCGTTCTGAATGTGTCGAGTGTGCTTTATTATAGCCCATATAACAATATTATCGGTCTAGAGAGCTCGTGCAGAGGGGCGGCATGCCACGCAATGTTCAATAACCGGCTTTAATTAGCCAAAATAACAATAAACGTGTCATACAAAAGCTCGGTACCTGGTACTTATCTGGCTAATATATACCTCATATAACAATATTGAACTGCAAATGTGTGAATATGCCGAGTGTGCGGCTGAATATGCTGAGTGTGACCGCACATCTAATATGGTGGCAATCAAATCCGGCAGAACTGACCGACGGCGGGGTGTACTCCGGAGCGATACTCGCTCGCTGTAAGTGAATCCGATCAAATTGTGTCTCTAATAATGAAAATGTGTGTATGAGGTGGGGTGGGTAGTGGGAAATTCCCTTTAGTTGATATGCTGATACATGAAGCTGGGCTCGTGATAAAGAAAATTTCCACTGCGACTTCCAGCGAATGAGGTCAGAATAACTCCACCTTCCCCCACTTGTGTCCGTGGGGATGAGTTTGGTGAGTATTAACATGTTATAACCTTATTTGTTTAGTGGGTATGTTGTGGTTTTTCCACTAAAATCTATCTATGGCACTATCTTTTTATATGAAACGAACCAATTTTAAACCACATGTTAAAGAGCACGCAAAGTTCAGATCATAAAACTGCAACATGCAATATAATTACACTCGCGGAAAATAGCCAGTACAGTGTAATTAACACATGGTCGTGTCTGGGGTGTTGTGGAGGTGGTAATAAAAATAAGGTATGGATGCTGTAAGAGCGGTTAAAGGCACGTGTATGTGATTGGGTGCTTGGTAGTGACATTTTTTCTTTAACTGTTATGCTGATACAATGAGCTGGGCTCGTGATACAGAAACTTTCCACTGCACCTTCCAGCGAATGAGATTGGCATAACCCTATTTCCCCCCACTTATGTCGGTGGGGGTGATTTTGCTGGGTATTAACATTAACATCACCTTATTTGTTTAGTGGGTATGTTTGGGATTTCCGCTTACATTCAAGTGGTTCTCAAATTGTAAAATCCTGACAATGACAATGTAAAACCCAGTGACATATAGAGACCACAAAAGCTAATATTCTACAAATATTATTCTGTGCCGTTGGCCAACATTTCTCATTATTTTATGCTTATATTCAAGTGGTTCTCAAATTGAAAAATACTGACCATGACAATGTAAAACGCCTGACATATAGACACCGCAAAAGCTAATATTATGTAAGCATTCTTCTGTGCCTCTGTCCAACGGTTCTCATTATTGAATGCTTATGTTTATATGGTTCTTAAATTGTAAAAACCTAACCATAAGAATGTAAAGCTCGTGACATATTGACACCACAAAAGCTAATATTCTCCAAACATTATTATGTGCCTTTGGCCAACAGTTCTCATTATGTTATGGTTATATTAAAGCGGTTCTCACATTGGACAATCCTGACCATACCAATGTAAAACTCATGCCATACATACACCACAAATGCTAATATTCTCCAAACAAACAGTCTTCTCTCAGGCCACGCTTCAGCTATGTGCGTTTGATGGTCTCTGTATGCTCTTCAATTATGTTCTACCATATTATCATTATGGTCTCACTAGCTTCTAACAGAGTCTACTTTCGTCCAATATATTCTTAGTTTATTCTCGCTAGAGTCTTCAACTAGTATCTCATGCGCAGCTGCAATTATGTTCTCTCTTTGTTGTGAGTTATTTTTCTCTACCAACAGGCGTCTTATTAACATATTTCCTTAGCGCAAACGGCGTGCTTATCAGATGTCTAAATTAACAAGTCATACGAAAGAACATTTTAGCACTTTCTCACTAACAACATAGTACATTTGACAAGTTTTATTTGTGGAAACTCAACATTTATCGGTGTTTTTTTTCACAACTAGATAAGCCGCTTATACAGATTTTCGATGTTTTATTAGTTGTCTAAATTGTCATACAAACACACATTTCAGTATTTTTTCAGTAACAACATAACAAATTTTATCGTGTTTCTATTTGTGTGACTGTACCATGTACCATTTTGCCACAACTAACCACCTTGCTTTTAGTGATTTTCGTTATATTTAATCATTTGTCTAAATTATCATACCACACGACATATATTTCAGTACTTTTACATAAACATTATAACACAATTTTTAAATTTGTGTAAGTACATCATTTACAATTTGTTCACAAGTAACCAACCCACTTTTACTATGTTATCATACCAAAAGAAACCATTTTCAGTACGTTTTCACTAACAACATAACAAATTTTGCATTGGTTTTATTTGTGGGCCTGTGACATTTATCGATTTTAGTGATGTTCGTTATGTTTTATCTGTAGTTATCTAAATTAGATACCATACGAACCCATATTTCATTACTTTTTGCACAAAAATCATAACAAATTTATCATGTTTTTATTTGGTCGCTTTCCACAGTCATTACTATTTTTGCAATTACACAAGCCAAATTGAGTGAATTTTGTTACGTTTTATCAGACGTCTAAGTTGTGATACTATACGAAGCTACTTTTCAGTACGTTGCCATTAACAACATAACAACTATTGACATGTTTTTGTCTGTTGGACTTAATCACTTATCACTTTTTCACAACTAGGCAAGTTGGTGGTAGCGTGAAAGTGCTGAAATGTGTTTTCGTATGACTTGTTAATTTAGACATCTGATAAGCACGCCGTTTGCGCTAAGGAAATATGTTAATAAGAAGCCTGTTGGTAGAGAAAAATAACTCACAACAAAGAGAGAACATAATTGCAGCTGCGCATGAGATACTAGTTGAAGACTCTAGCGAGAATATACTAAGAATATATTGGACGAAAGTAGACTCTCTTAGAAGCTAGTGAGACCATAATGATAATATGGTAGAACATAATTGAAGAGCATACAGAGACCATAAAACGCACATAGCTTAAGCGTGGCCTGAGAGAAGACTGATTGTTTGGAGAATATTAGCATTTGTGGTGTATATATGGCATGAGTTTTACATTGGTATTGTCAGGATTGTCCAATGTGAGAACCGCTCTAATATAACCATAACATAATGAGAACTGTTTGCCAATGGCACATAATAATGTTTGGAGAATATTAGCTTTTGTGGTGTCAATATGTCACGAGTTTTACATTCTTATGGTTAGGTTTTTACAATTTGAGAACCATATAAACATAAGCATTCAATAATGAGAACCGTTGGACAGAGGCACAGAAGAATGCTTACAGAATATTAGCTTTTGTGGTGTCTATATGTCAGGCGTTTTACATTGTCATGGTCAGTATTTTTCAATTTGAGAACCACTTGAATATAAGCATAAAATAATGAGAAATGTTGGCCAACGGCACAGAATAATATTTGTAGAATATTATCTTTTGTGGTCTCTATATGTCACTGGGTTTTACATTGTCATTGTCAGGATTTTACAATTTGAGAACCACTTGAATGTAAGCGGAAATCCCAAACATGCCCACTAAACAAATAAGGTGATGTTAATGTTAATACCCAGCAAAATCACCCCCACCGACATAAGTGGGGGGAAATAGGGTTATGCCAATCTCATTCGCTGGAAGGTGCAGTGGAAAGTTTCTGTATCACGAGCCCAGCTCATTGTATCAGCATAACAGTTAAAGAAAAGATGTCACTACCAAGCAACCAATCACATACACGTGCCTTTAACCGCTCTTACAGCATCCATACCTTATTTTTATTACCACCTCCACAACACCCCAGACACGACCATGTGTTAATTACACTGTACTGGCTATTTTCCGCGAGTGTAATTATATTGCATGTTGCAGTTTTATGATCTGAACTTTGCGTGCTCTTTCACATGTGGTTTAAAATTGGTTCGTTTCATATAAAAAGATAGTACCATAAATAGATTTTAGTGGAAAAACCACAACATACCCACTAAACAGATAAGGTTATAAAATGTTAATACTCACCAAACTCATCCCCACGGACACAAGTGGGGGAAGGTGGAGTTATTCTGACTTCATTCGCTGGAAGTCGCAGTGGAAATTTTCTTTATCACGAGCCCAGCTTTGACCTATTGATCAAGGGTAATAACAATCGTCTCATAGATGTCAACCGATTCAATCAATAAACCCGTAACCCTTCAGGGTCGTAGGGGTATTAGGTATTAGGTATGTTGATTATCATCTTCGCACACCAGACACGTCCATAGGTGCTCAGATCTCCGGATCAGTAAATCTCTCAGGGTATAACGGCTGATGGTTCCGGTTCTATTTTGGTTCATTACTCTTTTTGAAATCTTTGTTAAGGGTTCTCTTCGGCCCAAGCACATCCTCATCAACACCAACGACTCCTGGGGTCGTAGGGGTACCCCATTGGATGCTTCAGCACGCAAAGTCCTCCAGCATATTCTTTCCTCAGCGATGCGGATGAGTCTGGAAATATCTTGTCCTGTCCATTCTTTGATGTTGTCTGTCCATGCCGTTATTTGATCTCCTCTACTTCTATCCCTTTCACTGTTCTATGAAGTATTGTTTTTGACAAATAATCTTGCCTGCATACATGTCCGAACCATGCTAGTTTTGTTGATGATTGTACACTCACTCTGTCTGTCTGTCTGTCTGTCTGTCACAATTATCTGAACATACAGACAGAGGATTGTGCCCCCACGGTCTAGCATATGTCGCGATCAGAAAAGCAAAGGAGAATTAAAGATAAACCTGGATATGACTTTAGCTTCTATGTCAATGATAAACTTCAATTGTAAATGCAACATCAGTTTTAGAGTGGCAATCAAACTGTACAACTCACTAGTGCATTCTCGTGTGATGTGTGGTTGTGAGAGTTGGACACTCACTGCGGATATCGAGAGACGACTAGAGACATTCGAAAACAAATCTTAGAGACCAATGAATTCTATGAATGTCATATATAGAACATAAGACAAATGTGTACGTAAGAAATATAATAGTAGTATTTACAGGTTCTCAAGAACCATTGCTTTCAATTGTAAAACGATGAAACTATGACCGTTTTAGACATGTATGCCGATACAATTACTTGTCAAGAACAACACTGCAGGCAACTGTTGATGGTGGAAGAAGCAGAGGAGAAAATTAAAGCATGGACAGAGAACATCAACGACAGGACAGAAAACATTATTTTCTCAATGATCCACTTCGTTAAAGATACAATTGCCTGGAGGAATCTGTGTGCTGATGCATCCAATGCGGTACCCCTAACACCCTGACGGCTTACGGGTTTATAGATAGATAGATAGATAGATAGATAGATAGATAGATAGATAGATAGATAGATAGATAGATAGATAGATAGATAGATAGATAGATAGATAGATAGATAGATAGATAGATAGATAGATAGATAGATAAGATAAGATTAGATTAGAATAGATTAGATTAGATTAGATAAGATAAGATAAGATAAGATTAGATTAGATTAGATTAGATTAGATTAGATTAGATTAGATTAGATTAGATTAGATTAGATTAGATTAGATTAGATTAGATTAGATTAGATTAGATTAGATTAGATTAGATTAGATTAGATTAGATTAGATTAGATTAGATTAGATTAGATTAGATTAGATTAGATTAGATTAGATTAGATTAGATTAGATTAGATTAGATTAGATTAGATTAGATTAGATTAGATTAGATTAGATTAGATTAGATTAGATTAGATTAGATTAGATTAGATTAGATTAGATTAGATTAGATTAGATTAGATTAGATTAGATTAGATTAGATTAGATTAGATTAGATTAGATTAGATTAGATTAGATTAGATTAGATTAGATTAGATTAGATTAGATTAGATTAGATTAGATTAGATTAGATTAGATTAGATTAGATTAGATTAGATTAGATTAGATTAGATTAGATTAGATTAGATTAGATTAGATTAGAATATTATAAATTATAATAGATTATTATAGATTATTATAGATTATTATAGATTATTTTAGATTATTTTAGATTATTTTAGATTATTTTAGATTATTTTAGATTATTTTAGATTATTTTAGATTATTGTAGATTACTATAGATTATTATAGATTATTATAGATTATTACAGATTATTACATATTATATTAGATTAGATTAGATGATTAGATTAAATTAGATTAGATTAGATTAGATTAGATTAGATTAGATTAGGATAGATAGATAGATGGATGGATGGATGGATGGATGGATGAATGGATGGATGGATGGATGGATAGACAGGCAAGCAGGCAGGAAGGCAGAAAGATAGATAGAAAGACCATTACCTGTATTCTTTGACACATATTGACTGAATGACTTCACTAACTTGTATGTGATCATTTGTGATCAAGGTGAGAATAATCATGGCTAATAATACTTTCAATGTCACAAGTAGAAGATTACCATGAAATAAATCCCAAACTATATACGAGAATAACAAAACGTTACATCTAATTCTCAATAACGTATATTTTAGAGACATGGATAATAAAAACACATAGAAAGCTAGAAATAGAGTATGCTTAGAAAAATATGGAGAACTTTGTGGAAACAGAACACAACAAAACGGTTCTAACAACACTTCACTTGAAAAAAAAAGAAATATTACAGGAAATAATAATCAAATACATTAAATACATTTAAAAATTAAACAACAAAAAAATCTTGCTGCATACCTTCAAGGTAGAGTGGAGGATCGGAGAACAAGAGGTAGACAAGATGCCGGTGTGAGGAAAATATCATGCGGTAGACAAAAACCAGTATCGCAAAAAAAAATATTTACTTACCTGCGCGTCTTGCCAAGTAAGTCGATTGCTATTGAAACTATAACAACTGTCACGGTATTCCTTCCATCCAGGCTCACAGTTACTGGCACTGAAAACTGAAACATAATCAAACATCAATACCGGCATCATCATTTAACCAGTTGGAACATTACTCTATCATTTCACCAGTTGGAACATTACTCTATCATTTAACCAGTAGGAACATTACTCTACACACACGATTGATACAAAAACCAGAGGGCAGACCTTGCAAACGATTGATACAAAAACCAGGGGGCAGACGTTGCAAACGAATGATACAAAAGCCAGGGGGCAGACCTTGCAAACGATTGATACAAAAACCAGGGGGCAGACCTTGCAAATGATTGATACAAAAACCAGGGGGCAGACCTTGCAAACGATTGATACAAAAACCAGGTGGCAGACCTTGCAAACGATTGATACAAAAACCAGGGGGCAGACCTTGCAAACGATTGATACAAAAACCAGGGGGCAGACCTTACAAAAACGATTGATACAAAAACCAGGGGGCAGACCTTGCAAACGATTGATACAAAAACCAGGGGGAAGACCTTGCAAACTATTGATACAAAAACCAGGGGGCAGACCTTGCAAACGATTGATACAAAAACCAGGGGGAAGACCTTGCAAACTATTGATACAAAAACCAGGGGGCAGACCTTGCAAACGATTGATACAAAAACCTGGGGGCAGACCTTGCAAACGATTGATACAAAAACCAGGGGGCAGACCTTTGCACACGATTGATAAAAAAACCAGGGGGCTGACCTTGCACACTATTGATACAAAAACCAGGGGGCAGACCTTGCAAACTATTGATACAAAAACCAGGGGGCAGACCTTGCAAACGATTGATACAAAAACCTGGGGGCAGACCTTGCAAACGCTTGATACAAAAACCTGGGGGCAGAACTTGCAAACGATTGATACAAAAACCAGGGGGCAGACCTTGCAAACGATTGATACAAAAACCAGGGGGCAGACCTTGCAAACGATTGATACAAAAACCAGGAGCAGAGCTTGCAAACTATTGATACAAAAACCAGGGGGCAGACCTTGCAAACGATTGATACAAAAACCAGGGGGCAGAACTTGCAAACGATTGATACAAAAACCAGGGGGCAGACCTTGCAAACGATTGATACAAACACCAGGGGGCAGACCTTGCAAACGATTGATACAAAAACCAGGGGGCAGTCCTTGCAAACGATTGATACAAAATCCAGGGGGCAGACCTTGCAAACGATTGATAAAAAAACCAGGGGGCTGACCTTGCGAACTATTGATACAAAAACCAGGGGGCAGACCTTGCAAACGATTGATACAAAAACCAGGGGGCCGACCTTACAAACGATTGATACAAAAACCAGGGGGCAGACCTTGCAAACGATTTATACAAAAACCAGGGGGCAGACCTTGCAAACGATTGATACAAAAACCAGGGGGCAGACCTTGCACACTATTGATACAAAAACCAGGGGGCAGACCTTGCAAACGATTGATACAAAAACCAGGGGGCAGACCTTGCAAACGATTGATACAAAAACCAGGGGGCAGACCTTGCAAACGATTGATACAAAAACCAGGGGGCAGACCTTGCAAACGATTGATACAAAAACCAGGGGGCAGACCTTGCAAACGATTCATACAAAAACCAGGGGGCAGACCTTGCAAACGATTGATACAAAACCAGGGGCAGACCTTGCAAACGATTGATACAAAAACCAGGGGGCAGACCTTGCAAACGATTGATACAAAAACCAGGGGGCAGACCTTGCACACTATTGATACAAAAACCAGGGGGCAGACCTTGCAAACGATTGATACAAAAACCAGGGGGCAGACCTTACAAACGATTGATACAAAAACCAGGGGGCAGATCTTGCAAACGATTGATACAAAAACCAGGGGGCAGACCTTGCAAACGATTGATACAAAAACCAGGGGGCAGACCTTGCAAACGATTGATACAAAAACCAGGGGACAGACCTTGCAAACGATTGATACAAAAACCAGATGGCAGACCTTGCAAACGATTGATACAAAACCAGGGGCAGACCTTGCAAACGATTGATACAAAAACCAGGGGGCAGACCTTGCAAACGATTGATACAAAAACCAGGGGGCAGACCTTGCAAACGATTGATACAAAAACCAGGGGGCAGACTTTGCAAACGATTGATACAAAAACCAGGTGGCAGACTCTGCAAACGATTGATACAAACACCAGGGGGTAGACCTTGCAAACAATTGATAAAAAAACCAGGTGGCAGACCTGGCAAACGATTGATACAAAAACCAGGGGGCAGAACTTTCAAACGATTGATACAAAAACCAGGGGGCAGACCTTGCAAACGATTGATACAAAAACCAGGGGGCAGAACTTGCAAACGATTGATACAAAAACCAGGGGGCAGACCTTGCAAACGATTGATACAAAAACCAGGGGGCAGACCTTGCAAACGATTGATACAAAAACCAGGGGCCAGACCTTGCAAACGATTTATACAAAAACCAGGGGGCAGACCTTGCAAACGATTGATACAAAAATCTGGGGGCAGACCTTGCAAACGATGGATACAAAACCAGGGGTCAGAGCTTGCAAACGATGGATTATAGAAATAAAAGTCATCGAAAAGAAACATATATGAATTTCACAGAAAAGTCATAGAAAAGAAACATACATGAATTTCACAGAAAAGTCATAGAAAAGAAACATATATGAATTTCACAGAAAAGTCATAGAAAAGAAACATACATGAATTTCACAGAAAAGTCATAGAAAAGAAACATATATGAATTTCACAGAAAAGTCATAGAAAAGAAACATATATGAATTTCACAGAAAAGTCATAGAAAAGAAACATATATGAATTTCACAGAAAAGTCATAGAAAAGAAACATATATGAATTTCACAGAAAAGTCATCACCAAAGAACTCTTCTATCCCTGACACTGACAGGCATAAAACGGTTTAAAGCCAAAAGACAATCAAGAAAAAACCATCATCATTCACTAAATATTTTATTATTGAAGAATCCATAAATTGTATGTGGGCTATGTATTCAAAAGTCGGTGTCAGGTTTGTTGGTTGCTGGTCCAGTGATCCATAGACTTATGTTCTTTCACTCAATATCTCGAATTAATATGTATTTGTGTTGTGTTCCATGATGTGTCTTCATTTATGTGGTCCTAGAGTGAGAATCATATTTCTGACATCATTCACCACTTGTCTTTCAATATTTAGTGACCAAAACAAACGCCAGAAAAGATCCCACCATCAGGTATGTACTATAACAAACAAAAACTTCCAAGATAGTGAAGTCAATCAGTCAATATGTGTAGTAGTGTTAGTGATCGTCAAGCGGGTAAGTCAATCAGTCAATATGTGTAGTAGTGTTAGTGATCGTCAAGCGGGTAAGTCAATCAGTCAATATGTGTAATAGTTTTTATCTATCTATTGCCATTACCACTGGTTCCATTACGCTTCGTGGGGGGGAGGGGTATTCGGAATTTTTTTGACTTTTGGCCATTTGAGTTTCAGTGACCATGGTAAGCTCGTGTCTATTTAATGTTTATTTTATTGTATCTGCCCATCTAGTTCTTGGTCTTAATTGAGCCTTTTAGCCCAGTCTTCTGTTGATATATGCACGAAGGGATGCTTGCGCTGGTTCCAACCTCATGATGTGACCAAACCATATGGATTGCTGTCTTTTGATGCAGTCTTGACTTAAGATAGTCTTGACTTAAGATAGTCTTGACTTCTTTCCTGATATCTTCATTTCTCCCGCGGTTTCTTCTCGTGGCATTTATAGCTTTCCTCAAACATCTCGTTTCGCAAACTGTGATCTTTTTCGCTAGTGTATTTGTCACCGGCCATGTTTGACATTGGTAACACAAAGTTGGTATAAAAATACTGTTTATTCCTTGTCGTATTGTAGCCATACAGTTTGATTTAAGTATTGGTGACAGCTGGTATGTCACAGAATTGACTCTTTGGCCCCTTGTTTCAATCTCTCCGTCGAGTTTGCCATCCTCCATAAATATTCTTCCTAGACATTAAAACTCTGGGACTCTCTCTTGATTAGAAACTATCTTCAAAGCACGTGGGAAACTCCCATAAGTTCTCCGTCCTCCGTTCCAGCAATTATCCCAATGTATGTAGACTCAGAGTCCCCGTCAGGTGTTGATTGTATGATCTTCGGGATTTTCCAAAATTGTAGAGTTTCTTCCCTCATATTTAGATACTCCCATTTCTAACATTCTCTGTATGTGTACGTTCTCAGCCTAGTTGACATCATCTTGAACTTGAAATGAATTTATTACTGTCTTGATCAAATCTGCTTTATCTCTTCTCAGCATTGTGTCGTCTATCACTGCATTACCTGCCATTAAATTGCTCTCTCCTCTGACCCCAGCATGGACAGTGCAGTATAACCACGTAAAGCTCTGGACAATTGAGTTGTTCAATAAGTTCCATCATTCTTAACTCAGCATGTAATTTTATATCTTGCTTGATATGCTTTGAGAGTGTGAGTATTACCGAGTGCGTTGATGTATCAGTGAATCAGTTAGCATGTCTGATATTGTTAGTGATCGTGGAGTCTGACGTTAATCAATCAACATGTGTCATTAGTGTTAGTGATTGTGGAGTCTGACGTTAATCAATCAACATGTGTCATTAGTGTTAGTGATCGTGGAGTCTGACGTTAATCAATCAACATGTGTCATTAGTGTTAGTGATGGTGAAGTGCGACGTGAAGTATTCGCTATGTGTAATAGTGTTAGTGATTGTTGTATGGGGCAAAAGTACATAAAATAGATAAATGCTTTAATAATCTACAGAGGGAAATAAACCATATAATTGTGTTCACTAAAGAACGTAACAATGAGAGTTGATACTTAGGTTTCTCAAGCAGAGTATATCCATCATTGGAAGATGTGCGTCCAGACGGGACCCCAAATTAATCTGAGACTCGTGAAGTGTGAAACATCCAGAGAGATTATCTTAGATGTTAAGCATAACGGGACAGTAGATTTTTTTGGGTGAGATTGTAGATTCAGACGAGACCTACATGAATGGTTGTATGTCACTATGGCTCGTTGCTAGTATTTTTTATTTACAAATATTTGTAACACTTGTACATATTGTCGTTAATTATCGCATTGTGTTTACACTGTAATACTGTCTTTAGTATAGTTCGGTGTTGCCAATGTGTTTACACTGTAATACTGTCTTTAGTATAGACCGGTGTTGCCAATGTGTTTACACTGTAATACTGTCTTTAGTATAGACCAGTGTTGCCACTGTGTTTACACTGTAATACTGTCTTTAGACCAGTGTTGCCAATATTTTTACACTCTAATAATGTCTTTAGTATAGACCAGTGTTGTCACTGTGTTTACACTGTAATACTGTCTTTAGTATAGACCAGTGTTGCCACTGTGTTTACACTGTAATACTATCTTTAGTATGATCAGTATTGCACTGTGTTTACACTGTAATACGATCCTTACTATAGACCAGTGTTGCCACTGTTTTTGCACTGTAATACTGTCTTTAGTATAGACCACTGTTGCACTGTGTTTACACTGTAATACTATCTTTAGTATGATGTTCCTCCTTCGCAAGCGAAGATGAGCAAGGCATGAAAAACAGTAAATGTGATGGAAAATAATAATAAAAATTACAATTGGTAATTAACTAATTTTGTTTGGGAATTCGTAGATGCCCGATGAGTCCCATTCGTAACATTATCATTTGCATGCACGTTCAGATAATGTCCAGAAATGACCTTGAAAATATGTGGTAAGGGAAGGATTGAGGTGGTGGGTCTGAAAAAAAATTCACCAGTTATTACTATGGGATGGAGTATCTTTAAATTTTTGATAGTTTCCGAGAAAGAGGAGGGGGGGTTAAACCTTAGGCAAACAATTGTTAACGTAATTAATTAACAGTGACTTATGTGAACAGTAGTGGTCTTTGAACGAAACAACTACACATTATGTGATGTTTCATGCATATTTGTGTATTCACTAGGTGTATGTGATCCTTTCAACAGTGATTTCTGCAAGCCAAGGAACGTATTCGTTTCCTGTGAACTTGACAGATTTGACACATGTAACGCCATCAAGAAACCAGGTAACGGTTGAATGAGTACTACTAGCTGTGACTACCACAGATGTGTGGTCAAGTATTGAGTAACGGTTGAAAGAGTACTACTAGCTGTGACTACCACAGATGTGTGGTCAAGTATTGAGTAATGGTTGAATGAGTACAACTAGCTGTGACTACCACAGATGTGTGGTCAAGTATTGAGTAACGGTTGAATGAGTACAACTAGCTGTGACTACCACAGATGTGTGGTCAAGTATTGAGTAACGGTTGAATGAGTACAACTAGCTGTGACTACCACAGATGTGTGGTCAAGTATTGAGTAATGGTTGAATGAGTACAACTAGCTGTGACTACCACATATGTGTGGTCAAGTATTGAGTAATGGTTGAATGAGTACAACTAGCTGTGACTACCACAGATGTGTGGTCAAGTATTGAGTAATGGTTGAATGAGTACAACTAGCTGTGACTACCACAGATGTGTGGTCAAGTATTGAGTAATGGTTGAATGAGTACAACTAGCTGTGACTACCACAGATGTGTGGTCAAGTATTGAGTAACGGTTGAATGAGTACAACTAGCTGTGACTACCACAGATGTGTGGTCAAGTATTGAGTAATGGTTGAATGAGTACAACTAGCTGTGACTACCACAGATGTGTGGTCAAGTATTGAGTAATGGTTGAATGAGTACAACTAGCTGTGACTACCACAGATGTGTGGTCAAGTATTGAGTAATGGTTGAATGAGTACAACTAGCTGTGACTACCACAGATGTGTGGTCAAGTATTGAGTAACGGTTGAATGAGTACAACTAGCTGTGACTACCACATATGTGTGGTCAAGTATTGAGGCATTCTGGCACTTACAAATATTTATTGGTTTCCTCAAGAAATTTACATACTTGTGCAGTGTGTGTGTGTTGTTGATTTGTGTGTCCAACGATCAGTCCATTTTATCAGTCGATCATAGTAGCTTGAGCATATACATGTTGAAAACCTTGACTAAAATTGCAAATTTTCTTAATATATCTAACAAGTATCTATATTATATATCGTACAAGTATCGCCAGAATATATCGTACAAGTATCGCCAGAATATATCGTACAAGTATCGCCAGAATATATCGTACAAGTATCGCCAGAATATATCGTACAAGTATCGCCAGAATATATCGCACAAGTATCGCCAGAACATATCGTACAAGTATCGCCAGAATATATCGTACAAGTATCGCCAGAATATATCGTACAAGTCTCGCCAGAAAATATTGTACAAGTATCGCCAGAATATATCGTACAATATCGCCAGAATATATCGTACAAGTATCGCCAGAATATATCGTACAAGTATCGCCAGAATATATCGTACAAGTCTCGCCAGAATATATCGTACAAGTATCGCCAGAATATATCGTACAAGTCTCGCCAGAATATATCGTACAAGTATCGCCAGAATATATCGTACAAGTATCGCCAGAATATATCGTACGAGTATCGCCAGAATATATCTTACAAGTATCGCCAGGTACAAGTATCAATATTATATATATATAAGATGACATATTCTTTCCAGGGCGTTGTCTTATCGTGAATACTCTGAACACTTCTCTGTCCAGGGCGTTGTCTTATCGTGAATACTCTGAACACTTCTCTGTCCAGGGCGTTGTCTTATCGTGAATACTCTGAACACTTCTCTGTCCAGGGCGTTGTCTTATCGTGAATACTCTGAACACTTCTCTGTCCAGGGCGTTGTCTTATCGTGAATACTCTGAACACTTCTCTGTCCAGGGCGTTGTCTTATCGTGAATACTCTGAACACTTCCCTGTCCAGGGCGTTGTCTTATCGTGAATACTCTGAACACTTCTCTGTCCAGGGCGTTGTCTTATCGTGAATACTCTGAACACTTCTCTGTCCAGGGCGTTGTCTTATCGTGAATACTCTGAACACTTCTCTGTCCGGGACAAGCACGACTGCATTGGCTAGAGACATGTGCACATTCTTCGATGTCGTTGGTTCATCGCTTCTTGGACTTACTCTTCTTCTCTTACCCGGCACTCTGCCCTCTAGAATCAGCCTTTGAATACCATCATGTCGCTTTAAGTGTCCAAAATACTGTAGCTTCCTTCTTATGATGGTATTTAGAAACCACACTTCAGCTAGTTTCAGTAATTTGAAAATTGTAAAGTTCCTCTTTTTCTGTAGCACTTCATTTCAAATGAATTTATTACTTTGGATATTGTCTTGTTTAAAATCCAAGTCTTACATCCATATGTTGTCACTGGGAAAACATGTGATCGTAAATGAGTTACTTTAGTGTTCTTATTACTACTTTGCCATAACTTTCTCATTTGTGTTAATTTGAGTGTTGCAATTGCGAGTGTTCTTCTAATCTCGACTGAAAATTTCCGGAACTGCTTATATTTGCTCCCAGATATTCGCGGTTTTTTACCCATTCCACATTCTAGTTCTATATTGTCTATGCTGATTCTTAATTTATGATTAGAAACTAGCTTCACAGCACGTGGGTCACTCCCATAAGTGCTCCGCCCTCCGTTCCAGCAGCCATCCCATTGTATGTTGACTCAGAGTCCCGGTCATGTGATGATTGTGTGATCTTCGGGACCTTCCAAAAAAAAATTACATTTCCTTTCCTCCCCTCTAGATACTTCAATTTCTGACATTCTCTGTATGTGTACGTTCTCAACCTCATTGATATCATCTTGGTCTTGAAATGAATCTATTACTACCTTGATCAAGTCTGTTTTATCTTTTCTCAACATTGTGCCGTCTATCGTCGCATTGCCTGCCAATGGTTTGCCTGCCGGCTCTCTCGTTTGCTCTGACCCCAGCATGACCAGGGCAGTATATCAATGTAATGCGCTGGACAATTGAGTTATTCAATAAGGCCCACAATTATTTTCTCAGCATACAATTTTCTATCTTGCGCAGCATGCTGTGAGAGTATGTGAGTATTATCGATGTGTGTTGATGTATCTGTTATGAACCAATTCAGTGAACTGTAATTCCCTCTATCTGCCCTCATGCTCGTTGTGACAGTGGAGTATGCAGAAGATTTGTCAACCAACTTTCTGTAGGCAACAAAACCACAGCCACTTTTATTTATATTTATGATTACTAATCCATCTATGCAAACAATTATGTCTTGTGGTTTCGAGTGCAGCTTGGAGAGTTCATACACTGTAACCTGGGCCCTGACAGCAGTCCATTTTCTACATCTGTTTACAGTGGAGCCCCTATATAGAGCATCATTTTAAAACATAGGCCCTATTTATCTCTTTAACATTTTTATAATCCTCAGTTATATTTATTCTGCATTGCTTATACTGTGTATAACGAACCTCCGGACCAAGTTGTTATAATGAGATTTCACTGTATTATTAACTAAATGTGCGAGTTCTGAACCTCACGATCGTGGAAACACAAGTTCCCCTATCAGAGCCTAACTACTACTGCATGACCTTTGATCTCCCATCTGACCAGGATTATCATATCATCGCCAAATAGCCAATCATGGACAACATCGACGTCTTACACCATATATTGCTGTATGGGTGTGACAATCGTAAGTACAATTGATATTCAACATGGAATATTCTAGACTATTTATTGTATGTATAGTGCCACGGTTCTTTGGGCGTAAGGATAGGCTTCGTTCCACGTCACAGCAAGGTTGTTTGTGAATTGTTGACCTTGGTTAGCTATCAGATTGGTAGCCAGCGTGCGGTGTGAGCACTTTAACACTGTAACGTACGGCTGCTATACTAGTGACCAGTGTGCGGTGCGAGCAGTGTATATATACAGACACTGTAACGTACAGATGACCTACTAGTGAGCAACGTGCGGTGCGAGCAGTTTATATATACAGACACTGTAACGTACGCCAGATCTACTGTTGGATTAAATAAATTACTGCTAAAACTGTTACAAGAGTAACAGAAAGTATGCAGCTTCCCTGATGTAAGATTTATCTCTTCTAACTTCTAGAACCATCATTCTGTAGTATAACACAAATAACTTCTAGAACCATCATTCTGTAGTATAACACAAATAACTTCTAGAACCATCATTCTGTAGTATAACACAAATAACTTCTAGAACCATCATTCTGTAGTATAACACAAATAACTTCTAGAACCATCATTCTGTAGTATAACACAAATAACTTCTAGAACCATCATTCTGTAGTATAACACAAATAACTTCTAGAACCATCATTCTGTAGTATAACACAAATAACTTCTAGAACCATCATTCTGTAGTATAACACAAATAACTTCTAGAACCATCATTCTGTAGTATAACACAAATAACTTCTAGAACCATCATTCTGTAGTATAACACAAATAACTTCTAGAACCATCATTCTGTAGTATAACACAAATAACTTCTAGAACCATCATTCTGTAGTATAACACAAATAACTTCTAGAACCATCATTCTGTAGTATAACACAAATAACTTCTAGAACCATCATTCTGTAGTATAACACAAATAACTTCTAGAACCATCATTCTGTAGTATAACACAAATAACTTCTAGAACCATCATTCTGTAGTATAACACAAATAACTTCTAGAACCATCATTCTGTAGTATAACACAAATAACTTCTAGAACCATCATTCTGTAGTATAACACAAATAACTTCTAGAACCATCATTCTGTAGTATAACACAAATAACTTCTAGAACCATCATTCTGTAGTATAACACAAATAACTTCTAGAACCATCATTCTGTAGTATAACACAAATAACTTCTAGAACCATCATTCTGTAGTATAACACAAATAACTTCTAGAACCATCATTCTGTAGTATAACACAAATAACTTCTAGAACCATCATTCTGTAGTATAACACAAATAACTTCTAGAACCATCATTCTGTAGTATAACACAAATAACTTCTAGAACCATCATTCTGTAGTATAACACAAATAACTTCTAGAACCATCATTCTGTAGTATAACACAAATAACTTCTAGAACCATCATTCTGTAGTATAACACAAATAACTTCTAGAACCATCATTCTGTAGTATAACACAAATAACTTCTAGAACCATCATTCTGTAGTATAACACAAATAACTTCTAGAACCATCATTCTGTAGTATAACACAAATAACTTCTAGAACCATCATTCTGTAGTATAACACAAATAACTTCTAGAACCATCATTCTGTAGTATAACACAAATAACTTCTAGAACCATCATTCTGTAGTATAACACAAATAACTTCTAGAACCATCATTCTGTAGTATAACACAAATAACTTCTAGAACCATCATTCTGTAGTATAACACAAATAACTTCTAGAACCATCATTCTGTAGTATAACACAAATAACTTCTAGAACCATCATTCTGTAGTATAACACAAATAACTTCTAGAATCATCATTCTGTAGTATAACACAAATAACTTCTAGAACCATCATTCTGTAGTATAACACAAATAACTTCTAGAACCATCATTCTGTAGTATAACACAAATAACTTCTAGAACCATCATTCTGTAGTATAACACAAATAACTTCTAGAATCATCATTCTGTAGTATAACACAAATAACTTCCTGAAACCCCAATCTATATTCTAGAAGAATTAGCTTTCAGAAGCCCCATTGTGTATTCTATTATCAACAATCCCGTAGATAAAGAATTGGAGGGAATTGGGGTGTTCAGCGCTCCCACTACTTCAGGCTTACCTGCGAAACTGAGCCAAAATAACTTATAGAATTCGGTATTTTGACGTAACTTAACTTCTGTATTTTGACCTTCAAATTCAGTATAAAGACTAGGCCTACATTAGTAATAGTAAATACTGGAGGTAAATACAAGTGTAGGCTGTATTAAATGACACTAGAGAATCCTATGTTCCGTACAAATATTTAAAATGTCTCCTCTATTTTTGCCAAAAAACGTTTTGTCCTCTTTTTTGCAAGATAGAACCATCAAAGTAGGATGCGTCTTGCCAATGGTACAAATAAAACAGCGGTACAACTCATTTCTGTTCTCTGGATTAAAGGCCATATATGTCTAAAATATAGTAGGGCTATCGATATACTATAGAAGAGATCTATTAGGACCATTGTTCTACTATAGAAGAGATCAAGTAGGGCCATTGTTCTACTATAGAAGAGATCTAGTAGGGTCATTGTTCTACTATAGAAGAGATCTACTAGGACCATTGTTCTACTATATAAGAGATCTAGTAGTACCATTGTTCTACTATAGAAGAGATCTAGTATCACCATTGTTCTACTATAGAAGAGATCTAGTAGGGTCATTGTTCTACTATAGAAGAGATCTAGTAGGGTCATTGTTCTACTATAGAAGAGATCTACTAGGACCATTGTTCTACTATATAACAGATCTAGTAGTACCATTGTTCTACTATAGAAGAGATCTAGTATCACCATTGTTCTACTATAGAAGAGATCTAGTATCACCATTGTTCTACTATAGAAGAGATCTAGTAGGGTCATTGTTCTACTATAGAAGAGATCTACTAGGACCATTGTTCTACTATATAACAGATCTAGTAGTACCATTGTTCTACTATAGAAGAGATCTAGTATCACCATTGTTCTACTATAGAAGAAACCTACTAGGACTATTGTACCACTATAGAAGAGATCTACTAGGACAATTGTTCTACTATAGAAGAGATCTACTAGGACCATTGTTCTACTATATAAGAGATCTAGTAGTACCATTGTTCTACTATAGAAGAGATCTAGTATCACCATTGTTCTACTATAGAAGAGATCTAGTAGGGCCATTGTTCTACTATAGAAGATATCTACTAGGACCATTGTTCTACTATAGAAGAGATCTACTAGGACAATTGTTCTACTATAGAAGAGATCTAGTAGGACCATTGCTCTACTATATAAGATATCTAATAGCACCATTGTTCTACTATAGTGGAGATCTAGTAGAATCATTGTTCTACTATAGGGGAGATCTAGTAGGATCATTGTTCTACTATAGAAGATATCTTGTAGGTCCATTGTTCTACTATAGAAGAGATCTAGTAGGATCATTGTTCTAATATATAAGAGATCTAGTAGGATCATTGTTCTAATATAGAAAAGATCTAGTAGGATCATTGTTCTACTATAGAAGAGATCTAGTAGGATCATTTTTCTACTATAGACGAGATTTAGTAGGGCCTTTGTTCTTCTATTAGATAATATCTAGTAGGGCCTTTGTTCTTCTATTAGATAATATCTAGTAGGGCCTTTGTTCTTCTATTAGATAATATCTAGTAGGGCCTTTGTTCTTCTATTAGATAATATCTAGTAGGGCCTTTGTTCTTCTATTAGATAATATCTAGTAGGGCCTTTGTTCTTCTATTAGATAATATCTAGTAGGGCCTTTGTTCTTCTATTAGATAATATCTAGTAGGGCCTTTGTTCTTCTATTAGATAATATCTAGTAGGGCCATTGTTCTTCTATTAGATAATATCTAGTAGGGCCTTTGTTCTTCTATTAGATAATATCTAGTAGGGCCTTTGTTCTTCTATTAGATAATATCTAGTAGGGCCTTTGTTCTTCTATTAGATAATATCTAGTAGGGCCATTGTTCTTCTATTAGATAATATCTAGTAGGGCCATTGTTCTTCTATTAGATAATATCTAGTAGGGCCATTGTTCTTCTATTAGATAATATCTAGTAGGATCATTGTTCTAGTGTAGAGGAGACCTAGTGTGATTTTTAAATTTAACGTAAAACAAAAATAAAGATGGAAATATGGTAACTGTATTCTAGCAGAAATAGCTTTTAGTTGTCTAATTCAGAATAGCTAACCACAGAAAACTGTGGGAGCCGATGAGCTTTCAAATACAACAGCATTTATCACGGAAACCTGAGGTGCTGTCTAGACATCTTTAAATATTTTCATTTCATTCATTCACCTTTAGCGCAGAAGTTAGCGCATAGGGCAGAGGTCAGATCTTTCTAATTCTGTCTGTTCAAAGCTATTCTGTGTAGTTCTTGAATAGTATGAATATTGATTGTTTTACATTCTCTAAGTATTGTTCTTCTGAGTGTTTCTTTTGGTCTACCCCTTGCTCTTGTGCCTGTAGGTATCCATTCAAGAGATTGGTCGTGTATTATGTTGATGTCTGCGCGTAGGACATGTTCGATGTAGGACCAACGGCGTTTTCTGATAACATCTGTGATGAAATTTTGATGAGTCTCTTCTCTGATTTTATCATTCGATTTGAATTCACTCCAATGGGTGTTAGTTATCCTACGAAGGCATTTGTTCTCGAAACTCAGTAATTTCTTTTCTGAAGATAAAGAGCTTTTCCAGCTCTCACATCCATATGATAGCACCGGAATAACGCAGGAATTAAATAAGCGCATTTTCGTGCGTGTGCTGATTGACTTTGACTTCCAGATATTAGACAGTCTGTTAAATGCACTTGATGCTAGGGCAATGCGAGTTGTAATTTCTGTTAAATGTTAGCTGTAAGAATTGTTTTCATTTATCATCATGTTTCCTACTAGAATTTACTTAAAATATATGTAAGCCGCGACGAGCTTTCAGTTTCACATCCAGCAGCATTTAACACGAAAACCGGGCTTGCTGTGTAGACATGTATTCGACTGTACACGAGACGATTCTTCATTCCGTATTTTAGCTCAAGTAACGCTAAAATTACGTATTTTGACCATCACATTATAGCTCAAGTAACGCTAAAATTACGTAATTTGACCATCGCATTATAGCTCAAGTAATGCTAAAATTACGTATTTTGACCATCACATTATAGCTCAAGTAACGCTAAAATTACGTATTTTGACCATCACATTATAGCTCAAGTAACGCTAAAATTACGTATTTTGACCATCACATTATAGCTCAAGTAACGCTAAAATTACGTAATTTGACCATCACATTATAGCTCAAGTAACGCTAAAATTACGTAATTTGACCATCACATTATAGCTCAAGTAACGCTAAAATTACGTATTTTGACCATCACATTATAGCTCAAGTAATGCTAAATTTACGTATTTTGACCATCACATTATAGCTCAAGTAATGCTAAAATTACGTATTTTGAGCCTCACATTATAGGTCTATAAAAAAAGTAGGCCTGCATTACGAATTGTAAATATTGTTAGGCAATGCGTATATTCAACGAAACCCGGACGTGTTCTGTACGAAATATAGAACACATCTAGGTCTGCAAGTTAACAATTGTGGTACAAGAAGAGGTAAAAATTGAGATAAAGTAATAATATTATTTCTATATTTGTGAAAGCACTCAAAGGTGCGCAATAGCGTCCGGAGAATATCCAAGATGGAATTGCATACGAGAAAATAGTTTGTAATTGTATATGGTGTCTATAAAGTTCTGCACACTCCTTTACCATATCCGTGACAAATGAAGACCTTTCAAAACTGGGAATTAATTTGGTATTCATTCATAACGTTTTTAGTATTATTGTACTCTCGAATGGTCACTATTTATATACTTGGAGTAACCTTGGCTATTTTTAGTAGGAGCTTCTAAGTATGCAGATAGTGACGAATGTAAAACACGAGAATAATCAAGAAAAGGACCAAATGAAGGCCTAATTATTTCTGCGAACGGGTCTTCTACATCACAGACTGTCTTGTATTTACAGTGCTACCACTGATGTTTTGGAAATAACTCCAAATAAAGTTGTTGTTGTTTTAAACTATGATAACCAAGACTACATAAATGAATAGAAACAAGGTAAGAGTAGTAGCAAAAGAGAACATTAAAAAAATAATTAGCCCAATTTTGTGTCCAATTCTTTCGCCTTCATACGAGGTTAAGTGACCATTTTTTGGGAAAACGGGAGTATTTACTAGTAAATTTTGTAGGGCCTAAATTCATTCTTAAGATTTCATGAAAAAAAAAATATCCATATTTTGGGAACTAATCAAAATAACTCCAGACTACCCCAAAAACGCAGATACAGTTTAATAAAAAATCCTGCTTTATCACCGCTGCCGGTGACACTTCGTCATATGAATTGTGGATATTTAGTGAGGATATGTTTAGCGTCATTGAAACTACAACATTTATGAAAAAGCATCCCGCGTATTGGGTAAAGTGGATCTTGGGGAGAAGAAAGTTTTAAAGACATTTTAAAGAAATCACTGACTCACTTCAAGATATACACTTATTCATGGGAGAGTCTTACACAAGACGGACCAGACTGACGTCGCAGAATCAAGAGTGATGCTCCATTTGCAGAGAATCTCAGAGACGTAGCTGTGCAACAAAAACACGCTAGAAGAAAGGCAAGAGCTGCTCATTATCCCACAGACTCCTCACACACAGGCTCATAGTGCGGTAAATAATTCCAGACACGAATATCACTCATTATTCATAACCGGACACCGCAGACATCATCCCTGTTGAGCTGAATGGTCATCGTCGATTACGAAGGACACATAACAAAGTGGTTTGTAGCAAAATAATGACATCAGTTCGTAAAGGTTATATTACGTCAATAATAATTAGATGGGGAACGCGTGTACTATCCTAGTTATTAACAAAGGAAGGGTGGGGGAGAACAAATTTTGACGTCAACAATATAGGCGCACAGTGGTTATTTTCTGGGTATACGCCGCATAAGAACTAATCGAAAACAAAAATTCAACCGTAAAATACTCAAATGGTCGTGGAAATTATTTGTAATCAGAATAATGGTTACGGACACTGACTGACCAGTCTCCCAATGATAGATTAAAAGATAAAGCTAGTGTCGGGAAGAATCAGAAACTGATGATGGATAATCTGCATTTATATCCGTTCCACCCTCGTTCCCAGGTAGTGAAATTTATAACAGAGAATGTGTACTGTTTAAAAATATCTGATTTTACACTTAACGGACACTGGACAATTTCACATTGTCGTTCGTCAATAATACAGTCTGGCTGGTTATTCGGAATTCATCCTTCAAGTGATGCATTTGATTTTTCCCGGGGTTTCTATTGGTCGCTTTGTGTGGTCAGCCAAAAAAACTCACCAAAAAGTCAAATGCATCATGATAGAAGGATGTTTCCAAATTTAGCCCACAGTCTTGTAAGCTCCATGACGGTGAACATGGGAATACCAGCAGAATTCAAGTGTAACGATCTGAGGCAAAGTATAGCATTAAAATCATTTTCAAACAGAACGAGAACAGTATCTAGTTTCCGCGTGTCACTTGCCGTATTGCCGAGTTAGCTGAAACATGGATTCAAGAATGTAGAATCGAGATTTTACATATTAAAATTTAGAAACACACAGATGAATTACGGGAAACAATTACGCATTCTAGTCAAGTATCGAACTTTTTAACAGTACGTCTTATATCAACATTTCTGTAAATATTTTGAAGTATTATATGAATTGTATTATATTGGGAGGGAAGAGAGGTCACCACTAAACGCTAAGAACGTTTTTACAAACAGCATATACCTGCCTATTTTCCTTGTTAAAAAAAAACACCATTTAGCACAATTAAATAGTTTGAAATAGGAAAAAAATTTCCCCCAAAAATCTGAAAAATCATATAGTTGGTAGGGTGGAATTGTAATAGCGACATAAGAGCAAGCATAAATGAAACACATGCGTGGCACAACAACATCTGTAAATGTAAATTACCTTTTAGATAAAAGCATGCGCATTAAGAGTAGGCCTATACGTTGACGGTTGCTAAACAAGGATTATTATAGTGGAATCCTGTTATAAGAACTTGGTCCTGACTGACAAAATATGTAGGCTTATATTATAATAGAAATTCGCTTTTTGCACTACAAATAATATAGAATAAACATAACTGGGATTTTAAAAAGTGTTGTTATATAGGGAAATCTGTTATAAAAGAATACGCTATAGAGGCATTCCACTGTAATAAAATAGTGGCAAAGAGAATTTCTTCCTTGAAAAGAAATGGTACGGAAGGATAGGCCTACTTAAAATATGATCAAATAAGAATAAAAATTTACTAAAAACATTCAGTGTGGAATGAGGTTGGCTACCAAACAAAAGTACAACAGGAACGCAAGTAGGCCTATTTATATTTTCGATTTAGAGACAAACAATATCTAAATGCATCCAGGATGGTTGGTAACTAGGAATTGCCGTTTAATATTACAATTGACAAGAGAATTTCAAAATGTCTCTGATTGTAGCAGGTCAACCCGCTCAGAATTATAAGTTCATATCGCCCCATAAAGAAAACTACAGTCAGAAAATAATGCACCCGAATTTAGTCGTTCTAAGGTACAGTTTTCTTAAAACATACGCGTATAATTTCGTCATCGAAACATACAGAAAAGAGGAGTGGCATCATTGCTTGTACAAGTGTCAATATGCGTCATCATATGTGTATTTACTTATGCTCTTCACTAGATCTAAGACAGTGTTTTATGTGTTCTTGGAAACAACAGCTTCACCAAGTCTACCAAGAAATAACTAGTTTATATATATATTAGTTAGTTTGTACCTTTCGTGCCGCAAGCGACACATAGGGCAGAGGTTTGGTTCTCCATATGATACGGCCCGCTGCCTGAAGCTTTAGGTTCCTGGATGGTCTTACAGCCTATTAATTCCCCTTCTTTAAGAATTGTGTTTGAAAATATTAAAACGATCCTCCATCACATAAAGAATCAGTAAACCTCGTGTTTCAAGAATAATGGGGGTTTTACGATTGTGCTTATTAGGACACAGATCAACCGACCATAGCAAGTACGAGGAACACAACGAATATATATATCATCATTAAGTGCCGTCTCCGCAACGAAGGTTGGCTGCAACGTATCTCCAACATCTCCTGTCTCTTGTCTTGGTGGTGCACTCTGCTAGACTGTAACCTGTCCATCGTGTGATGTTACTCTCCCACCTGTATCTCTGCCTACCTCTTGCTCGCTTCCCTTCGACTTTACCCTCAAGTAAGGTCATCAATAAGGTGTCATATCTTTTAATGTGTCCAAAGTATTTTATTTGTCTGATCTTTATTTCTCTTAGTAGTTCTTTCTTCATATTAAGTGTCTTTAGCACCTCTTTATTTGTTTTCTTCTCTTTCTATGATGTTCTCCCTATTCTTCTATATACCCACATCTCAAAGGCATCAATTTTGTCTTCTAATTGTTTATTTAGTGTCCATGTTTCTGAGCCATACATTAATATGGAATAAATGTAGCATTTTATAATTCTCATTTTTAACTTGTTTGTAATTTGTTTAGATATTAATAATTTCATCATGCCATTGAAGGTGCTTTTAGCCATTCCTATTCTCCTTTTAACTTGTTTCACATCTGCCATCATTTGTGACTATGTGTCCAAGATATTGATAATGTTTTACTTGTTGTAGTTTCTCTCCCTGTATGTTTATGTTTACCTCCTGTTCTTCTGTGTCTTTGCTGATTATCAATATATATATATATAAATCTGCCATATGAGCTTGAATATTGCTGTTCTCACTCGTCGTATTTTGTTGTTAATTTGTACTTTATAAAGGCCATACGGTCAAAACGTTGATTTGTGTGTGTATTATTATGTGTGTTACCCGTGATTAACAAAACGTCATTACCCTGATGCAATAACATAACTTGTGAAAACGCCTTTGTCCACACATATTCACTCAATTATTGCGCAATAACAACGAGTGTTGTCTTAGTTAACCATTCTAACGGTAATTATTAAATCTTATGGAAAGCTAATACCTTCGTCCCTCTCATATCAATTAAATACTTTTCCATTGTCTCTCAATGCAGATAGTTGTAAAGTCCGGGATAAATCCTTAGCGTTTGGGAACAAGCCAGAGCATTAGGGATGTGACTGGGGCAGCACAGATTTAGCTGTAAAGTTACTGGTGAGTGTGTCAGGTTATGTTACATCTGTCTGCTGCAAATATATTTCTGAATCTTGTTTCCGATTTGCTGCTGCTATTGATTATTGAAATATTAAAAACACTCAGAAGGTTGACTTTAATGTTGAAAACACAGAGAAGGTTGACTTCAATGTTGAAAACACAGAGAAGGTTGACTTCAATGTTGAAAACACAGAGAAGGTTGACGTCAATGTTGAAAACACGCAGAAGGTTGACTTTAATGTTGAAAACACAGAGAAGGTTGACTTTAATGTTGAAAACAAGCAGAAGGTTAACTTCAGTTTTGATTGAATGTCAAATTCGACTTCAATGAATCACTTAGTATGCAAGCATGGGAATAGGTTTGCGACTCCAGCCAGTAAAGTTTCTTCGTTACGGCGAATGCTTCCATAGTTAGACTGCTCGTTGTTGCGGTAAAGGCACCATTGGCTTCGTCTACTGTTTTCCCTTTTGATGTGACAGTAAAGGCCCATGCGCATCGCTAATGACAGATGACCGACCCGTCCGTGTTAATCACAACATCTGAATCATCGGCATTCTCGCATATTAGTGCCTTGACCTCAGCATCCACGCTTACGTGGCTGTGTTTCTTGCACTCTCTGTTGAGTGTAACGACGGTCTTGACTGCCTCTTGAAAGAAGGTAGGAATAGGCATCCATTCCCCGCCAGGAGCTATGTCTTCTGGGGCACAGATATGTTTAACGTTATCCTCGGCCCGATCCATCCACGATTTACCTCTCTTGAGACTGCTTCACTTAACAAGATGGATCTCGCTGTGTAGTGGGTGTTCTATGTCAGAACTTACTCTAAGGTATGCACTTGCACGCCACAGATAAATTCTATGAAATATGCTCAGAAAATCAAGGAGAAATCTCATAGCCACACAGGGTGTGTCCCATGTGCATCCAAGAATGATCCGCATCGCTTCATTTTGAATCCTCTCCAGCTTCTCAATCTGTGTGTGACTGGCGGCGATAGTAGCGCCTGCATATTCAATGACAGTGAGGACAAGAGCCTCGTATAAGATTACGAGCTGTGGTTTCCAATCACATATCATGTATCTACCTAATAGTTCGATATGACAATCAATACAAGGTAACTGCGTGAAACGTAACAACAATTA
Organism: Meghimatium bilineatum; assembly: GCA_034231615.1. Taxonomy (NCBI): domain Eukaryota; kingdom Metazoa; phylum Mollusca; class Gastropoda; order Stylommatophora; family Philomycidae; genus Meghimatium; species Meghimatium bilineatum. The sequence goes on from CM067307.1 coordinate 2,792,950, forward strand.
GACTTACGTAAAACACAGGTTTATATATTGTTTCAATTGGACACGACAGACTATATCTAAAACTAGTAGGTAATGATGGGCAATGATGAGCACACAAGAAATCATAAAAATTACAATACACAAATCACATTCAACGTTTCAACCAAAAGGGCTTTATCAAGACGCAAACAAAGCATCACAATACGACGAATGGAAAAATTATCACAACATCCAACTATGGAAATGAGGAAATATGGAAATGAGATGCCGGAAGGTCAGAAAGTACATAAAAAACGTAAATATATGTGGAAACGAAGCGAACAAAAAGATGAGTAAGTGACGGAACAAACAAAAATAAAGACAAAGACCATACCAACACAGAACTAGACATAAGAGTGGTCGGAGTTGAGTCCAGAAGGCTTGAGTGTACCCGATTCAAAAATGAAAAATCCTCTGAGATGATTGAGTTTTTCCGTAGACGATCATTCCCTGACAGCATTCTTTCCTCCGCTTGGCTCCGTGTGTCTCGTCTCGATACCTTGACTAACTCCCAGGGTTCTTCCTCCTCCTCTGATAGGGTTACACTTGTTCTTACCTTTCATCCCTATAACTCTTCTGTTCGACGCATCATGCTCAAACATTATTCTCTTCTCCAGTCTGATCCTGACACCTATGACGCTTTCCATGACTTACCTCTGGTGGCTTATAGGTGTGATAGAAATCTGAAGGACATATTGGTTCATAGCCACCTTAAGTCTTCTGTTCCTGACCATTATGGCACTGTTCGTTGCTCACGTGTCCGTTGCTATACATGTCCTTATACATGTTACTTTCTGACCTTCCGGCATCTCATTTCCATATTTCCGCTTGATGTTGTGATAATTTTTCCATTCGTCGTATTTTGATGTTTGTTTGTGTCCTGATAAAGACCTTCTGGTTGAAACTTTGATTGTGATTTGTGTATTGTAATTTTTATGATTTCTTGTGTGCTCATCATTGCCCATCATTACTCACTAGTTTTAGCTATAGTCTGTCCTATCTCATTGAAATGATATATAAACCTGTATTTTACATAAGTCTAATTGTCCAAATAATTTTCTGAAATGGGGAAATATGTGCAGTTAGATATTATGCACAGGTCCACTTGAAGTTCATTATAATGTGCTCAGTTTTTGTTCCGTCAATGAAATAACGTTACTAGGAAACCAGCGCACCTTATTGCCAGAAGAAAGAAATTGGTAATTTTATCACATATTAAATTATGCTCCGATTTAATGCCACACAGCATATGAGATTGGAGGGGGGAAGGGAGTGTTATGATTAGACCTAACTCTAATTCCCCCCCCCCTAAACTCTATACACCTAATGAGAGACAGAATCAGTGTTCTTCCTATTTTTACATTTATCAAACAACGGCAGCCAACTCGCTAATATAAATGAACTGGCAGAGTGACGCCACAAACTACTAAACAATTGCAATCGGCGATGACATCTCAAACTAATAAGAAAAAGAATATTATCGGTGCAGATTACTTAAAAACTGTGAGCGCTGTAGGCACATGATAATGATATGCGATTAGACCGAACCTTTCTAATTAGATTGGTCAAAAACATAGTTGTATAGGCGAAGTAATGTGGTTGGGGGAGTATAGGAACAGTACTGGTAACGTCAACATTTCTCAATTCCAAATGTCAAAAATTCCAGATACCCAACCCCTCCCACGCCGCCCTCTCCCTTAATTATTGATTTAATTTATGGAGAACTCAATAGAGTCAAATTAAAATAAAATAACATTCAATCTGTCATCATTGTAGCCTCTTTCACAGTTTTGTCACCATTGTAGTCTCTTTCACAGTTTTGTCACCACTAATAAATTGGTATCCTATTCAGATGTGGCCGTCAACCTAACATTTCTTAGCTATAGTGATTTTCTAGGCAAAATAAATACGTTCAGTTTGTCATTGATTTCTGAACGACCCGGTTGCAAAATTAGCTGTAGCAGGATTCGAACAACTACTGCATTATATTGTAAAATAGTACTAGAATGCCGAACAGACACAGAAAAAAATAAAGTTCATATCGAAATCATATCACTCAATCAATCAATAAACCCATAACCCTTCAGGGTCATAGGGGTACCACATTAGATGCTTGAGCACACAAAGTCCTCCAGCGAATTCTATCCTCAACGATGCGGATGAGTGTGAAAATATCTAGCCCTGTCCATTCCTTGATGTTGTCTGTCCATGTCTTTATTTGTCCTCCTCTGCTTCTTCCACCCTCGACAGTTCCCTGCAGTATTGTTTTTGACAAGGAATCGTGCCTGCATACATGTCCGAACCATGCTAGTTTTCGTCGTTTCACTATAGAAAGCATGGCTCCTGAACACCTGCACACATCTCTACTTTATTTCTTACGTACACATTGGTCTTATGTTCCCTATAAGAAATTCATATCATACATCTATAGATACTCATATCGAAATCATATCATACATCTATAGATACTCACATGCATGAGCACTTAGACGTTGGATCTTAAGGTGTTGCCAAAGGGCACGGACCTCTGGGTCTTGAAGTGCTTACTGTCTATTATCACTAACTGCTCTCCGTCTCATCTGTCGTACAATAGACATATCACCACATAGACATATCACCACATAGACATATCACCACATAGACATATCACCACATAGACATATCACCACATAGACATATCACCACATAGACATATCACCACATAGACATATCACCACATAGACATATCACCACAATAGACATATCACCACAATAGACATATCACCACAATAGACATATCACCACAATAGACATATCACCACATAGACATATCACCACAATAGACATATCACCATAATAGACATATCACCACATAGACATATCACCACAATAGACATATCACCACATAGACATATCACCACATAGACATATCACCACAATAGACATATCACCACAATAGACATATCACCACAAAAGACATATCACCACATAGACATATCACCACAATAGACATATCACCACAATAGACATATCACCACATAGACATATCACCATATATCGAAAATAATATCATTTTCTTCTTACAAATTACAACACAGTCATGTGTCTCCAAATTTCCTCAATATATAACGACAGTACACTCATGAAAGAATAATGAAGCTCAATGAAGAGAAACGCCACAACGGAGAACTACGATAGGCCTATTTGTGAAGCTTCCTCGAATAGTTTTTTAGGAACTAGTTTGGAGTGCGTGCCTATCTGAATTTGTTTTGTTTTAATTATTTCCCTTGCTTATGTTTGTAAATTTAATGTTCATCATTTAATAATTTTAATATTATCTTTGTTTTGTGGGGGGGGGGGCTTACAGTTAGGATAGTTGCGTTTTATATAACTAACCCCAAACCTAAATAAATTGATATTTAAATAAACACATGATATACATAAACTTTAAAACATAGATAAGGGAAATAATCAACATAAAATATTCAGGTAGGCACACATTCCAAACCGGTTCCGTTTGTTTTTTGTTTTTAAAAAAAATCTATCTCTGGATTGTTAGAGGGTGAAAACTGTTTGTGGCCTAATTACTGGTTAAACATGGCGGCATATGGAAATTCTCTAAAGTACTAAAAGCAGGCTGAATTTTCAAGAATGTCAACGTTCACTAAACTTGAATTATCTCTCTCCACTGTCAATTCATTCATTGGACAATAACAAATATATGCTATGGATAACTTTTAAAAAAAAGATAGCCGTGCGTAACTCAGAGGTTGTCGTTCGGAGAATGATAAACTCCAATATTTTTTTATGGTCTCTGATATAACCAAATTGTACTAACCTCCACGGTTGAAATAAGCGTTCCCTTGACCCTCGACAACAGAAGACCCTCGACAACAGAAGACCCTCGACAACAGAAGACCCTCGACAACAGAAGACCCTCGACAACAGAAGACCCTCGACAACAGAAGACCCTCGACAACAGAAGACCCTCGACAACAGAAGACCCTCGACAATAGAAGACCCTCGACAACAGAAGACCCTCGACAATAGAAGACCGTCGAATAGAATTTACAAAATTATTTGTACGTCATGTTTATCGATTGTATCATGCATGTGTCATCCCTGGCAGGCGACACAAGTATATACATAGTGACCAACTAAAATCACATCAATAATCAAATTCGTCACGTATGAAGGCTTGTTTTGGTTTCGCTAGTTGGTGTTGTAGTTGCGAGGATCACGATGTGCCACACCACAATGTGTACACATTAAATGATGACCACCACATTTTATTTAGTTTTAATTCATTCCAAAAATCTCCAGGGCTGTAATCATCCCCTTTGAGAAACACTGATTCTTCCCCGAAATAGAGTATGTAAACACTTAGAGTGTCCCCTGTCTCAAGTGTTTTCTTGATAATTATACATCTAGTTACCTATATAAGAAAACGAATGAAATTTTCTGAATCAAATTCGCAAAACACTGATCTTTCATTTTTGTGTGGCTGTATTCTTGAGATTTATAAGAAAGATGCTAGTGTGTATATGGTAAGTAATTTATAAGCAATTTATAAGTAATTTATTAGTAATTTATACACACGTTATAAGTAATTTATAAGCAATTTATCATTAATTTGTCATTAATTTATAAATAATTTATAAGTAATTTATTATTAATGTATACACAATTTATAAGTAATTTATAAATAATTTATAAGTACTTTATTAGTAATTTAGTAGTAATTCCTGTTTAAATTTGGCTTTAGTAACCAAACGGATTTTTCTTCTTTTTCAGCGTTCAATTATCAAACTCCTGTTGGATCTCTCTGTTAGCAGGGCAACGGTCCTACTATAGATTTCCAGCAGGATGTAGTCCAGAGAATAGAAATGCGTTGTATCGCCGTTTTATTTGCGCAAATGGTCCAAAACAATCATCTTCCGTGGGAACAACCAGATTCTGAAAATATAATACAATTGTTTAGACAGATATTGAATATGTCTATTTGTCTTTTGTCTGTTTCCAGGTGAACGATTGTTGATTGTATTCAAACTTGCGTTAAGCGTAGGTATGAGAGCTTCAACTGTTGTTCCAAGGCCAGATATGTCGCTTTGTCTGCATTAAGTTCATGTTTGTTGAAGGTTATCTTGGTGTTTTTTATCCACCGTTTTCTTGGTCAATTTTTGGCCTTACGTTCGGAGATTCATATGTTATATATACAGGTTTAAAATGTGTACCTAAGACTATCCCGCGGCATATTCCCAAGTTGAAGATATACTGACGTATGATCTGTGTGGTCAATAGTAGCCAACACTGATTCTTGAATAGAAACCATCATCCTATCTCAGTTATTAAAATCAGATCTCAGAGTTGAAATATTGAAGTAACGTATTTACAGAGGAGAGTAGACTCAGTAGAGAGATCTATAATGTCAGAAAGTCAATCCTATGACTTATCATCTGTCGTCAATACTCAAACAACAACAGTCAACATGGCTACAAAATAACAATTGATAAACGTTTTGTCTTCTTTTATACCAACTCTGTGTTACCAATGTCAAAAATGGTCATTGACAAAGACACTCGCGAGAAATATCACAGTATGTGAAATGAGATATTTGAGGAATGCTATAAATGTCACCAGAAAAGACCAACAGAGAAATGAAGATTATCAGGAAAGAAATAGAGACCACATCAAGTCAATACTACATCAAAAGACAGTAAATCAAACGGTTTGGCTACGTCATGAGAATGGGACGCAATTCGCGGATACAACAGAAAACAACTGGAATAGAAGGCACGAGTTAGACCAAAAGGATTCAACCTGTGAACTCAAGTCACTGAGAACGGACCAATCGAGGCAATGACTATTACAACAACTAACATCCCGTACAAGTAATGGAGTATCCTCAGAAACATAAACATAGAACAGAACAGCTATATACAATGGCCAATATGTCTTCATTTTATATTGCTTCTTAGTGACATAATTCACATATCTGGGAAGCAATATAACAACAGACGGCAGGAGCAGTATAGAAATACACAATAGATGTAGTAAAGCATACCAAGCCCTAGGACAAATGACACCAATCTTCAGAAACAAAAATGTAGATTTAAACACGAAAATAACACTTCAAAACAATTAGTATACCTACGCTGTGCTATCAATGCCAAACATGGACAACGACAGCACAAGATAAACGCAAACTTGGGATAGCTGAAATGGCATGAATGCGCAGAATCCATGACAACAGATACAATGGTTTGCACACGTCAGCAGACTACCATCAGACAGTATGCCACAGCAAGCTATGCTACACAGACACAGAGAAGGCAAACCTAGAGGCCGACCACGAAAACGAAAGAACAACGAAGTAAACGAGGCGACACCACAATATACTCAGCACACACGTGGGTCATCTCCAGAAAACTCTTCTACTCCTGACGCTGAAAGGTAACAAAGGGTTTAGCGAATAGATAGATAGATAGAATAGGTCTTCTTGTTAACATAAATAACATAGAGAGAGAACAATGTTGCTAAAAATAATAGCTTATACAAGTAAATTCAAGTAGGAAGCATGAGGATAAATGAAAATAATTCTTACAGATGACCGAAATGTAATCAGGTCCGTTCTAGCAGCACCGAATCGCTTTGTCATCCCCGACGAATGACGAATTCCCATCATCTGTAAGAATTATTTTCATTCATCAGCATGCTTCCTAATTGAATTTACTTGTATAGACCTAAGCCATTATTTGAAGCAATATTGTTCTGTCTCTGTTATGTATGTTTACAGGAAGACCTATTGGCCCTCTTATATAGCTGTGCTATGTTTGTGTTACTGAGGATACTCCAATAATTATACGGAATGTTAGTTGTTGTAATAGTCCTTGCCTCGATTGGTCCGTTCTCAGTGACTTGAGTGCACAGTTTGAATGTCTTGACGAGATCACATCTTTTTTGGGAACGTGGTTGGTCAAGTACGGAACACCTGTTTGCTTGTGCTGCGAAGCGATTCGGTGCTGTTAGAACGTGGTTGGTCAAGTACGGAACACCTGTTTGCTTGTGCTGCGAAGCGATTCGGTGCTGTTAGAACGTGGTTGGTCAAGTACGGAACACCTGTTTGCTTGTGCTGCGAAGCGATTCGGTGCTGTTAGAACGTGGTTGGTCAAGTACGGAACACCTGTTTGCTTGTGCTGCGAAGCGATTCGGTGCTGTTAGAACGTGGTTGGTCAAGTACGGAACACCTGTTTGCTTGTGCTGCGAAGCGATTCGGTGCTGTTAGAACGTGATTGGTCAAGTACGGAACACCTGTTTGCTTGTGCTGCGAAGCGATTCGGTGCTGTTAGAACGTGGTTGGTCAAGTACGGAACACCTGTTTGCTTGTGCTGCGAAGCGATTCGGTGCTGTTAGAACGGACCTGGTTCAATTCCCGTCATCTGTAAGAATTATTGTCATTTATCCTCATGCTTTCTACTTGTCATTTATTGTCATTTATTGTCATTTATTGTCATTTATCCTCATGCTTCCTACTTGTCATTTATTGTCATTTATCCTTATGCTTCCTACTTGTCATTTATTGTCATTTATCCTCATGCTTCCTACTTGTCATTTATTGTCATTTATTGTCATTTATTGTCATTTATTGTCATTTATCCTCATGCTTCCTACTTGTCATTTATTGTCATTTATTGTCATTTATTGTCATTTATTGTCATTTATCCTCATGCTTCCTACTTGTCATTTATTGTCATTTATCCTTATGCTTCCTACTTGTCATTTATTGTCATTTATCCTCATGCTTCCTACTTGTCATTTATTGTCATTTATCCTTATGCTTCCTACTTGATTTTAGTATATTTTTAAACCCCGTGGAGTGAAAGCCATGGAATGTCAATATACATTCAGACCCATGTGAAAGGAATACTAAGCGAGGACGAACAGAACAGTGTGCAGCGAATGACAGTCACCCTCAGTTTCCTGGATGAGGAATATCCACAAGATATATGGGTCAGAGTGTACACAGATGGGTCAGCACAGAATGCTGTGAGGAATGGAGGTGCAGGTGTATATATAGAATATCCACACAAGCCTAGAGATACAATCAGAACACCGACAGGAAAATTCTGCAATAATTATGATGCAGAAATCCAGGCAATTAGTGTGGCAGCTAAAAAAACTGCTGAACTCCAACTCTGACCTACAGCCTGTGGTATTCCTGACAGATGCAAGGTCAGTGCTTCAAGCTCTCCAGTCTGGAAAACTAACAGACTTAAAAAAACTACTTAGCGAATTGTCTTACCAGTATAGGGTAACCATGCAGTGGATACCCTCTCACTGTGGAATACCAGGAAATGAAAAAGCAGACCAACTGGCTAAGGAAGGTGCTGCTGAAGACCAACCAGATATACCAATCACCTACCATCAGAAAAAACAGATGATAAAGTCAATAAGAAAGCCACAAACACCAACACAAGATGACTATCACAATATGAACAGATCAGAACAAGTTATAATTCTACGTCTCAGAACAGGACACAACCGACTCCGCAGTCACATGTATACAAAGTTCAAGATTGGCAACACGGCCATGTGTACATGTGGACAGGCAGCACAGAGTGCCAAACATATACTTCAAGAGTGTTCTGAGCATGAAACGCTGAGGCAGACATATTGGCCAGAGGAAACAACACTGGAATCAAAACTCTATGGGACACTGTATGAACTACAAAAGACAGTGAGTTTTATTAAGGAGACAGAATTACAGATATAGACATGTTTCAAGTGAACGAAAGAAGAAGAAGAAGAAGTATATTTTTAAATTTTATTTCTGCCACAAATGATTATAGCATAGTCTAATCTATATTGTATTTCTGCAACAAATAATTATAGCATAGTCTAATCTATATTGTATTTCTGCCACAAATGATTATAGCATAGTCTAATATATATTGCATTTACTACAAGTCAATTTTCAATCTGCCTTCTTTGATACCGTCAGTCTAGGATTGTCGAGTTTGCTGGCAACGACCTTGGCCTTCTCTATTTTCCGGGAAAGGATTCCTAATGGGAACAATATAGCACACCCCTGTAAAGTGAACTATCGATGGCCTGGAGTTGGACACCTGAATCCAATCGGTGGTGGAATGCGAAACTTATTCGGTCAAGATTTCCATGATGCTGGATACGAAGTATGTTTTTCAGATCTTGTGTTTTTATTTATGGTATATTATTTCGTGGTGTTGTTATGACGCATTAATTCGTGTTATTGTAGCATATTGTTTCATATTGTTATGACGAATCGACCCGAGCTGTTATAACATATTGTTTCACGTTGTTATAATATTTTAATTAGTGTTGTTCTGACGTCATGTGTCATGGTGTTATGACGTATTGATTCGTGTTGTTACCACATATTGTAATAACATATTGACTTGTTTTGTTATGAACTTTTATTTCTCGCTATTACGACGTTTTGAATCGTGATTTTATAACATATAGTTTCATTTTGGGTTTGGAGAACTTAGTTACAACAGGTAAGATTGAAGGCAACAGAGACAGAGCGCAACATCGTGAAAAAATATTAGATAGTTTGACAACCTGGCACGGTAAGGAAACAACAACGATCGTGATACACAATTCTGGAGATAAAGAGCTGTGGAGAGCCATGATAGCGTACACCAGGCGGTATGGAACCTGATGATGATGATGATAAGTTTCAATTTTTAATGACGTATTTATTCGTGTTGTTATGACATCTGGTTTCTTGTTGTTTTTTTAAATGACGAATTGACCCGAGCTGGTATAACATATTGTTTCACGTTGCTATATTTTAATTAGTGTTGTTCTATCATGTGTCATGGTGTTGTGACGTACTGATTCGTGTTGTTCTATCATGTGTCATATTGTCGTATTACCTTCGTGATCCGTCTTGAATCAATTCTCACGAGTATAGCTAGAAAATAAATCATTCTCCAGGAAGGTCTTGCGTCCTGAACTCACACAGCGACTTATATTCTGGCATATCCAACTTTTTCTATATTTTTCATTGATTAACTACACGAAGTATAGGCTAAAGAGCAAATCACCAGCCGCTGGTGATAAATACGGACATGATAAATACTGTTTGGAAAATCCTGGCAATAATTGTTAACAACCGCCCATTACTGTGATGATCATAGTTGGTCCTTTTGTATATCTAAATGTCCGTGCTTTCACACAAACTTCCCAGAAACGCAGTACAGCACTAATCAAATACTGTATCTAAGTCAAAGCAAACACGGTATGTAGATAGAAGATTTAAATGCACCACGCGTTAGAAACTTGATATCAATAAATATGCAGTGTGGATGTTAACGGGTCTATCCCAGAGTTGAAATAGAATATGAAATAAATGTGAAAGCTTAGAGTCACGGAAAACTGGACTGAAAAACATTGAAAAAATACAAAGAAATAAAATAAGGATTTGAAGTTAATTTTTTTAAGACGTGCATGAAATAGTTGTTTTTATTGGGTACCAGCATCACTGAGCAAGGGGACATTACATTAAATTCTCTGCTTGCTATTCCGTCAGCCATCTAAAAGTATATAAGCTCAGTGTCTCAGTCAGTTGCTCATTGCCGGAGATTATTGGTGACTGGATTACCAGAACCGCGGTCACCGCCAACGCCGGATTTAGACTTGATAAGGCCTCCAAGAAAGTGGGAGCCCTACGCTATAGCTTGTTTAGCTTATAGGTAAAACCAGCAATGATCACCACTATTTGTTGATGATTATAAAATTCTGATATAACCAAACTGGATTCACATCCCGGTTGAAAGGAGCGTATGTCACCATACGAGGTCGATATTTACTCAACCAAGTATCTAAACCAAAGTTGTTGGTTGTCAGTCAATCTGATGTTTCCAGAGAGGAAACAGTTTCTCCCCTCTCCCCAGGTCACTTCCATTTCTATCACTCTCTGTACATGTACATTATTTCTTTCAGCATCCTCGTTATCGTTATCGTTATCGTTGTGTTATATGATAGAGACATCAACAACAGCAAACGTGATATTGATATACATCATGAACCCTCATATCTTTCCAGCCCAGACGTTGGCTATCACTTGATAAACCTTCATGTGATAAGCCTTCACTTGATAAACCTTCACTTTATAAGCTTCACTTGATAAATATATACTTATTACACCTCTTCCTAACCACCTGACTGAGTCCGATTAATGTCTTTGTGTTCCCCCTTTTCTCGAGAGTTCTACGTGTTGTCATGACGGATTAAACCTACTGTGTCTCCTCGTTCTATGCCCCACACATGTGTTACCGGCGCCCGAAAGGGGAGCAAAGAATAGAAATACTGTGTGATCAAAATGCAAGACTATTCTAGAAAAGGACCTTTCTTGCACATCGCAGATGGCGACTAAAGAGGTTATGGGGTAAAGATATCTGTCTCATCCCATATAGGGTTAAAGTGGCACAGAAGAAGCCATGCTGAGGTCGGATGTGTCAGGTCGAAAAGTGTAGATATAAAGGTATCACAGCTATAAACCATGACACAACGCATTCCACACTCTGAAAAACATACTGATAATTTTCAGAAGTTTGGGAACGAACGAAGAAGAGGAAGAAGAATACAGTCTGGACATCAGGGCACATCTATTGTCTGTACTGCTGAAGTGAGTATAATCTGGACATCAGGGCACTTCTATGGTATGCACTGATCACATGGACAACAGGCACTTGTATGGTTTTTGCTGTTGAAGCACTTGTCACCTGGACATGAAGGAACTCATGTGGTCCGTGCTATTGAATGAGGTATTACATGGATATCAGGGCACTTCTATGGTATGTGCTGTTGAAGTTTGTTTGTTTGTTTTGCGTTCGCTCCATTGTAACCATCACGGATATCCGTGCGATTTCCGCCGGGAGCGTGATTACGTTGTGCCACCGTTATGCGCCTTGTAGGCCTAGCACATCCGATTTCGGCATGCCTTAACAATTCGGGTGGGCTACCCTTAGCCTGTGACAGCCTCTATATCTGTCTCCAGGCACGTTTAGTGGTGACTCTTCACCCAGACGATTTTTGCTCTCGTCTGACTCGCATGAGGTATTCCACTGTCTATGAACTTGCCTCGTGTAATTGGACGTGCTGTGCCTGTGCCCTTTTGGTACTGAACCGTTTCTCATCCGTGAGCCTGGTTCCTTAAGGGGAAGAACTCAACAGAGGAGTTGGACCCTGGCTCTTTCGCCCTCTTAGCCGAGGTGTCATTCACCGACATCGTGTACCCCTTGTCCAAGTTCGAGTCTCACACCACGCGTTTGAGAGCAAGGCGTTCTCGAGCTGATCGTCCTTGTCCTTGGATATCAGGGCATTTCTATCATATGTGCTGTTAAAGTAGGTATAACTTAGATATCAGGGCACGTCTATGGTATGTGCAGTTGAAGTAGGTATAACTTGGATATCAGGGCACTTCTATGGTATGTGCTGTTGACGTAGGTATAACTTGAATATCAGGGCACGTCTATGTTCTGTGCTGTTGAAGTAGGTATAACTTGAATATCAGGGCACGTCTATGGTCTGTGCTGTTGAAGTAGGTATCAACAAGAATCCATAACTGGTGGTCGCATAAATGTATTCGCGTAATTTCTTCTTGACATTAGGTTTTAATTGAAATTGTGTTTGACTTCGTGGATGCGGTTGGGGGTGTGAACACCTAACCTCCACCTTTTTTGTGTGTAAATATGGGATCGCATATACATCATCATCATCATGTGGCATATCCTGAACAGGATGTAGCAGTCTTCACAGCTTATCGAAACTTCTGTCGATCTTGAGCCAGTCTTCCTGCTTCTGTTACTATCATGTTCAGGTGGTCATTGATGCTTTTCGTCTTTCTTCTTCTTGGTCTGCCTAATGTTCGTCACCTTGGCATCCTCCCTGGCATATATAATACAAGCACACGATTAAGAATGTTATTATAGCACAATCGATAAACACATATGCTCTTTCATCTCTATCCTGCCCATCTACTATCTTTGCACACACAATCACCCCACGCACACAGACACACGAATCTAAGAACATGACTTAAACATAACTTCTTCGCTTTTGTAGTGGACCACTTCGCTATGTGCCATGGACTCTGATAGAGACGGGAGAACTAACGGCGAGGAACTTGGTGACCCATCATGTATTTGGAGACCAGGGACATTTCCCAGTAGGATATTGAACATTTCACATCCAGGTCAGCCAATCAAGGTTTACTCTATGTGCCTCTCCTTAGTTACTGTTTAAATAAAAGCAATACTAGGAATCAACACAGCAAAACTATAATCCAACAGGAAAATTTGGAGTAAGGTAAGGAAGTTTTCTAGTCACTTTAACACATATAATAACGACTCTTTCGACGTTTCGATTAGCAGGTTTTTATCAAGAACACAAAATAACATGACGAGTAAAACATCACTGTCCAAGTTGTGTCTTTCATTTAAGCTTTTGTTCTATGTTTGTTTCGATCCTATTGAATTATTAACTATCAATATCTTGTTTCCTGTATGCAATAGCAATTATTAACTATAGTTTTATTTAACGCCCAGAAAGCACATTCAGACACACTTAGCTTGTAAACATCCGCATTTCGTGACTAAGGCAGAACAAAGTGACATAACACATCTCTGTTGTTCGTCCATCACAAGTGATGATGACCATTTGTTACATCCACGTTTGAAAATTCAATTTTAGTTATGTCCTTGATTATGAGTTCGTAGATGGCTAATGAGCCCTATTCGAGCTGTAAATGTCCTTGGACAGTTTGGACATGGAATAACGACTGTAGACGGATCTTGGTTTATCCGTGACTTTCTAGCTGCTCTCCGCTGTTGAGCTGCTGCATTTCTCTTCTTTTCACAAGAAGATGCGCTCTTTTTATTTTATTACGCCATGTAGATCTATTTTGTGCAAGTTCTTCCCATGTATCGTGGTCTATTTCAAAGGCTTTCAGTGAGTCCTTTAACGAGTCCTTGTAGCGCTTCCTTTGGCCACCTTGAGATCGTATACCCTTCTCTAGCTCACCATAGAGAAGTATCTTTGGCATACGATGGTCTGGCATACGGACCAAATGATCTGCCAACGAATCTGTGTCTGCATCAGGATCGTGTCAATGCTTGGGATACCAGCTCTATCAAGGACAGTGGTATCTGGAATCTTGTATTGCCATCTGATGTTCATAACTTTTCTGAGACAATTTGCATGAAAATAATTGAGTTTTTTTCACATGACGTCTCTACACAGTCCATGTTTCACTAGCGTAAAGCAGCACTGGAAGTACCACTGCTCTGTAAACTTTCAGCTTAGTCTGTAGGTTAATGCCATTTCTACGCCAAACATTTGCGTACAATCTGCCGAAAGTACTGCTTGCTTTGGCGATCCTTGTATACACTTCATCATCAACGTTGGCATTTTGTGATAACGTACTGCCTAGATATGTGAATCTATTCACAACTTTCAGTGCTATACCATTTACCTTTATGCAGGGCTCGAGATAGCTTTTGCCAAGTGTTGGTTGTAACATGACTTCGGTTTTCTCTGTGTTAATGGTAAGCCCAAAGTTGGTAGAGGCTTTGGAGAATCTGTCTATAATACATTGTAGATCAGCCTCAAAGTTGGCATTTAGGGCACAGTCATCAGCAAATAGAAGATCCCTGATTGTGTGTGATTTAACTTTGGTTTTTGCTCGAAGCTGCCGAAGGTTGAACAATTTTCCGTCTATGCGATAGGTGATGTTTACTCCCAGGTCTAGATCTCTGAAAGCATCATCCAACATAGCAGAGAACATGATGCTAAATAGGGTAGGTGCTAATACACATCCTTGTTTTACTCCATTTGAGACAGGAAAGGTTTCAGATAACTCTCAATCATCCTGAACTCTAGCTTGCATTCCATCATGCAATTGCTGCACCATTGAGATAAATTTCTGTGTACATCCATACTTTGCCAGAATCTTCCACAGACCCTCTCTACTTACTGTGTCAAATGCTTTTTTCAAGTCCATGAAATCTGTGTACAGGTCACAGTGTTGTTCTTGACATTTTTCTTGAAGCTGTCTTTCATCAAAGATCATATCAGTTGTTCCACGTTCTTTTCTGAAACCACATTGGCTTTCGGGTAGTAGTCCTTCATTTAGATGAGATGTAAGACGGTTCAAAAGGATACTGGCAAATATCTTTCCAGCAATGGACAGTAGAGAGATACCACGATGGTTGGTACAGGACTGGCGGTTCCCTTTACGTTTATACAGGTGTATAATTGTATTATCCTTAAAATTTTGTGGAATTTTTTTCGCTTATCCATGTCTGTTGGAAAATTATGTGAAGTTTCTCAATAAGATTTTTACCACCATATTTGTATATTTCGATTGGTATTCAGTCGGAGCCAGGTGCTTTTCCACTAGAAAGCTGATGAACTGCTTTACGAGTTTCCTCCAAAGTAGGGATGTCACCTAGCATTTCATTGAGAGGAACCTGTGGTAGTTGGTTGATAGCCTCTTCATTTATTGATGATGGGTTATTCAAAATGTGCTCAAAGTGTTCTACCCAGCGCTGCAGGATTTTATCTTTTTCTACGATTAGTTGTGTTTCATTTGCATTGAGAAGTGGAAAAGTTCCTGATGAGGTTGGACCATATAACATTTTAAGCGCATCATAGAAGTTTCTTAAATCGCTTGTGTCTGCAAATCTTTGTATCTCATCTGCTTTCTTATTCAGCCATGAGTCCCTCATATGGCGTAATTTATTTTGAATTATTTTCCGTTTGCAATTGTGCTCCTTTTTTAGACATTGATTTTGGATCATTTAAGTATGCTTTGAAAAGGTGATGTTTTTCGTCCAACATTTCTTTGATTTTATTATCATTCTCATCAAACCAGTCATTTTGTTTTTTGATAGAATGACCTAGTTCCTCAGTAGCAGTGTCGTAAATTTGCTTGCTCAGGTATGTCCAGTTCGTATCTAAATCTTGCTCTAATTGTGCAGATTGCAGACATTCATTCAGAGTAGAGGCTAGGGACTGTTGTGTGTTTACATTTGATAAATTTCTGACGTCTATACGTTTCTTTGCTTTGCTTCCTTGTGGGCTTCTGGCAGGCTGTATACGAATTCTTAGTTTTGACACAATAAGACGATGGTCAGTCCAGCAGTCTGCACCGCACATGGATGTTGTCACTCGAACATCTTGGCGGTCCTTTCTTCTTACAATTATATAATCTATAAGATGCCCGTGTTTTGATCGAGGGTGCATCCAGTAGGTCCGGTTTCGGATTGGGAGTTGAAATATGGTGTTGGTAAAGAGGAGGTCATGTTCGCCACAAGTTTGTAACAGACGAAGTCCACTGTTGTTGCACTAACACATCCCTAATACGTGTCATAACACATCCCTACTACGTGTCATAACACATCCCTACTACGTGTCATAACACATCCCTACTACGTGTCACTACGTGAAGCTACTTCGTTATTTTCAAGGATTGACGAAACGTCTGAAGTAGTATACGTAGACGTGACTCAAATAAGACGTCTTGTGGCGTATTTCGTTGATAAGTCATAAATACGTCCAAAAAAATATCTCAAATGAGCGAATAATTACATTTAGTTGTATCACCATCTCGTTAGCTAGGGTTCAACTCATTCGGAAGTTAAATGGCTCATTAATTAATGGAAAACTCAGGGCGGGATCATCAACTATAGAAGACTTGTTGATTAGATGAAAAAATAACATTCTAAAATGATTTCTTTGACTCTGTCAAGATCGTTTATCATTCACTATGTCAAGATTGTTTATCATTCACTATGTCAAGATTGTTTATCATTCACTATGTCAAGATCGTTTATCATTCACTATGTCAAGATTGTTTATCATTCACTATGTCAAGATTGTTTATCATTCACTATGTCAAGATTGTTTATCATTCACTATGTCATTGGGAAGATCAACACAATTTCATGTGACTATTTATGGACAGAGGCTGATTTAAACCAAAAACAAAAAACAACAAAATGAAAATGTCGTTGCGAAAGCAAAGACACGCTGGATTTATCACACAGCCACAACATCATCCCTGTAACTCCTTAACAGGAGAACATGCAATGATGACACTTTAAGAATTATGAAACAAACTTAGTCGAATATGATGTGTGTCCTGAGATGAGTTGTTCATCTCCCTGCGTGAAGTAATCTCCCTATCTAAACCTGGACAAACACATATGGTATCTTCTATTTGCGGAGACGGTACACCGCCTGCTTGGCTTCTTGCTACTGCATCATTTTCTGTGAGAAACTGATTAGCTCGTTGCATCCCATGAGCCGCTAGATCCGCCACTTAGACAACACAAACTATAGCAGTTACCAGTACGCAAATAAATCCTACATTTATATAACTTTAAAATATATAATGGTAGTTCAGGAAACCCCCTAACGGATATAAACAGTTATGGAAACGTTCGACGAAAGAAATGGATAGTTGAATAAAGAAAGACGAAAGTCAGCAATGTAAACAGGTGAACAATATCTAAGGACAGGCAACATACAACCTACGCCTTGTTGTAATGTTTCAATACAGCTAGACACAGATGACTAGACAGCAATCTTCAGTAACAAAAATGTATATATAAATACCAAAATAACAATATTCAAAACGATTATTACGCAAACGTTGTGCTACAATGCCAAACATGAACAACGACAGCACAAGACAAAAGTAAAAAACTTGTGACAACTAAAATGGCATGCTTAGATAGACAGAGGACTTTGGTGGATGGCGTCATTGTCGCAACCCTTCCATGTAGAAAGATAGCTGATGTATGCATATTTACTGTACAATATCAAGTTTCAAGTTTTGATGTATCTATTAAAAAAATCAAACAGTATTCTGACAGTAACATTATCACTTGCATGCACGTTCAGATAATGTCCAGAAATGACCTTCACAATATGCGGGAAGGGAAGGATTTGGGGGGGGGGGGGAAGGTCTGAAAAAAATTGGTCAGTTATTACTATGGGATGGGGTATCTTTAAATTTTTGATAGTTTCCGACAAAGAGGCCCTGGGGGGGGGGGGGGTTAAAAATTAGGCAAACAATTGTTAACCAAATTAATGGACAGTGACTTAACAGTGGGATCTTTGAACCAAACAACTATCCGTTATGTGACGTTTTATGCATATTTGTGTATTCACTAGGTGTATGTGATCCTTACAACAGTGATTTCTGCAAACCAATGAACGCATTCGTTTCCTGTGAACTTGACAGATTTGACACATGTGACGCCATCAAGAAACCAGGTAACGGTTGAATGAGTACTACTAGCTGTGACTACCACAGATGTGTGGTCAAGTATTGAGTAACGGTTGAATGAGTACTACTAGCTGTGGCTACCACAGATGTGTGGTCAAGTATTGACACATTCTGGCACTTACTAATATTCAATGGTTGTGGTCCTCGAGGAATTTACATACCTGTGCAGTGTGTGTCTTGTTGATTTGTGTGTCAAATGACCGGTCCATATTTATTGTAGTTTGAGCATATACATGTTGAAAACCTTGACTGAAATTGCATATTATTTATGGATGTGATGTGGTCGGGGCTGGAAAACGTGTTGACTGAAGTTGCGAGGCGAGTAGGTGTGATCTGAACTGACCTGGTTAAATCACGTTTTATGCATGATTTTTCTTAATATATCTTACAAGTATTGCTATATATATCTTACAAGTATCGCCGTTATCTTACAAGTATCGAATGAACTGACTTCTGTTACACCGATTTGTGTAACAGAAGTCAGTTCATTCCAATTCTTTTTTCATTCAAACGAATTCATGTGTGTCAAACTGTGTTACATCATCGGATATTTAAGATAGCACGTGTGATGTCTCTTCGTCATCATTGCGAGATTGTCGTACAGTCTGATCTAGTTACAATTCTTTTTCATTCAAACGAATCATTACTGATTTTCGAGAACAAATGTCTTCGAAGGATAACTAACACCCATAGGAGTGAATTCACATCGAATGATAAAATCAGAGAAGAGACACATCAAAATTTCATCACAGATGGTATCAGAAAACGCCGTTAGTCCTACATCGGGCATGTCCTACTCACAGTCACCAACAGAATACACCACCAATCTCTTGAATGGATACCTACAGGCAAAAGAGCAAGAGGTAGACCAAAATAAACACTCAGAAGAACAATACTTAGAGAAAGTAAAACAACCAATATTCATACTATTCAAGAACTGCACAGAATAGCTTTGAACAAACAGAATTGGAGAGATCTGACCTCTGCCCTATGATGCGCTAACTTGAGCGCAAAAGGAAAATGAATGAATCGCCGTTATATATCTTACAAGTATCGTCATTGCCATTACAAATCTTACAAGTATCGATATTATATATAAATATATAAAGTGACATATTCTTTCTAGAACGTTGTCTTCATCGTGGATACTCTGAACGTCTCTCTGTCTGCGGCAAACAGGTGTGCAGTGGGCAGACACATGTGCATACATTCTTCGATGTCACTGGTTCATCGTCGTCTTGATCTTCCTCTTCTTCTCTTGCCTGGCACACTGCCCGCTAGAATCAGTCTATCGAAGCCATCATGTCGCTTTAAGTATCCAAAATACTGTAGCTTTCTTGTTATGGTAGTATTTAGAAGCCACCCTTCAGTTAATTTCAAAATTGCAATGTTGTTCTTTTACTCTATGATATTCGTAGGATCTTTCTGTAGCACTTCATTTCAAATGAATTTATTACTTTGGATATTGTCTTGTTTAAAATCCAAGTCTCACATCCATATGTTGTCACTGGGAAAACATGTGATCGTAAATGGGTTACTTTAGTGTTGTTATTACTACTTTGCCATAACTTTCTCATTTGTCTTAATTTGAGTGTTGCAATTGCCAGTATTCTTCTAATCTCGACTGAAAATCTCCGGAACTGCTTATATTTGCTCCCAGATATTCGCGGTTTTTTACCCATTCCACATTCTAGTTCTATATTGTCTATGATGATTCTTAATTTATGATTAGAAACTAGCTTCACAGCACGTGGGTCACTCCCATAAGTGCTCCGCCCTCCGTTCCAGCAGCCATCCCATTGTATGTTGACTCATAGCCCCGGTCATGTGATGATTGTGTGATCTTCGGGACCTTCCAAAAAAATATTACTTTTCCTTTCCTCCCCTCTAGATACTTTAATTTCTAACATTCTCTGTATGTGTACGTTCTCAGCCTCATTGATATCATCTTGATCTTGAAAAGAATCTATTACTGCATTGATCAAGTCTGCTTTATCTTTTCTCAATACGTCGGCTCTCTCGTTTGCTCTGACCCCAGCATGACCAGGGCAGTATATCCGTGTAATGCTTTGGACAACTGAGTTATTCAATAACTCCCACCATTCTTTTCTCAGTATGTACTTTTATATATTGCGCAGCATGCTGTGAAAGTCTGTAAGTATTATCGAGTGAGTTGATGTATCTGTTATGAACCAATTCAGTGAGCTGTAATTCCCTCTATCTACCCTCATGCTCGTTGTGACAGTGGAGTATGCAGAAGATTTGTCAACCAACTTCACGCCATTTCTGTAGGCAACAAAACCACAGCCACTTTTATTTATATTTATGCTTACTGATCCATCTATGCAAACAATTATGTCTTGTGGTTTCGAGTGTAGCTTGGCGAGTTCATACACTGTAACCTGGGCCCTGACAGTAGTCCATTTTCTACATCTGTTTACAGTGGAGCCCCTATATAGAGCATCATTTTAAAACATAGGCCCTATTTGCCTCTTTAACATTTTTCATAACCCTCAGTTATATTTATGCTGCATTGCTTATACTGTGTATAACGAACTTTCGTTATCACATACATATTTCTTTGGCCCGGACCAAGTTGTTATAATGGGATTTAACTGTATTGTTGACTAGATGTGCGAGTTCTGAACCTCACGTTCGTGGAAACACAAGTTCCACCATCAGAGACTAACTACTACTGCATGACCTTTGATCTCCCATCTGACCAGGATTATCATATCATCGCCAACGAGCCAATCATGGACAACATCGACGTCTTACACCATATATTGCTGTATGGGTGTGACAATCGTAAGTACAATTGATATTCAACATGGAATATATATATATATATATATATATATATATATATATATATATATATATATATATATATATATATATATATATACAGACACTGTAACGTACGGATGACCTACTAGTGGCCAGTTTGCGGTGCGAGCAGTGTATATATACAATCACTGTAACGTACGGCTGACCTACTAGCAACATGGTTACTGTCTCCCACTGTTCATTAGAAGTGGTAAAAAAATATTGAACGTGTTTGTTACCACCACCGAAGTCTGATACGTCTGGTCACTTAAGAAAACTAAACAGTGACAATCTAATATCATTGTTGTTTTGTTACAAGAGATCTAGCAGGAGTTTGAGAACGAATGTACAAATAACAATATATGGGAGTTTCCTTACAATATAAGATACGTTGTCTAGTTATACTGGTACCAATTGCCTCCAAGACGCATTAACAAGTTTAACAAGATTTCATTATTGCCAAGTATTGCCAAACAATTTACCAGAAAACAGATTTTATTGTAAAGAACTTCAAGAAATGTGTGTGCTTACAAATAACTCTTACCTTGACGTTATTGCCGTGTATCCAGCAATCCGTGGCAGTAAGCACTTCCTAAAATATATTGCATATGATAATCGCATTTTGTCTTCTACCTTGTTCTCGTATCGGAGAATTGTGCACATTCCCATATATGTTCATCTCTCCAGTCCAGTAGCCATCTATGAGTATAGGGGTCTAGACGTTCAGTATGCCATCAGCTATTGGCTGTATCATCTCCCCTGGTCACTCTCATTTTTTATATATATGGACGACTCCTTGTCTCTCATGTCGACTAATCACTCACAATTTTTACTTTGGAGGTCATTGCAAAAAGTGGGTTAGTGACAGACCAACCGCACTGTGGAAGACCCAAAGTCACAACTCCTGCCGTAGACGGCTTCATACGGATGTGTCACCTCAATAATCTATTTTCATCTGCGTCCTCAATGCCAGCATCTAGTCGAATTTTAGAAAAACAATCAGGAACTGGCTGCACGACGTTGTACTTAGGGCTAGAAGACGCTACAGGAGTCCCTCGCTTATGGACCAGCATCGTCAACGGGCCATTGAGAATGAATGAAGACAAATTTTGTTCCGTTTAAGTCTGAAAGTTTCTTTATGCCATTGTTGAAACATTAATTCTGTAAAATACAATTTTGGTACACAATTATTTTTTTTTATTAAGTGTAAATTAAATGGGCCTATACATTGATTTTCTCACAATATGTATGTTATATATAAATTGAAAGACTCGCACTATGTATAAGTTAGGTATAGGTCTAAGCTGATAGACTCACGATAGGGCTTATATAAAAATTAGATATAAATTGATAGACTCACGATATATATAAATTAGATATAAATTGATAGATTCACAATTTATAAATGAGACATAACCGAATAGACTCAGTGTGTATAGTGTGTGTTGTAATTTTAAGAAATAAAATTTCCCAGCGGACGATGCCTACATACCTATCCCAACATCGTGCGGGATGAGTGCCCGTGGAAAATGTGGCTCTATCATCAGCGGGTGGACAGTCGGACAATCTGGGAATTGTTTTGGTAACAATATTGGTTATAGATTTGGAAAAACCGCATTCAAGAGAGTTCGTCTTGAGGTAAGAACAGTAACTATAACATGTTCATGGTGAATAACACAGACATAATAATTCATAGGTCTACAGGATATAGTCTCCAGTAATGTCGCTATTAGTAATTCTTTGTGTTTTCCCATTTATTCGTTATATTAGTGCATCAGTAATGTCGCTAGTAGTAATTCCTTGTGTTTTCCCATTTATTCGTTATATTAGCGCATCAGTAATGTCGCTAGTAGTAATTCCTTGTGTTTTCCCATTTATTCGTTATATGATCTGAATTATTTATGAATTGTTTGGTATATTTTCCAACGCAGATCCACTATAACAACCCAACGCTATCTCGAAACTATAAGGATTCAAGTGGGCTTCGTCTTTACTACCAACCTGCAAAGGAAGAAGTTCAAGACCTGGTTATGTTTACAACTGGACAGCTTTTGTTGGAAATACCTCCTGGTTAGTTATCTTAAGTTACACTTGTGGTAACAACACACTTCATCATCATCACACTAACAGCGCTAAAAATGTTTAGCTGAACTTAGAAAACATGATCCTATTCATGATGTCATAACAGTAGATGCTCTTGGTACATAGAATCACCTTCTTGGTACATAGAATCACCTTCATTTGTAATCACCTTCTTGGTACATAGAATCACCTTCATTCATTTGTTCACTAGTTCGATATAGATCCATAGAAGGTGGTACTGCTAGTAGAACATAATGGAAAATAATACTCACGTGCAAGACACGTAATGAAGTCCTACTGAATGACGACTAAAACACTACACACTATCACTAACAGATGTAAATATGGTACATACAACAAAACAAAACACATAATATAATCTACAAATGACAATACACAGGACAAAGTCGACGTTTCGGACCAATAGGCCTTTTTCAAGATACGGACATAGCATACAGACATAAAAAATCACAAGTAGAAATGAACGAACAGGAAGTACACAAAGACGATAATACAGATGGAACGAGAGGAACAAAACGATGACGTAACAAAGACCAATACGACCGAGAACTAAGCGAAAGAGCGGTCGGAATTGAGTCCAAATGGCTTGATGGTACTCAACTCGAAAATGAGACGATTTTCGAGGGCGTACCTAGATCTATCATCGGTGGTGCAGGATCTGATGGCAGTGACCTGAATGACAAGGACACCACGGTGGCCATCGCCGTTGAAGTGATTGGCCACAGGAGTTGGTGTTCTGTGTTTGATAGCATGCAAGTGGTTACAGAAGCGGTCGCTCAGTCTAAGGCTGACAAATTTTCATACTTCCGGTATCTCTCGGATACGCATTCATTTCTACTTGTGATTTTTTATGTCTGTATGTTATGTCCGTATCTTGAAAAAGGAATATTGGACCGAAACGTCGACTTTGTCCTGTGTATTGTCATTTGTAGCTTATATTCTGTGTTTTGTTTTGTTGTATGTACCATATTTACATCCGTTAGTGATAGTGTGTAGTGTTTTAGTCGTCATTCAGTAGGACTTCATTACCTGTCTTGCACGTGAGTATTATAGATCCATAGAGCAGTTTGTTTTATTTGGTTGTTGGTTTAACGTGATACACAACAATTGATGACGGTACTAAACTGTTACTACACAACAGTTCATGACGCATTACTAGACGTGCAAGCTGTGTCCGTGCAAGACGTGCAAGCAACAAAAGGTCAAGCATCCATGACAACGGTTAGCTTTGGAGCGTGGTGACAAGCTTGGAAGAAAAGAACAAATGATGAATTTTAGATTTAGAACAGGCCAAGAAAAGACTCAAACAATACATATGTCGGAGATTTAGAATTCACCACACCCATATAGCCTATGCCACTGTGGACAATCTGCAGAAAACACGAAGCATATTTTTACAGAACTGCTTACTCTATCACAGCACAATAAGAAAACTATGACCGCCTGACGCAGTTCTAACTGTCCTGTCACGGGGCTGACGACCACAGTAAAATTTATTGAAGAAACCCATATCATCATCATCTGACTTCGTCTGGAGAAGGAGGGAGATGAATCAGTGAATGTATTTATTTCACTGCTTTAAAGCCTTTTCTTTATTGAAACATAGGAGGCATGACTGCATTTCACATGTGAATCTTCCTTTCTTCATTGAAACATAGGAGGCATGACTGCATTTCACATGTGAATCTTCCTTTCTTCATTGAAACATAGGAGGCATGACTGCATTTCACATGTGAATCTTCCTTTCTTCATTGAAACATAGGAGGCATGACTACATTTTACTCTCAATTTCTTTAAGTAAATTAAGATACAGTGTAAACTTGTTATCTTACATTATTCGCTCTGTGTTGCCGAAGTCTGAAAGGGAGCAACAAATAATAAGTTCTAAATGTGTGCATGTCGTGTGCAACAAACACTGTTCACTCGTTGTCTTGTATTATTTTGAAAAAGACCTTGAGGGTGAAACTGTCTTGTATACTGTTATCTGTATTTGTTTCATACCCATTCCCTTTAGTCTGATAACATGTCCGCTAATTGTAAAGCTGATGGACCTTGTGTTTGACATACATGCTATTGCATGTCTAAGAAGTTGACTTAAGGAGGTTGGGGGTTGACTATCCCAAAGCATGATCTCAGCTATGGTGAAGAGCCATGTCTAGATGGTTGTGATGTAATACATTTTTGTATCTGATGTTTGCCATGAGATTGCAAGAAAGACATGGCAAAGTTCCCTGTCGAATAGAAGAATGTTCATCTCACGTCATGACGATACCTTACATCAGTATTGAGTAAAACTATCATCTGTGGCTTGCCGAAGCTCTGAAGAACCTAGTGACACAAAAAATATCAGAGAACAAATTTTGAGAAGAAAGTAAAGTTTATCATTGCGCATGAAACATGAGTGCAACTCATACTTCCTTAGTGATCTATCTCATACTTCCTTAGTGATCTATCACTCATCATATTTAGCACCATCATCATCTCGCTGTCTCTGCAATACACCCGATTTATCTTGCTTAATTCTTGTATTTTTCCAGGTCAAAGAAACGTAGAACACAGTGGCTTGTGTCCGTCGTCATGCACCAGTCGTATTCTCGCCAAACCTGCAAATATCACAAGCGTACTCAATCACATGCATTATATGGGTCAGTTAATTAGTCAATAATATACGAATATATGAACACTTAAGCTAGATTATACTAGGCGACACAGCCGACAGATTATACTAGACGACACATCCGACAGATTATACTAGACGACACAACCGACAGTATATACTAGACGACACAACCGACAGATTATACTAGACGACAACCGACAGATTATACTAAAACTACAGCCAAGAGAATAGGGACTTTCGAAATGAAGTGTTATAGAAGAGTTTAGGAGAATACCATGAACAGCAAGAAAGACCAACCAAGACTTGCTAAGAAAAATCAACGTTCAAGATGGCCGACACGAAAAAAATGTAGGTTTCTTCGGCCATGTTAGGGGACACGATTTCATGGTAAGAGTTTTGTCGAAAGGAGTAATATAAATCAGCAATGGCAGAGGACGACCAAGACGTCGTTGGATAAGAAATATTCAGGAATGTATGCACATGTCACTAGAGAAAGCGAGACAGCTTGTTAGAGACAGCTTGCTAGAGACAGCTTGCTAGAGACAGCTTGCTAGAGACAGCTTGCCAGAGACAGCTTGCTAGAGACAGCTTGTCAGAGACAGCTTGCTAGAGACAGCTTGCCAGAGACAGCTTCTCAGAGACAGCTTGCTAGAGACAGCTTGCCAGAGACAGCTTCTCAGAGACAGCTTGCTGGAGACAGCTTGCTGGAGACAGCTTGCCAGAGACAGCTTGCCAGAGACCATGGGGATTTCAGGAGATTTATAAGAAAGACTACGTTTTTGGAAATAATGCGTCAGATGACATACGCTTGACACGACCACTCCTCCAGTCGACTCAGCTGTAAATGAGCACCTGACGCATGAGTTAGAGGAGGTAAACTCAGCAAGCAAGGAAACTAGCCACATCCTAATAGTTTTTGTGGCTTAGTACATGAAGAGTTATCTTCATTCTCGACGGCAAATGCCATGGGATCTACCTTTCCTTTTGTTTTTTAAAGTCGTCTTGTGCCTTTCAGTGATTGGTTAATTCTCAGGCATAATTTTTCTGGATATTTCATCTTTGGCGATCATCAGACATCACGTTTAATTTCATTAACTTTGTCATAGCTTAATGACATTACATCTAATACGAAGCTCGTCGAAACAACAACGAACTTCGCTCGAGTTCGGACTAATTTGGACTGTGTCACTAATCCTTCTTCAACGAGGGCAGAGAATCAAAAATATGTTCTATCTATCTATCTATCTATCTATCTATCTATCTATCTATCTATCTATCTATCTATCTATCTATCTATCTATCTATCTGTCTGTCTGTCTGTCTGTCTGTCTGTCCGTCCGTCCGTCCGTCCGTCCGTCCGTCCGTCCGTCCGTCCGTCCGTCCGTCCGTCCGTCCGTCCGTCCGTCCGTCCGTCCGTCCGTCCGTCCGTCCGTCCGTCCGTCCGTCCGTCCGTCCGTCCGTCCGTCCGTCCGTCCGTCCGTCCGTCCGTCCGTCCGTCCGTCCGTCCGTCCGTCCGTCCGTCCGTCCGTCCGTCCGTCCGTCCGTCCGTCCGTCCGTCCGTCCGTCCGTCCGTCCGTCCGTCCGTCCGTCCGTCCGTCCGTCCGTCCGTCCGTCCGTCCGTCCGTCCGTCCGTCCGTCCGTCCGTCCGTCCGTCTGTCTGTCTGTCTGTCTGTCTGTCTATCTATCTATCTATCTATCTATCCATCTCTCCGTCTGTACGTCTGTACGTCTGTTGTCTGTCTGTCTGTCCGTCTGTTGTCTGTCTGTCTGTCTTTCTGTCCGTCCATCCGTCCGTCTTTCTGTCCATCTATATATATACATGTATATGTATATATATATATATATATATCCATCTTTCCATCCCTCCATCCATTAATACATCTATCTATGTGTCCAAGCTAAAAATGTGTTAGGCAAGTCATCTGGTACGTATGCCAGACCATCGCCTGCCAAAGATACTTCTCTACGGCGAGCTGGAGTAGGGTACACGATCTCAAGGTGGCCAAAATAATAAATAATTTCTTCAAGGACTCGTTAGATACGTCACTGAAAGCCTTTGAAATAGACCACGATAAATAGGAATAATTTTCCCTATTTGATCTACATGGCGGTCTTCAGTCAAAGAGGGCGCTTCATCTTGTGAAATGAGCAGAAATGCAGCAGCTACGAGTCGATAGTTGCTATAAAGTCACGTATAGACAAAAAAATCGCCTACAATGGTAATTCCATGCCGATATTGTCCAAGGATATTTGCGGCTCGAAAACGACTTATTGGACATCTACGAACTCACAGACAAGGACATTTCTGTAACTATCATCACTTGTGATGGACGAACACCATTATGAATTATGTGGCCGAGATATTAGTAATGTTTTACTTGCTGTATTAGATCGCCATTTGTATGTGGCCGAGATATTAGTAATGTTTTACTTGCTGTATTAGATCGCCATTTGTATGTAAATGTAGTAGTACCGCATACAATAACTGACTACCAATGTCAAATTGAAACATATACTGTATATATTTATTTTGTGCATACATTTTTATATAAATATATAATATATATTTTAGAATATCGCTCGTAGGAAACAATGAAGAGTAGAATTCACATACCTAGGAAGTAATATAACAACAGACAACAAGAGCAGTAAAGAAATACACAATAGAAGTAGTAAAGCATACCAAGCCCTAGGGCAAATGATACCAACCTGTAGAAACAAAAATGTAGTTTTAAACACCAAAATAACACTATTCAAAACAATTATTATGTCAACGTTATGCTACCAATGCCAAACAATGATAATGGACAACGACAGCACAAGATAAACGTAAACTTGTAACAGCTGAAATGGCATGCTTACGAAGAATCCTAGGAATATCGCTAAGAGACAAAGTGAGAAACGAGGCATACAACAAAAACAGACAAAACCCCAATCTTGGAGTATAGTAAGAGCCAACAGATCAAATGGTTTGCACACATCAGTAGACTACCACCAGACAGTAAGCTATGCTACACAGATACAGCGACGGCAAACCTAGAGACCGAACACGAAAACGATGGACCACCGAAATAAAAGAGCAAACACATTGCACAAAATCTCCAGATAACTCTTCTACCTCAGTCACTGAACGGCAACAACGGATTTAGCGAATAGATAGATAGATAGATTTATGTTTATTTCATCGTTATTCTTTCTGACGAAGTTATTAGGCGGAAACGTTAATTTGCATTCTTCTTCTTATTTATTATCATTACTACCACGATGTTGTCAATGTTATTCTATTGATCGTTGTAACACATCTGTATTTTGTTATACAATATTTATGTGGTTTTTTTAAATTATTTTAATTATGACAGGAAAATCCATGAAAGTGGAATTGTACAGAGATGGAGGGAAGCTCGTTGATTTAAGTAATGATCTAGAGTACAGCTATGACTCTCCTAAGGACTTCATGTAAGATAAGTCATACCCTTTTAATGCTATTTCTTGCAGAAGACGGATGTGTCGGGTCATTGACGCAAATAAAATGGCGACACAACGGATTTCCATTTCTGGACTACATCGTGCTGGAAATCTGGCATGAACATTGCCATATTACACAAAAGATATAACGAGAGTATGAGAGATAACTCTGAAGATGTCTTGATGTTATTTGTGAGAGCGAGCAAAAATGAACGTATCTTTTCTTGTATGTTTGTTCTCCTGCAGATCAACAGGATGTAGTACGCATACTGGAGTGCGTTGTGTCATGGTTTACAACTGCATTGCGATATTTGCACCCTTCGGCTTGACACATTGTATTTCAACATGACTTATTGGTATCTTTAACATTTTATATGATGAGAAAGCCAATTCCACCCTAAAACCTCCTTAGTTGCCTCTTATTATGTTTGGAACATAACAGTTACGCCAATCTTTGCTCCTTTTTTAATGCAATCAGGAACACAAGTAAGAATATCAATTTTGTACAATGTGTCAAGGGAATGAGTTTGATTCTCAGATGTTAGTCAATGCTCAGCGGATCTGCGGCCTGCATCTACGGAGCAGCAACACTGACAGCAGAACACATACTACAGAATTGTCTTTTGCTTGGACTGTCAATTGCTTGGACTGGTAGGGATTATTGCTTGGACTGCTAGCGATTATTGCTTGAAGTGCTGGGGATTATTGCTTGAAGTGCTGAGTTATATGTTATGGTTGGTACTCTCGACAGCGGAGTACCAGGATCGATCACATATAGGAAAACTGAAGTACAATAACGTTATTCCTATACACGTTTTGATCTCTTTTATTTCACCAGTTTCTTGTCAACAACTTTCTATACAACTGAAAAGTTATAGACAACCAAGCGATATGTAGATGTGTCGTAACTCAGTTATGTTCACTTTTAATGAATATTTCTTCTTCTTCTTCAGCGTTCATTCTCAAACTCCTGATGGATCTCTCTAGTAGCAGGACCATGATCCATTCTAGATTTCCAGCAGGATGTAGTCCAGAGAATGGAAATGTGTTGTGTAGTCGTTATATTTACGCAATTGACCCGACACATCCGTCTTCGGCGGGTAATGAATATTTAGAACAAATTAATTATTATAATGTTACTTATCCTCCAATATCTGTGTTTCCGCAGCCACGACCCACCTATTGAGATGCGCCCTGGAGACGAAATCAAGACCACCTGTATATATAGCTCGCTCTCTTCCACCAGCTATGTGTACGAGGGAGAGGCAACTTCTGATGAAATGTGTTTTGCGTTCATCGCCATGTATCCCAGTGATTCAGTCATATCTAACAGTAAGTATTGTGCTGCTGTCACCTTGTTTCATTCACGTAGAAATTATCTCATATGTACTGCGTCTATCGTCTGTTCACTAACTTTAGAATATTTGTCCATTTTTGGTTCAGGTATGTATAATAAGCACACACACACAAGAAATTAAAAAAATAAAAATAAACAATAAAACAAATTGGAAAAAGTTATCTATGCATAGTTCTAGGGGCGTGTTACTCTTTTCTGTATACTGTGTTTTCCATAAGGAAAGGGAGTATGTATTTATTTTTATATTTAAAAAAAAATCAAAATCAGGATGCAGAAATACACTAAAGTTGTATCAATGCTGAATATTTCATGTTTAGAAAACTAACTGAATTGAAATTAAATACGAAAATAGAGTATATCTTGTAAAGATACACATAGTGGGTGATAAACCGTCACGGCATACAGCCGATATACATTTGCGGTCTAACGACAGATGTTACTGGCTAGGGAAGCTCCCTATCCAAAATAAAGGCATGACGAAAACGGATGTGTTGGGTCTCGGATGTCCAGATCACAGTTATGCTGGGTCAACCGAGGTGCAAATAACAACGAACTGTCGTGGAACTAGCAGCACAACGTACTTCACGCTCCCCGGCGGAAATCACACGAACTGTCATTGTGGTTATCAGAAATCGAATGCAGAAGAAGAAGACAATATCGGCATGTCCAAACCATGCAAGTTTTTGTCGTTTCACTATTGAAATCAATGTTTCTTGTCAACATGTATACATCGCTTTGTTATTTCTTACGTACAAGTTTGTCTTGTGAGATGTAATAAACAGTAACTTTAAAACATCAATTATTCTGTCGCTATTTCAGTGTGTGTCTCATATGGATCATCATCAAATTGTGACCTAGTTACCGGAAGACCTATTGGTCAGTGCGACTGGACAACATTTACCAATTTCACAGTCAACACTCAAATTGTTAATGACGTAACGAAAAACTGCAACATAGATGGATTCTGTAGGTAAGTTCAGATTCAACGGATAGAGCACCGAGTCAGTGTAACTGTTAGAGCGCCGAGTCAGTCTAACGGTTAGAGCGCTGAGTCAGTGTAACGGTTAGAGCGCTGAGTCAGTGTAACGGTTAGAGCGCCGAGTCAGTCTAATGGTTCGAGCGCCGAGTCAGTCTAATGGTTCGAGCGCCGAGTCAGTCTAATGGTTCGAGCGCCGAGTCAGTCTAATGGTTAGAGCGCCGAGTCAGTGTAATGTTTTAGAATTAGATACAACAAAATGAGTAACATTGCTCCTTGTGTAAATCTCAATAATCACACTTCACGCATCTTTACTTGACACATCCTACTACTATTACTACTACTACTATAACTACTACTATTACTACTACTACTATAACTACTACTATTACTACTACTATTACTACTACTATTACTACTATTACTATAACTACTACTATTACTACTACTATTACTACTACTACTATAACTACTACTATTACTACTACTACTATTACTACTACTATTACTACTACTACTATTACTACTACTACTATAACTACTACTATTACTACTACTACTATTACTACTACTACTATAACTACTACTATTACTATAACTACTACTATTACTACTACTATTACTACTACTACTATAACTACTACTATTACTACTACTACTATAACTACTACTATTACTACTACTATTACTACTACTACTATAACTACTACTATTACTACTACTACTATAACTACTACTATTACGTTTTTTTGTTATATTATATTGTTATGATTATTATTATAAATATTAGAGGTGGTGTATGTATCTCTGTAGCGTTGATGTTCTGCGAAAAAGGGTACTAACACAGCATTGCATTTAGTCTGAATTACATGAAGCACACAAGGAATCACTCTTGTAGCTGTACAGTCTCACCAGATTTCCAGCAGGACATAGTCAAGAGATAGGAAATGAGTTGTGTGATCCGACACATTCAATCTCGGCAGTGGTAACTTCATCTTCTTCTTTCGTTCGTCCACAACATGCTTATATCTGAAGCTTTGTTTCTTCTATAAACTTGACTGTGTTTTGTAACTAGCACTGAGGTCCTTAGACTGTTTCTTCCACTGTTGTTTCTCTGGGTCAGTTCATTTACCTTATCATTTAATATTTCGGACATTCCTGAAGAAGATGTTCTATTGTATGAGGTGTCTGTCCATTTGTACATATGGCATTGTTGCCAATCTTAAACTGTCTTACATCATGCTGCTGAGCCTGTTGCATAGTTCTGAGCAGAATGATAACTTGGTCTCGACTATTCGTAATTTGGTAGTCATCCTATGTTGGAGTCGCCTTTCTAATTACCTTGAATTACCATCAGTTCTCTAGTAACATTGGGTAACTAACACGCTCCTTGTTTTTACCACTTCTACCAAACGGGGGATAATCGCAACCATATCGCTAGTAGGTCGGCTGTACGTTATAACCTGCCGTCCGTACTGTACTCTGGTCACTGACATCTAACCTATCTGCGGTCATACTTGCTTGACATCTTTTGTGATGTCAGTGTGACCATCGACAATCACCATTTTAAGACATGTGAACTAATTGTGGAATCATCATTCTTCTTCTTCTTCTTCTTCTTCTTCAGCATTTCATTCTCATACTCCCACTGGAATTCTCTTGTAGCAGGACAACATTCTCATACTCCCACTGAAACTCTCTTGTAGCAGGACAACATTCTCATACTCCCACTGAAACTCTCTTGTAGCAGGACAACATTCTCATACTCCCACTGAAACTCTCTTGCAGCAACACAATGATCCTACTAGATTTCCAGCAGGATGTAGTCCAGAGAATGGAATTGCATGGGGTCGCCGTTTTATATGCGCCAATGGTATTACACATCCGTCGTCGGCGACAATCCTTCTTTTAAAGTGATACATTTTATTTTCCCGTGATTTTCATTACCTGTCCACACAGGGACCAATAAAATTAATGGGAAAAGTTATGTGTCACTTATGACGAATGAGTCCAGATGAGCCAAAAGGACGGTATAATTGATGAAAGCAACGCAAGGACGATCATTTATCTATTATTATAATATTATTGTCCGGTTCTGTGGCGGCGGAATACAGAGAGCGTCTAAGACGGCCAAGGTACAAGCTTCGATTTCCGCTGCAGATAGTTATGCACCATTACACCTCCTAAAGCAATGGTAATCTGATAAGCTTAGATATTGCTTATAAAATGATTACAGCAGAAAAGAATGTTTGATCTCCACGACATGTTACGAATATGGATATGCTACTAGTTTTACTATTATTACTGTTATGGGGAAATCCATACGTTACGTCACATAATGGGGGGGGGGTGTTCTGAAATAGTTTGACACTTGTTGACAAAAGTAGACGTCACTAATTCTCTGTCAATATACCAAGTAAAGTAAACTGTATAAGTATAAACACTCTTCTAAAAATCACAAGCAAATCTTATAGTTATTTCCTACTATTTTCTGTCCAATTATTTTTATTCAGAACGCCGAAAAAGGGGGGGGGGGTAATTTTTACATAATTACGGAAGGGAAAAGGTGGTTACCAGAATTCATGATAGCATTCAATAAGGGGCTGGAGTTAGGGGTCAAACAAGGAGGCAGGGGTAGGGTAAAACACGGTGAACAATATTGGGAGATGGTCAATATAAAGAGATCTTCAATAGAGAGGTGGAAATGCAGGTCGTGAACAATACAGATCAATGCAGGAAGGTGGTCAATACATGATGGTGCTCAACAAATGGAGTGGTCAATACAAGGGTATGGTCAAAACAGGCAAAATAGTGTTGATGCAATACACGGAAAGCCCCTGTTATTATTATTATTATTATTATTATTACTATTAGTGCTATTACTATTATTATTACTAGCATTAGTTTTGTTATTGGCGGTATTATTGTTTATAGAGTTAA
This sequence comes from Meghimatium bilineatum, assembly GCA_034231615.1. Classification (NCBI taxonomy): domain Eukaryota; kingdom Metazoa; phylum Mollusca; class Gastropoda; order Stylommatophora; family Philomycidae; genus Meghimatium; species Meghimatium bilineatum. The sequence continues at coordinate 2,827,577 of CM067307.1, forward strand.
AAGTACTGGGATGTGGTCGAAACAAAGAGGTAGTCAAAACAGGGATGTGGTCAATACAGGGAGGTGGTCATTGCGGGGAGGTAACCAAAACAGGGATGTGGTCAAAACAGGGAGGTAGTCAAAACAGGGATGTGGTCAATACAGGGAGGGTTGTAATATTTAGAACTTCTGTTTTTATAAGTTTATATTTACAATATTTTTATAATGTTAAATTATATTTGTTGATTTTATGTGCAGGCCAGAATGTAGCACAGTTCTGTATGGTCTGAAGGATCATCCCTGTTTACAAGGCGAAGCCAATAAATGGGTGACACAAACACTGAAAAGGTCAAAAGAAGGACTTGATTTCCTTGCTCGTCTTCACTCATGTCCTAAAGGCTGTAATCTAGACTGCACAGATCAATGTTCCTCGCAATGTTCCTCGCAATGTTCCTACTATTGGGGTGGAGAAGCTGCTGCAGCTTGTACTATTGCTCCTGCAATGTTTATGTCAACGATTTTCATCTGTATTTCCATGCTTTTATAGATCATTTGTTTCGTAACACAGTCAAAACAATTTATACCAACGGTTATATGTAATAACAGAAATTCGTTATATACGGTATACGCAATAAAATATAAATATAATTATGGATTTTGAAAAGTGTTGTTGTATAGAGAAATTTGTTATAAAAGGATGCGTTATAAAGGAATTCCACTGTATGTCTTCTAATGTTTATGTACATGCCAGCCGTACCATAGTGCCGCAGGACGGAAAACGGTTTTTCTAGATCACGAATGTCTATGTTTCTTTAGATCATGCATGTCTGTGTTTCTTTAGATCACGAATGTGTGTGTGTGTGTGTATAATTTTGCAGGTAGGGAGAGTCACTGAATTCTTGACAGTTGTTGAGAAGTGGGGGTGTGATCTGAAATTAACAAACAAAAAGTGCTGACATAATTTATGGACATCCCCTTTGTTACTTCTAGTTGTCCACTTTTTGCCTGCGCGTGTCTTGTTACTTCTAGTTGTCCACTTTTTGCCTGCGCGTGTCTTGTTACTTCTAGTTGTCCACTTGTTGCCTGCGCGTGTCTTGTTACTTCTAGTTGTCCACTTGTTGCCAGCGCGTGTCATGTTACTTCTAGTGGTCCACTTGTTGCCAGCGCGTGTCATGTTACTTCTAGTGGTCCACTTGTTGCCAGCGCGTGTCATGTTACTTCATGTGGTCCACTTGTTGCCAGCGCGTGTCATGTTACTTCTAGTGGTCCACTTGTTGCCAGCGCGTGTCATGTTACTTCTAGTGGTCCACTTGTTGCCTGTGCGTGTCTTGTTACTTCTAGTGGTCCACATATCTTCCTGAACGTCTCTTGTTTTTAAAACCATTGAATCTAAATAAATATAATAATGCTGAAAACGGCATTTGAACCACATCCGCTCAGATAGCATCCAACCGTGATTTTCTAAGCTTGAGGGGGGGGGTGTTTGAATATCGTATGTTCCTCCCCTATCTTCGGGCCTGTACGATTAGTCGGCCATTCCTGACAAAGAGCAGGACCACAGTCTTGTCCAAGCAATTCACTGGTGCTGAAGTCGGAGATAACAGGCCGATAGGTGCACCAACAACTATTGTATCACGCGACGCGACTAGATAAAATGTCTACACAACAAAAGACCGTGGTTGATAGGTATACCTATGTACCTGACCACATGAAGTAGTGTTTATTTAAAATAAAACAAACATGCAGATAATAAAAGCACATTAGAATACATCATAATGGCATGACCATCTCCATGGTTTGATGTCCCGCAGTCTTTCGCCTGATCCAGTTCGCAGGAATTTAGCCATCTCAGAATCTCTATACCTCTATGAGTGTATTCCAATCTCCTTTTAACAAAAGTTGACATTTCTCCGCTTAAGCAAGGGTGATCTTTCAATGTCATCAGATAATCTCTACACTCAGGCCTGTAGACAAGAATAATCTGTGACATTCACGAATATATCTGTGACATTCAAGATTATATCTGTGACATTCAAGAATATATCTGTGACATTCAAGAATATATCTGTGACATTCAAGAATATATCTGTGACATTCAAGATTATATCTGTGACATTCAAGAATATATCTGTGACATTCAAGAATATATCTGTGACATTCAAGAATATATCTGTGGCATTCAAGAATATATCTGTGACATTCAAGAATATATCTGTGACATTTAAGAATATATCTGTGACATTCAAGAATATATCTGTGACATTCAAAAATATATCTGTGACATTCAAGAATATATCTGTGACATTCAAGAATATATCTGTGACATTCAAGAATATATCTGTGACATTCAAGAATATATCTGTGACATTCAAGAATATATCTGTGACATTCAAGAATATATCTGTGACATTCAAGAATATATCTGTGACATTCAAGCTTATATCTGTGAAATTCAAGATTATATCTGTGACATTCAAGATTATATCTGTGACATTCAATAATATATCTGTGACATTCAAGAATATATCTGTGACATTCAAGAATATATCTGTGACATTCAAGAATATATCTGTGACATTCAAGAATATATCTGTGACATTCAAGATTATATCTGTGACATTCAAGCTTATATCTGTGACATTCAAGAATATATATGTAACATTCAAGAATATATCTGTGACATTCAAGAATATATCTGTGACATTCAAGCTTATATCTGTGACATTCAAGATCTGTGACATTCAAGAATATATCTGTGACATTCAAGATTATATCTGTGACATTCAAGAATATATGTATGACATTCAATCTTATATCTGTGACATTCAAGAATATATCTGTGACATTCAAGATTATATCTGTGACATTCAAGAATATATCTGTGACATTCAAGCTTATATCTGTGACATTCAAGATTATATCTGTGACAGTCAAGAATATATCTGTGACATTTAAGAATATATGTGTGACATTCAATCTTATATCTGTGACATTCAAGAATATATCTGTGACTTTCAAGATTATATCTGTGACATTCAAGAATATATTTGTGACATTCAAGCTTATATCTGTGACATTCAAGAATATATCTGTGACATTCAAGATTATATCTGTGACATTCAAGCTTATATCTGTGACATTCAAGAATATATCTGTGACATTCAAGCTTATATATGTGACATTCAATAATATATCTGAGACATTCAAAATTATATCTGTGACATTCAAGCTTATATCTGTGACATTCAAGAATATATCTGTAACATTCAAAATTATATCTGTGACATTCAAGAATATATCTGTGACATTCAAGATTATATCTGTGACATTCAAGATTATATCTGTGACATTCAAGAATATATCTGTGACATTCAAGAATATATCTGTGACATTCTAGATTATATCTGTGACATTCAAAATTATATCTGTGCCATTCAAGATTATATCTGTGACATTCAAGAATATAGTTGAGAAATGGATAAACAGTAAATGCACATGTAAAAATAAAGTTAACCCATTTCATTTATTAACTGCAGTAAGGGTGTAAGATGTTAGCGATTTCAAATTTCAGTGGCTCTGCTATATGAGGGTGGTAGCCATCTACTCTCCCTCGCAGTCTTTACTTCCTGGATTAATCCGATACCCACTTAAGGCTGGGTCGACTCGGAAGCTGTTGAGATCAGCAAAATATTTCCGCATCAACTGTGGAAAGAACACTGAGGAACGAACCCAGGACCACTCCTATGCGCAGCCAGTGCGCTAAGCACTGCGCTACACGGTCCCGATTACAAACAGGGGCGTATGCTGAAAAGTATTTAAGTCGTGACCAATCGCAAATCAGACCTAACAGCAGAATCAAAATCAAAGCAGAATCAGCCTTCCTGTGTGATGTTTTTTTTTTACTATTGTTGTGATTTTCGTTGGTCAATATTTATATACTTTGCACTGCCTGCCAAGGAAATGCACGAGAATAATCGAATACATAACCCAAAAGGCTTGACTGAACTTTGTCTGTAGATCTTCTATTGGAGAAAATCACTTTGGATGACTGAAAGCACCAGCAGCGAAGATGACCAGTCACATTTTGGTCGATATATTGTCCTACTGTTGATGATCAGTTATCTATGAGTTTCAATCAATCAAGTGCCATGCCGAATGGGGGAGACGATCATGTTTCTCCAGGATTCTCTTTCTCTTGTGTTGTCAATAAGCTCAGTTGGTAAACTTCTACCGTGCCAGAATACTAGTCCATCTAGCAACTTTGTCGTCCCCTGTCTCTTCTCCCCTTGATCTTTCCAGTGGTTATTAAGTGTTCAAGCTGTGTTCTTCTCAGCACATGCCCTAGACACATTGACTGTCTGCCCTAATGTTTGATATGATTGATCTTATCTACGCCAGCATCAATGAGAACTTCTGCATTATTGTTCTTAGCTGTACTTGGTATTTTCATCATTCTTCTCAGAAACCACATGTCTGAAGCTTCCATTTCGTGTTTAATTTTTTTGTTTTCCATGCTTCACATCCATAAAAAAGAATTGGTACTGCATAAAATCTAGCACTCGAATTTGGGTCTGTATTAATAGTGTTCCATTGCACAAAATGGTTCTCCATGAGTGTACTGATACTGCTTGTGTTTATTGCTGTTCATATTTTCATGTGAAATATCTATATTTGCTTCTTAGAATATAGTAAAGCCTTTGACAGAGTTCAACATGAAAAATTACTCGAATGTCTTCAAGAAGTAGGCATAGATGGAAAAAACATCAGCCTGATTAGAAATAAATATTCGGAACAGACTTCATCAATAAGGTGTGAAAACAGCTACTAACTATACATAGAAATAAAAAGAGGGGTAAGACAAGGATGCATTTTATCACATGGCCTACTTAATATCTACTCAGAGAATATCTTTAAACATATAGAAGGAATGCCAGGACTCAAGATCAATGGGAAAATAATAAACAACATTAGATATGCAGATGAAACTTGTTCTTTTAGCAGAAAGTGAACATGAACTGCACTGACTAATAGATCAAGTCAATCAATCAAGTAAAGAATAAGGATTGGCCATAAATATCTTAAAATAAAAAACCATGATTATCAGCAAAGTCACAGAAGAACACAAACGAAACATAAACATACATAAAACTACAACAAGTAGAATACTATCAATATCTGGATAAATAATCACAAATGACGGCAGACGTGAAACAAAAGTTAAAGGAGAATAGGAATGTCTAAAAGTACTTTCAATGACATGAGGAAAATATGAACATCTAAACAAATTACAAACAAGTTAAAAATAAGAATTATAAAATGTTACATCTATTCTATATTAATGTATGGCTCAGAAACATGGACACTAAATAAACAATTAGAAGACAGAACTGTTGCCTTTGAGACTTGGATGTATAGAAGAATAGAGAGAACTTCATGGAAAGAGAAGAAACAAATAAGGAGTTTCTAACAACACTTAATATGAAGAATGAATTACTAAGAGAAATAAAGATTAGGAAAATAAATATATATTAAAAGAGAGGGACTTTTCTAAGACTTATTGAAGACCTTACTTGAGAGTAAAGTTGAAGGGAAGCGAGCAAGAAGTAGGTAGAGATACAAGTGGGAGAGTAACATCATAAGATATTATATGGTTTTCTAATGTATGTCGACAGGATTCCTTGTCAAATAGAAACAGAAAACATTCGGTGGAAGAAGTAGAGGGGGGGAGGGGGTTAAAGGAACACATGGACGGACATCAAGGACTGGATAATTAAGATAGAAACCTCGTGCCTGGAGATTATGGGAAATGCCAGAGCTATGTTAACACAAGACAAATGTAAAAGTGAACGGAAAAAGGTACAAGTGTTACCAATATTTGTAAAAAAACAACATAGGCATACTAGCAATGAGACACAAGGACAAACAACGTTTCGACTAAAAGCCTGGACATGTTAAGATTTTTTCTCACTTATCCGCGTCGTTGAACATAGGAATATCTGGGGGAGGGGGGGGGGGCTCTGTTGATGCATCCAATGTAATACTCCTCCTATCTTGACAGATTTTCTGTTTGTTTATAGATACAGATAATTAAAGATATTCATCTGTATAAACAGTTGAGATTTAGAAATATGAATAATCAATTCTGATTGACATACCTGCATAATCCATGCAGACTACATTTTGTAGCTAATGTATTGGCAAGCATGGTTGTGTTCGTGTTGGCTGGATTAGTGAATGCGACCCAGTCACAGCCGAGAACAGGTTGTCTTGTAATGAAATCACATGTGGACAGTGGTCCTGTGGACTCGCATTCTAATGTAGAATTTTAAAAAATAGTTACATTTATTGTGATTGTTATTATTTGGTAAGATTATTTCACTTTAGAATTATCTACAGATATTGTTAGAAAATTTTTTTTAAATGAATTTAAACGGCGAGGCTTTCCTCCTTAAATTTAAATTTAAAAAAAAACACTTTTACAACATTTTGGAAGGCCATCGGCGTGACTTTCCCCACTAGAAGATCTTCTAACAGAATTCGTTTAAGCCTTTTGAATGATATTTTCGATTACTCTCGTGATATTGAATTGGTCGGGGTTGACAGGCGATACCTGGGCGAAGCAAAAGTATACAAATAGTGACCAATGAAAAGCACAGACATAATCAAAAACATCACATAAGAAGGTTGATTCCGCTATGTTTATTCCGCTATGTAGGTAAGGGGATGGGGCTCAACCCTCCCTTAGCAAATCGGAACATGAATTTTAGTGCAAGATCCTTGAAAGATATTGTCCCCAACAATAAGTGCCGTCTCCGCAATGAAGGTTGGCTGCAAAAGAACTCCAACATCCCTGTCTCTTTTCTTGGTGGTGCACTCTGCTAGACTGTAATCAACCTGCCCATCTCTTCATGTTACTCTCCCACTTGTATCTTTGCCTACCTCGTGCTCACCTCCCCTCAACTTTACTCTCAAGTATACGAGTATACTACCTACAACGGTAGAGCAGAAACCTGAGCTCCCTGGTTCGATCAATGTGATGCTACTGTGTGTATCTAGCAGGTTCTTGAGACCGATAGTCATACACTCCTTGATGTGATAGTCATACACTCAGTGATGTGATAGTCTTACACTCAGTGATGTGATAGTCATACACTCCATGATGTGATAGTCATACACTCCGTGATGTGATAGTCATACACTCCGTGATGTGATAGTCATACACTCCGTGATGTGATAGTCATACACTCCGTGATGTGATAGTCATACACTCAGTGATGTGACAGTCATACACTCAGTGATGTGATAGTCATACACTCAGTGATGTGATAGTCATACACTCAGTGATGTGATAGTCATACACTCAGTGATGTGATAGTCATACACTCAGTGATGTGATAGTCATACACTCCGTGATGTGACAGTCATACACTCAGTGATGTGATAGTCATACACTCCTTGATGTGATAGTCATACACTCAGTGATGTGATAGTCATACACTCAGTGATGTGATAGTCATACACTCAGTGATGTGATAGTCATACACTCCTTGATGTGATAGTCATACAGTCAGTGATGTGATAGTCATACACTCCTTGATGTGATAGTCATACACTCGGTGATGTGATAGTCATACACTCCTTGATGTGATAGTCATACACTCAGTGATGTGATAGTCATACACTCCTTGATGTGATAGTCATACACTCAGTGATGTGATAGTCATACACTCAGTGATGTGATAGTCATACACTCAGTGATGTGATAGTCATACACTCAGTGATGTGATAGTCATACACTCCGTGATGTGACAGTCATACACTCAGTGATGTGATAGTCATACACTCCGTGATGTGACAGTCATACACTCAGTGATGTGATAGTCATACACTCAGTGATGTGACAGTCACACACTCAGTGATGTGATAGTCATACACTCAGTGATGTGATATTCATACACTCAGTGATGAGTGTTCTGCGAACATTCTATCTTGAACCACCTATTTTTTTGTTATGCTTTGTTTGTGCAATCTGGTACCCAGTTTAATGCTTGTATTGGCAGCCTGTTGTCATTCATTCTAAGTGTATCCAATAGAAACCCATCGTTTCCTTCTTGTTGTTGCTGAAACATAGGTGCCTGCTTCTGTTTGATGTCTCTTACTTACTTGTTGAGGCAGAACAATAACCATCATTATCATCATCACCCCCACATCACGTTAATATTAAGTTAATTTCTACATCCCCCATTCACGATAACTTCAACATTAATAACATTAATCTATCTGGTTTAGTTTGCAGACATTCCTTTGTGTCACTGCACTTACTGTGATTAATCTATCGGGTTTAGCTTGCAGACATTCCCTTGTGTCACTATACTTACCGTGATTAATCTATCTGGTTTAGCTTGCAGACATTCCCTTGTGTAATAACACTTACCATGTGCTTGACGATTATTAAATGCATCGGCAGGATATATAGCCAAGAAACCGAAGCACATCTCATCAGATGTTGCCTCTCCGAACACAACGTAGTGGTCTTTGGCCATGGAATTATAGACGCATGAAGTCTTGATCTCGTCTCCAGGCCTGATCTCGATTGGAGGGGTATGTCTGTGAATAATACATTATGAATTGTGTTCAGTATCTGATAAAGTGTAGACAAGTAGATGTATTTCAAGTGTGAGTTTTTTTTTCTTATGAGCAAATTCTAAATATCAAATATCAATTAAATGTTTGCGGTATAGTATATTTGGTGATGAGCTAGAGGGAGTTGACCACGTTACAAATGTTTGCGGTCTAGTATATTTGGTGATGAGCTAGCGGGAGTTGAGCACGTTACAAATCTTGGAAGCAAATTAAGCTATACATAATCACATGATCTACAAATAAACATAAGGATTAGCAAGGTATCTGCAACAATAGACAGGCTAGACACTTGGGGATTATAGATGGAAGCCACGGAGTTACGTGCTGTGGGTTGTACCTTCTGGAAATAATAAGGCACAAATTCATTGCACCCCCACACTAAATTCCAAAGCCCGGTTGTCACACACGAGCAAAGATTATGCACAAGAAAAGATTAAAGACTAACGGAACACGTGACACTAACGTAACTAACACGTGACACTAACGTAACTAACACGTGACACTAACGTAACTAACACGTGACACTAACGTAACTAACACGTGACACTAACGTAACTAACACGTGATACTAACGTAACTAACACGTGACACTAACGTAACTAACACGTAGTGTGCAATGTGAAACACTCCTAAATGAGATAGAAACATACACATACACTGGAAGATACATGGACACACGGAGGGGAGCATACACTGGAAGATACATGGACACACGGAGGGGAACATACACTGGAAGATACATGGACACACGGAGGGGAACATACACTGAAATCAGCATGAGAACACAGAGAGAGAGAAAGAGAGAGAGAGAGAGAAAGAGAGAGAAAGAGGAAACTGTATTGCTTTAGGAAATATATGAAAATGTAGAAAATTTATATCACATATCACTTACACAACTTCACATATCACTTACACAACTTCACATATCACATACACAACTTCACATATCACTTACACAACTTCACATATCACTTACACAACTTCACATATCACATACACAACTTCACATATCACTTACACAACTTCACATATCACTTACACAACTAAGAGTATTCAATTCAAAGCTAGCTTAACTCTGAGTTCTTGTAAGACTGGAACTCAAGCTGAACTCAGCCTTCTTGTACGATTTGGCAGGTAGGGCCAGGAATATCGAAATAAAGTTTTGCCAATCATTGGAGACCCACGTACAAACCATCGGAGCGCACAGGACATTCAGGTTACGGTGATTAAATCGTGTTCCTCTGACGGCCGGACCCGTCTTGCACTTAAGAACGGTTACATATACCATTTGGCAGCTGTAAACCCTTCGGGATCAATTAGCGCCGGCTCATGCATGATCTTTGTGTGTTTCCAGTGATTAGCGAAACTTTATTACCCTTTTCCTGGCTTTACCGCTTGGATTTCAGTTTGGCACAGTAAGTATGTAAACGGGTGACGAGTTAGGAGAGGAGAATTAAGTATTGACTTTATGACTATACATGAGTTAGTGACTATAGACATTGACCGCCGTTAAGTGATAATAGACTAAGAGAGATAACTCGATAAATAATTTAGATATAATTAAGTACGAGTTATCTACGGCTACTCTGAATTTATTGACGGATTGTTAGAGCACGCGACTGGGTATTACGGGAAAAGTGTGAGTAGGTTAGAGACATATTTTACGGGGGTGTAAACTCTTAACAAACAAAAAACCACGATTTTGAGTGAGATAAATTATATTTTCGATACTACAGTGAGTTGAAATAGACGGATTGAATCGTCCTAAATAAATATTGGAAGCACACATAGTGAGGTAGATTGTAAGGTTCGCAGCAGAATCTTGAGATAATAGCCTAGTGCCGTGTGGACAATAGAGATTGTAGAATGAAATACAACAGAGCGATAATCAGTTTGCCGAAGTATCTTCAGCTGGTAGAAGCTCAAATACATGAGGCCAAAAATGTAGATGAAATTACAACATACCGCATTCAAAAAATAGTGTTTTTTTTAATACAAGAGACAAGAGGGATTAAAACATTTCAAGATGGAAGGTTACAGACTTTCAGAGTGCACATCAAAGCAAGAGACAGCAATGTTGGAGGTCCGTTGTAAGCCAACCTTCGTTGCGAAGACGGCCTTGATGGTAATGATAATGGACCTGCCGTTCCGAGATAAGTAGAGGAAACAATGTCTGCCATGAACATACATACAAATATCAATACTGGCCTTCATGATATAAATATCAACACTGCCCTTCATGATACAATGAATATGTTATAATAAACGCACATACCCAAATAAACCATGGAAGGCATTTGTGATTTACCTGTGCGTCACTGGAGAGTCGTAGTTGTATGTGTCATCTTTGGTGATGTATGTAACATGGACTCCATCTCGGATGAGCTCGATCGTCATAGAACTGCCTGCATTTATGATCGGATAGAGAATTACAACAATTCAGATAAAATGCTGGTAGAAAATGCTGGAAATAATGATGAAAAATCAAAGAATGTTCTAGAACAGGGATGAAAAATACGACCAATTCCGCCCACCAGGAAATTGTTACAGTATCTTACTACGACCCACTGCAAAGTCTCTTTCCATATATAGGACCAATAATTGTAGGCATATTTATAATAGTATTGTTCTCAGTGCGCTGTGCGCAGATCGATTCAACGGCAGGAAGTGTTGCTACTTTTTAATTTTCAAGTCATGGAAGCTGTATGAAATTATCCATAATATTAAGAAATTGGAATGTAGACACTTCTCCCCGTAATGAACCTTGTTATCATATATAAACATTTAAATTCATTTTTCTCTATGAGTGTAGTAAACAAACAAATGAACAGACATGTGCTCACCAAGATAATGCATGTGATTGTTGGCAGCAAGAACATAGATCGGTTTGTTCAGAATCATCTTGGAGCATGAGGGAGGGCAAACTCCAACCTGTTCAAACTTCTTCTGACCTGAAATAATATTGCATATCTCCCCAACATAGATTTGTATGAGAACATGAAGAAAACAGCTTCACTAAGTTTTACATAATAACATCACTATGCTACCAATGTCAAACATGGACACTAACAACAAAAACGAAAAGAAAACTTGTTACATCAGAAATGACTTGCCTACATAGAATTCTCAGCGTAACAATCAACCTATCTATATATCTTTTCGCTAAACCTGTGTTGCCTTTCAGCGTCAGGGAAAAAAGAGTTTTCCTAGGACGGTCCTCTTATGTGCTGAGTATATTGTGGAATTAGGCGCCTTTTTTATTTCGGTAGTTCATCGTTTTCGTGGTCGGCCTCTTGGCCTGCCTTCACTGTATCTGTGTAGCATAGCTTACTGTGGTATGTTGTCTGGTAGTCGGCCTCTAGGTCTGCCTTCTCTGTATCTGTGTAGCATAGCTTGCTGTGGTATGTTGTCTGGTAGTCGGCCTCTAGGTCTGCCTTCACTGTATCTGTGTAGCATAGCTTGCTGTGGTATGTTGTCTGGTAGTCGGCCTCTAGGTCTGCCTTCACTGTATCTGTGTAGCATAGCTTGCTGTGATGTCCTGTATCATGGTAGTCTGCTGATATGTCTGATGGTAGTCGGCGTAACAATACCAGACAGGATCAGAAGTGACATCAGAAGACTAACAAACAGAAAGTCAATTCTGGGTTTCATCAAAAGACAACAAATCAAATGTTTTTAAAATGCTTCCAGCCTACTATCAATCAGATAGTGCCCATCAAAAAGCTACGAGCTCTGAGCCAAGACGGCACAAAAATGGACTACAGAAATAAAAGTGATCACGAAAACAAACATAATTGAAGCACATAAAACGGTCGTCACCAGAGAATACTCCCTGACGCTGTAAAACATCAAGGGATAAAACGAAAAGAAAGAATATGTACGAATGTGAACACATGATGGCCTGTCAGTGTATCAGCTGACATGTGGGCTACTGATGTATCAGCTAACATGTGGACCACTGATGTATCAGCTGATATGTGGGCCACTGAATTATCAGTTGGCATGTGGGCTACCGATGTGTCAGCTGACATATGGGCCACTGATGTATCAGCTGTCATGTGGGCCATTGATGGAGTAGACATACTTAAATATTTGTCACAATGTTCCTAGAGTTTTAAAAATATGGAGTAACTGTATGTTCTGACAACCAATATTTGTAGAAACTGACACAGCATGTAATCATATCTCTGTCTTTGGAGATCTCCCTGGCTTAGCTGTTAAGCCGCTCGCATTCTTCTCAAGAGCCAGGTTCATATCCGGCTCGCGTTGTTTTATACATAAGGGTGGATATATATATATATATATATATATATATATATATATATATATATATATATATATATTCTTGATTATAAACTGGCTTCATGGCACGCGGGGCATTCCCATAAGTGCTCAACCCTCCGTTCCAGCAGAAATCCCAGTGTATGTAGACTCAGAGTCCCAGTCAAGTGCTGATTGTGTGATCTTCGGGACTTTAAAAAAAAATACTTTTCCTTCCCTCACCTCAAGATACTCCCATTTCTAACATTCTCTGTATGTGCACGTTCTCAGCCTCAATGACATCATCTTCATCTTGAAATGAATTTATTACTGCTTTATTAAGTCTGCTTTATCTCTTCGCAGCAATGTACCGTGTATCACCGCATTGTCTGCCAATAAATCGGATCTCTCGTTTCCTCTGACCCCAGCATGACCAGGGCAGTATATCCATGTACTGCTTTGGACAAATGAGTTCTTCAATAAGTCCCACCATTCTTTTCTAAGCATGCACTTTTCTATCTTGCGCAGCATGCTTTGAAAGTCTGTGAGTATTACCGAATGTGTTGAAGTATCAGTTATCAACCAATTAAGAGCTGCTGTAACTCCCTCTATCTCCATCCTCATGCTCGAAGTGACAGTGGAATATGCTGAAGATTTCTCAACCAACTTCATGCTTTTTTCTGTAGGCAACAAAATCCCAACCGCTTTTATTTGTGTTTCTGTTAACGGAGTCTGTGTATATAATTATGTTTTGTGGTTTCGAGTGTAGTTGGGTGAGTTCATGCACTGTAGCCTGGGTTCCTGAAGCCAGTCCATTTTCGACAAGCTTTATCAAGTTGTATTATTACTTAAGTCAGTGATTTCTTCTCAGTGTCTACCTCCACCCATTCACTTCCCCTTCCTTTTTCTTCCAATTCACATACTCTTCGCAGTGTGTCTTTAGCCCCTGCCATCCATAATCTGACACGCTTGATTCGTTTTCCCTTTGACACATCTAGTCGTTGGTGTAATGGGTGGTGATTGTATTGTCACTTTGAGGTACAACCTAACTTGTGCTACCTGATGTCGCATTCTAATGCTGGAGAAATCAAGCAGAAATCTCATATCAGAGATGGGTATATCTCTAGCACACCACAGTATCGTTATCACTGCCTCATTTTGGACCTTTTCCAATCTATCGACTTTTGTCTGTGACAGTTTTAGTAGGCCGAGGCCATAATATATATATATATATATATATATATATATATATATATATATATATATATATATATATATATATATATATATATAACCACCAACTTCCTCAATAAACTTGCTATCAACGCGCTTTCTAACTACCTTCCAACTAATTACAAGTGCCACCATAATGCTCTCCTAACTGCCAACCATCTCAATACAAGTGCTACCATCATTGTCTTGTAACCAACTTTGCACACTTGCTACGATTTCGCTACTCAAAACTATAAATCTATTCAATACAAGATCTACCTGGTGGAATCTGCAACAAGGTCTGCCCCGTGAGTAAAGTCGCCATGTCCTGGACACCATGTTTAGCGGGTTGGATGTAGAGACGAAAGCCACTGGCGTCAAAATAAGTCGACACAAGCTCTGGGTTATTGTAGTGAATCTGTAGAGAATAGAACACAGCTAGAACAATCTACATATGATCTATTTAGATAATTAGAATAAATTATATTTTGTGGATATGAATTTCTTCTCCAGCGATCAATTTCCTATGTTCAGATGTTTATACAGGAAGGGGTGTCTTCTCCATAAATTCAATTATCTGCTGCAGGGCAGCTTCCATGAATTCAGTCATCAGCAGGAGCTCCTCACAGTTGCTCACCAGTCTCCTTCCGGATCTGTGGTCATGTTTTAGACCAAAAGTCGCAAAAGAGTGGACATGTCTGTTGAATTTGCTCTGGAATCTGAGAATCTTTTTTTAAATGGTTTGGACAAACCTTTATTTTATGGAGATTTGCTTATAATCTACAATATTCTGAGCAGAGCCTAAACATGATCGTTTTCTGTGATCTGATTAGTTCTGAGATGGGGAGTCTTGTGAAAAGTTGCTGCTTGTTCTCTGAGTCCATGTATGTTTCTATTTTATTTTTTTTAAGGTGGACATTGATTTATGTTAGAACATTCTATAAATGGAAATTAAAACAATTCTTTGAAAATAACAGTCAATTCTGTCGGTTAAACTGAACTTGATATACTTTTAGATGATGATGGAGTGACAAGCAGATAATTCATGGGATTACCCCGTGTTCATTGATGTTGATTTCTAAACTAGAACAAATTCAGGGCAGACAATTTTGAAGCTCCCCCCCCCCCGCCACCTCCACCCCTTTCATATTTTAATTGTTCACGTCAGTCGGCACGTCACATAATGATGGAGTTATTTTACATACACAAATGACAATAAAAACTAAACCCCCACCTGCAGGCACACTGTCTGGTAACCATTCAATCCTATCCTGTAACCAGCTGTTGGAGCGAAGCAATCCCCAGAATGTCCAACTCCCCAAGCACCAATGATTAGTGGGCAAGATCTGATGGCCATGCCGCAGGGTGTAGGTTCCGAAATGAAGTCATCACCTGTTTTGTTTTTCAGATGTGTTTAACTATGTATGTGTGTGTGTGTGTGTGTGCCTGTATGTATGTACATACTTATACATGTGAATGTATGTGTGCTGGTAGATATGTACATATTTATATGTCTTTGTTTGCATGTTTGTGTGCCTGTTTATTATTGTCTACATACTCCTGAATGAAAGAAAACAATCATATATATATATATATATATATATAACGTCTGCAATAGATGACCTGTTGATTAAATTAAGTTGGACCCAGTTCGTTATTTGTTTTGATTATTGTTTGCCTTTTAGTTGGTTACTGTTTCTATACTTGGAATCACCTTGGTATATGAATAGTATATAAATAGTAACCAACTAAACGGCTAACAATAATCAAAACATGTAACCAACTGGGTCCTAATTAATTCAGCTAGGAGGCCTGTATTGTCGCAAGCCACGTTTAAGCTTACTTTTACAAGAATTTCTGTCCTTCGTCCATGCGGAATTCAGTCTAAAGTTCTCCATGTAGCAGTTTGTACTGATGGAGATTTTTCATGCCTTCAAGTCGGTCTGCTGAGCTCATCTGTTCCCTCATCAGTATTGTTTCTATACTTGCAGATTAAGATTTCATCGCCTATCTGGTCTTTTATATGCCAATGGACTTTTAGTAATTTATTTCTGTTTCCTCAGCGTTCATTCTCATAATCCCGCTGGACCTCTCGTGCAATAGGATAATGGTCCTATACGATTTTCTGCAGCATGTATTTCAGAGAAAGGAAATGCATTGTGTAGCCTTTATATTTGAGCCAATGGTCCGACACATCCGTCTTAGGCGGTAATATTTTATTAAGTCAGGATATGAAGAATATTTACTAAGTAAACAACAGCTTGGCAGCAGCGTTTATTGTAAAAATCATACGGCAGAAAATGGGATTTGAACCTTGACACTCTCAGGTGGCACTTGAGTCAACTCGTTTCAGAGTTTATAGTAAAATCGCCTCGCAAACAAAATTCATTCACATTTGGTCGTAGTTCTAATGCCGATCATTCACACTGTGCTGGCGATGCGATTGTGTGTACACGTGACGGCTCAAAATTCACCAACATCTCAGTAACAATCACATGTACAAGATATGTTTGACTATTTCAAAATTCGGTAAAAGATTGAACAAAAAATTGTCATAAAATAGCAAGGCAAAAACTAACAGGGGGGGGGGGGCGAGAAATCGGAGAGCTATACAAAAAAGTCACTAGCATCAAGAATAGAAATATTCTCCTTCTTTCATTGGCTTGAAATATTCATCATCATCATCAGGTGACATACCGGGTGGCGTAGGTGGTCATGGCTCTCTCCAGCTCTCTGTCCACAATATAATGTATCAAGGTCTTTGTTGTTTCCTTGCCGAGCCAGGTTGTCAAACTAATATTTTCTCACGTTGTCGCCTTCTGTCTCTGTTTCCTTCAATTTTGCCTGTTGTGACTCATATATTTGTTGCTCTGTCTCCTCGTTAAACATCATGTCTTGTGCAGCTCAGAAATATCTCTTTGATTATATTGTTGTTGTTTTTCTATGTTCCAGTATGTTTTTCTAATTATTTTATACACAGAAAATTCTGGAAGTATTTTTGACATTCTTATCGAACAAATCAATGATTAGGTATCTTCTCCAGAATCGAAGTCCATCAAGAGCTGTTCCATAAACGTGAAACTCAACTCCGCCTATGCAGCTTAAACCGACAGTGCAATCCACAATCTTGGGGAAACAATCATTTTTATGATGAGAACAGGCCACAATGGACTCACACAACTTATGTATGTAAGGTTTTCTTCTTCTTCTGCGTTCGTTATCTTATAACCACAACGAATAAATAGTGTGATTTCTGCTGGGTAGCGTGAAATATGTTGTACTGATAGTTCCACAGTTGAACTGTGCTATTTGCACCTCAGTTGGCTCACTCTGTGCCAGGACGTACGAGGTCCAGCGCCGTTTTCGTCATGCCTTTAAATCGGGTAGTGGGTTTCCATTGCTGACGTCTTATGTACAGAACGCTGTTCTCTCTACCACTCTGTACGCATCTCACATCTATGCAAGCTGCTTAGAGTCTTCCGGTGTCATGTTCAGAATGTCTTCGGTGTCATGTGTTTATCATAGTCTAGGTCTGCCTCTGGTTCTCTTTTCTGGAACTTTTCCCTCCATGATTAATCTTTCTAAACCATTGTGTCTCTCTACGTGTCCGAAATATGCATTTTTTAAAATTGTTTTGAGTAGCCAGTTTTCTTCTGTGTTCAGGTCAGACATTTCTGTCGGTTCGTCTTTTTGTCCATGATATTCTTAAAACCTATCTATAACATTTCATTTCAAATGCAGACATTTTAATTTTCCATTGACGATGGTTTTCCTCACGTCTCACAATCATATGTTGCCACTGGAAAAATATAGCTTCTTAATAGTTGTAACTTTGCTTCTCTTTTTGCTTCTTGCCATAGGTTTTTCAGCTGTGATGTTTTTTGTAAGGCCATTGCTAATCTTTTTTCTGATCTCCACTTAGCAATCTTCTGCGATGTTGATTGTTGACCGTAGTTTATATAAACTTCTAAATATCTTTGTTTATGACTGGAAAATCTTACGGATATAAAGAATGAATACTGGAAACAGTTCACTGGAACAGTAGCCTGGAACAGTAACCTACTATTAATGCATGCAAAAAGCAGCATATGATGGACAATATCGCTGTTGTTGATTATGGGCTCGTTGGCTATTATGTGGTAGTCCTCTTTGCTGGGTAGATCGAACATCATACACATATAGGTAGTCTCGGCAGCTGGTATGGGAATTGTGCTGAATTTGAGGTCAATCTTAGTCACGTCTGTGAAATACAAATATGAGATCAAACTTAGTCACGTCTGTGAAATAGAAATAAGATATCAAACTTAGTCACGTCTGTGAAATACAAATATGAGATCAAACTTAGTCACGTCTGTGAAATACAAATATGAGATCAAACTTAGTCACGTCTGTGAAATAGAAATATATTTGTTGTTTTAGTAGTTCAATTTAGTTATAATTAATTACATGTCGGATGTACCTATCCATATGTTTACCCACGGTAAACCCACGGTAAAGCCACGGTAAACCCACGGTAAACTATGCAACATGTAAAGATATTCCAGTAGGATATTCGTTCATAGAAGGAATTTTAAAAAAAAATTGTTACTGAAGTATTCCGGTTAGCAGACCACTAAATGCATAATTGTTATTAACTAAAAGAAACAACACACAGCGAAACCCAAAACCTGTTAAATTCTTAAATATAAAGTAAATAAAAATTATGACAACGGATAAAGTGAAAGTACAACTTAAGATAGAAGGCCATCTCCAGAGAACTCTTCCACCCCTGACGCTGCAAGGCAAACAAGGGACACAGCGTATAGATAGATAGATAGATAGACAACTTAAGATAATCATTGACAATTTCGATCTGAAGGACGCAACAAATCTGCAGTTTTTGGGCACAAACATAAAAAGTTCAGGAGACTGTGCAGTCGAATACAATATAGGAATTGCAATGGCGACATTGCGGAAATAAAAAAAAATCTTTGTCAAGGTACCAGCAGCATATACAAACTATGTATTATCAGAACATGCGTATTTCCAGTGTCAATATACGGTTGTGATGCATGGACATTAAATACAACAATAACGAGGAAAAAGATATGCAAGACATGCAGAGACAAGAATTATTCCAGTAGATAGTAAGTTACCAGTCTAATGAAATGCCTGGAAAATAAAAATGGCTATGACTATATTCTTTCCACACTGAACTAGGAGTCCAGGCCCCAGATGTCACTTGGGTGTACTAACTTAAATAAACTGACTTACGTTCTTGCAAATTCACTAGCTCTATTTTGTTTCTTGTCTTTATTTCCAGCTCGCTAGTTTTAATGTTACTACAAGTAGTTTACAGACATGGTGTGACCAAAAACATTCCCTGCATGTTTCTTTCATTGATCTTACAAAGGTATTCCACTTATTTAGTTGTGAAAGCTTATTCAAATCACTTAAGAAGATTTGCCGAACACCGACCATCCTAAGTATAGTTGACTCACTCCAGACAGGAACGAAAGGTACTTTGATGGTGCATCATCAGATGATTTTGTAATCAAGAGTGGCGTCACACAAGGCTGCCGTGTTTTTAAAGTCTACTTTTCTCTCCTCTTGAAACATATTTTTTTCGCGACCAGGAGGGAGGCATATTCATCCATTCTCGTACATATGACAGCCTCTACAATGATTAAATGTTAAAAGCCAAAACCAGTATAGAGAATGTTGTTATAACAAATTTGCCCTTTGCAGATGACACTAATTGCGACACACTAAGAGAACAAACTGCAAAACTTTACTTGCTGTCTTTTCTGATGCTTGTTGTAAGTTTTGACTAACAATCTGTAAACAAATGCGTAAATTGTGACAATTACTGCTATCAAACATCCGCTCAGTGTAATCTATGATGATGGGCTACAAGCTGTTGACTATTTTACAACCTCAGCAATACGAGTAGGACATAAATTTGGCACCTTTCAACATATAAAACAAGGAGTTAGAGAGGAATGTGTACTTTCGCCAGATCTGTTCTATTTGTACAATGAAAACACAATGCGTGCAATTTTTGATATCCCAGGAATATCAGTGGAAGAACATAACATAAATAATTTATGATGTCACTGTTCTGATTGCTAAAAGTGAGGAAGATCTTCAAGAATTTAATAATGTAGTGCCAGAAGGTCAAGAGAAAGGCCTCTTCTTAATTATCAAGAAAACAGAAGTAATGGTTATTTCAAAGAAACAAAACAACACAACTTACAAGATCAAAGTGAACGACATAGTATTAAAATAGGCATACCATTTCAAGTATTTAGATACAACGATAACATCAGATGGAAGAAGTTCAACGAAATAAGAAGCAGAATTTGGCAGACAAAAACAGCATTTATACAAATGAAGTAGTTGTTATTACTATACAGACACGATGGATACATAGCCAACGATGGATACATAGCCAACGATGGATTACAGAAATAAAACAATCAACGAAAACAAACATGTATGAAGCACACAAAAAACATTTCAAGAGAACTCTTCTACGCCTGACACTGCGCCTGACGCCTGACACTGCGCCTGACGCCTGACACTACGCCTGACGCCTGACACTGCAAGGCATAAAGAGGTATAAATCGAAAAGACAGAAAGATAAAATGACAAATATATTGAGTAATACTACCTTGTCATTAGAGGTGAGGAAGAGAGTTCTGCAGTGCTACATAAATCCTAAAATAACATTGGATGTGAGTCTTGGACAATAAACAAACAGTAAAGTGGGAAAATAGAGGAAGCAGATATGTGGTTTTCTAGAAGAATGTTGAGAATACCATGGTTTACAAAGAAAACTAGTGTGGAGGTGTTGAAAGAGTTAAATGCGAGACAGAGCTTAATCAATAATATAAGAAACATACATCTTCATTTTCAAACAGTCAGCAGGCCAACTAAAAACAGTCAGCAGGCCAACTACAAGGGTATGAGGAAATTCAAAGTTAAGTGAACTAAACTCCAGGTTTACCAGGCTTGTGTCATCAGCATAATTCTGTTTTCATGAAACATGGGCAACCTATATGCACCTGGAGAGATAGTCAACGGCTTTCACGTGTGCCAACGTATAGTTGTAGGAGCTCGGTGGTAGGACAGAGTCACTAACACTGATGTATGGCAGGACAATGTCACTAACACTGATGTATGTCACAACAATGTCACTAACACTGATGTATTGTACACAACCCGCACGATCACAGTATGTTCAACGCTCTGTCTGCGCAGACCCAGACGGTAGGGACACAATAGGGGTATGGAAGATGGCAGAATACCGAAGCATCTTCTTTACGGAGAATTCGGCATCTACTTCTAACATCGACGTATGCAATCTACTTCTGTACATCGACGTATGCAATCTACTTCTGTTCATCGACGTATGTAATCTACTTCTGTACATCGACGTATGCAATCTACTTCTGTACATCGACGTATGTAATCTACTTCTGTACATTCGACGTATGTAATCTACTTCTGTACATCGACGTATGTAATCTACTTCTGTACATCGACGTATGTAATCACGCTATATATGGTAAAAACAGTGATACAGAATTGTAGGAACAGGATGTTATAGATCGTGGTGCATGTCGGGAAAGATGAGGAATTGTATAAAGAGAAAGTGATAGCAGATGGTTGAAGGGCTGCACGTCTAAGAGCATGCCCACCAGCGTATGCTGGATATTTAGATATGGTCTATAACAAAGAAAATTTGGGTTTCTTTCAAATACTCGGTGAGTGTCTTCTTAGTAAACACGCCTGGCACAGTGCGGCTGTCATTGTGCAGGATGTATTTCAGGATTCAATTCACGGATAGAGTCATGCCGGCCTGTAATTAGACTTGGAACACGAGCACAATTGAGTGCCCATGGAGCACTTGATGAATCAGCGATTGTTTCTCGATGGAAGTTCCTACGTTGGACCTCATGTTGCTCTACGCGAGAGACTAGCAGTTCTTAAATTTGGTAGCTGGGCATCGATACCAACCGTCATAAGCCCTGGGGTGCTATAGTGATCAGCTCTGTCCCCGGTATTGTTAATTTCCTTCCTAGACAGTACACATTACACGCCGACTAATCGTAGAAACTGGAGTACTATGCTGCATTATGCAGGTAACTGGTGTCGTTTTGTCAGTCTTACCTGGTTCTTTGATAGCTTCGCATTTCTCAAACCTATCCAAACTGCAATCCACGAAACTGTTTCTATTGGTGCACAGGGTGCCGTTGTAAGGTTCACACACACCTGAAGATCAATGCAATAGTATGAGTGACAGTAATAGTAGTAATTTTCATGCGGGTGTAGTATTGGTGGTGGTTGTGTTTGAATTAGTAATAGTAATAGTAATGATTGTAGCAGTAGTAGTTGTCTAGATGGTAATACTCGTAGTGGTAGTAGTAGTAGCAGTAGATGTAGTAGTATTTGCAGCAGTAGTAGTGGTAGTAGTAGTAGTAGTAGTAATAGCAGTAATAGTAGTAGTAGTAGTAATAGCAGTAATAGTAGTAGTAGTAGTAGTAGTAGTAATAGTAAGTGGTAACCATTTATATATCCATCTATTGTCTTTTTGCTGCTTATGCTGTGAGGCTTCGGGGGGGGGGGTTGTCTTTTCGCTGCTTATGCTGTGAGGCGTCGGAGGGTTGTCTTTTCGCTGCTTATGCTGTGAGGCGTCGGAGGGTTGTCATTTCGCTGCTTATGCTGTGAGGCATCGGAGGGTTGAATGACGATCGATTTTCGGGCTGAAGATGTTCCTCCTTCGCAAGGAAGATGAGCATGGCATGAAAAATATTAAAGACGATGAAAAAATAAATAATAATAATAAATTGGTAATTTTCTAATTTGGTTTGTGAGTTTGTAGATGTCCAATGATGCACGTCTTATCGCTTGATGTGCAGTAATAATGTGTCGTGCTTGATTGTTGGTAACTCCTTCAATCCACATTCTTCTTGGTCTTCCTATGTATCTAGCTGCTTTCATTTTCATGTTGTATACCCTTGCCTCTGGCCAATAAGGGTCCATTCTAGTTAGGTTACCGACATTGAAATCTCTGCTTTTAAATTTATTTCACCACAGATATTGTTCCAACAGTTCTTGTAATCTCTTCATTTCTCACATGATCTCGTCTTGTTCTGTTTGCTGTTTTTCTTAGACATCTCTTTTCACACTTAGTAAGTGGTAATCCTAATTGTTGTCATTGAAGTAATACTGTTAGAAAAAGTACAATAAATATTTGTTGTTGTGACATAGCAGTACCTGACTGCGTGCTGCAGGACAAGTGATTTTGGTGTTTGTTTAGGAGTAGTAACTGTTTATCTTGTAAGTGGCAATCATTTTGAGCTATGCGCAGGTCCTACCAGTAAATAGAGGAGTTGAGTTACCCTAAAGCTGACCCTAATTCTAACCCTAACAACACTAATTTCCTCGATGTTGACATCTTTTATATTTTGTGTTTTGGCAGAAAAACATTCTTTTAAAAAAGGGGGACGGGTGCCCGTTGATTTTGCTTCGTTCCTAGTATAACTCAAACTCCTGCAGACTAGCAGGGAGTAGACTTGAGAACGGAATGTCTTAAACTCCTGCAGACTAGCAGGGAGTAGACCGGAGAACGGAATGTCTCAAACCCCTGCAGACTAGCAGGGAGTAGACCGGAGAATGGAATGCGTTGTGGTATGATTTACAGCGTCACTGTTATATCTGCAATTTTTGGTCTGACACATCCGACTTCATAATTTCTTCTGGGTCACTTAACCCTCTGCTATGGGACATAAAATTCCACCATATAAACCTCCTCAGCCGCCTCTTACAACGTGCATTTCAGGTAATAGTGTCACTATTCTTTGCTCTCCTATCAGGTACCAGCAGCATAATGACGTTTCCAGTACGAAATGTTATGATCTAATTTACTACAGACTGGGGATGAGGTGCAGGAGTCAGAGTCAACGAAAGTGCAGACATAGTGGCAGGCAATGCTGCAATATCGAAGAGAGATAGGGTCGAACTGATAAGGAAAGTCATTAATTTACTATAAAGTGAAGGAAACGCGGCTGCACAGATGATTATGCGTACAATTAGAGAATGATAGATATGGGAATGACCGGGGGATGAGGGGAGAAAGTGTATCCCTGTAAAGATACCAAGATCACATAGTCAATATCTGATTGGGACTTGATTGGTTGCTTGTTTGGTAGATTGGTTGGTTGTTGATTCAACTATCCATGGACTCATGTCCTTTGACCCAGTGCCAATGTGTGATATATGCATGTGTTTGTGAGCTGTTGTTTTGTTCCATATAATGTGTTCTATTTATCTGCTCCTGGAGGGAGAAGCATTTTCCTGATGTCATCCAACGTCGGACATTCAAAAAATAAATGGTAGTCAACAGTTTCATAGGGATGTGTGCACACTCTGGAGTGTGTTGTTGTTGTATTCTGTTCAGTGGGTGATTGTTACGCTGTACATGGTGTGTGCGAAGTCAGAAAATAATACTCTGGTCGTTCCTTCCCAGGAGGTTGATGTTGTCTTTAGGATTTGAGTTGGTCATATATTTAAAGATTTTCCTCCCAGTGATATCCCATGGATGTGAAGAAAGAACTACTAAGAGAAATAAAGATTAGGCCAAAAAAATACTTTGGACACATTAAAAGACATGACACCCTATTGAAGACCTTACTTGAGGGTAAATTCAAAGGGAAGCGAGCAAGAGGTAGGCAGAGATACACGTGGGAGAGTAACATTACACGATGGACAGGTTACAGTCTAGCAGAGTGCACCACCAAGACAAGAGACAAGAGATGTTGGAGATACGTTGCAGCCAACCTTCGTTGCGGAGACGGCACTTGATGATGATGATGATGATGATATCCCATGTCCCATCTGTTTATCCAATTTTCTTTGTTCACAGAATTCATCATTATTTTAATTGTGTGTGTGGTTATTTGTGAATATGACTGTTCTTGTTGTGCTCCCTTCGTTGCTAGTCTGTCTGATTTGCCCTTGCCATGTGTTTGAGAGGCCAGGATCCACTGCATAACAATGCTGACTTCATAAGATGTAAGCAGCTGGTTGGCATAGTGATATATTACAACTAAATCAGGTTGGCATGGTGATATATTACAACTAACTCAGGTTTATTGACTGGGACCTCAACCGTGATTTCCACAAACAGAAGACCTACCAAAAGAATATAAGAAAAAGTATATAAATAGTGACCAACTAAAACCACAGCAGTAATCATAAAACATCACACAAGAAGTTTGATTCTGCTTTATTTTGCTACTACTGGCAGGTCTTATTGGTCGCGGTTCAAGTCTACATAATCGTGCATGACTGTTGGAAAGGACAGCGGAGAGCTTACGAAAATGTTCCATGTGCTATAATGTTGTTTTCCAATTACGATGAAATGTACGAGTAGATCTTGCGAATGTTTCACAACTATATTACTCTCAGCGTCGATATTACTTTATATTAC
>CM067307.1:2858146-2905646 GCA_034231615.1 Meghimatium bilineatum
TGTGTGTAATGACAGAATCGATCACATGTGTGTAATGACAGAATCGATTACATGTGTGTAATTACAGAATCGATCACATGTGTGTAATGACAGAATCGATCACGTGTGTGTAATGAGAGACGATTTACTTATCATAAATCATGGTAACGTTAATTTGATTTGAGCTTTTTAACGTGAAATTTGAAAAGGTTGTTCGATTAATAGATGCATGATTGTTTGGATTAATAGATTGATGGTTAGTTACATTAGCAGATGTATGATTGTTTGGATTAATAGATTGATGGTTGGTTGGATTAATAGTTTGATGATTGGCTGGATTAATAGTTTGATGGTTGGCTGGATTAATAGTTTGATGGTTGGCTGGATTATAGTTTGATGGTTGGCTGGATTAATAGTTTGATGGTTGGTTGGATTAAAAGTTTGATGGATGATTGAATTAATAATTTGATGGTTGATTGTATTAATAGTGTGATGGTTAGTTGAATTATTAGTTTGATGCTTGGCTGGATTATAGTTTGATGGTTGGCTGGATTAATAGTTTTATGGTTGATTGTATTAATAGTTTGATAGTGGGCTGGATTAATAGTTTGATGGTTGGTTGGATTAAAAGTTTGATTGGTTGATTGAATTAATAATTTGATGGTTGATTGTATTAATAGTGTGATGGTTTGTTGAATTAATAGTTTGATGGTTGGTTGAATTAATAGTTTCATGGTTGGCTGGATTAATAGTTTGATGGTTGGCTGGATTAATAGTTTGATGGTGGCTGGTTTAATAGTTTGATGGTTGGTTGAATTAATAGTTTGATGGTTGGCTGGATTAATAGTTTGATGGTTGGCTGGATTAATAGTTTGATGGTGGCTGGTTTAATAGTTTGATGGTTGGTTGAATTAATAGTTTGATGGTTGGCTGGATTAATAGTTTGATGGTTGGCTGGATTAATAGTTTGATGGTTGATGGAATTAATAGTTTGATGGTTGGCTGGATTAATATTTGATGGTTGATGGAATTAATAGTTTGATAGTTGGCTGGATTAATAGTTTGATGGTTGGTTGAATTAATAGTTTCATGGTTGGCTGGAATAATAGTTTCATGGTTGGCTGGAATAATAGTTTGATGGATGATTGTATTAATAGTGTGATGGTTGGTTGAATTAATAGTTTGATGGTTGGCTGGATTAATAGTTTGATGGTTGGCTGGATTAATAGTTTGATGGTTGGCTGGATTAATAGTTTGATGGTTGGCTGTAATTAATAGTTTGATGGTTGGCTGGATTAATAGTTTGATGGTTGGCTGGATTAATAGTTTGATGGTTGGCTGGATTAATAGATTGATGGATGAATGATTATCTGACCTACCTTCGCACCAGCGTTCTTGAAATCTTCCCCAAATGTGTTCAACTGGCCACCCCCTTTGGATTGTCTATGGCCGACACCAGACCATTGGTAATTAGCTATGCATGGGTGATGAATAATCCCGCCATTAGGAATGTTCGCCTGGTATCTTAAATACTCATGCGATGGCACTGCCATTAGAATGAAGATGCCCCTGATAATATGCCAATTGTGATATCATTGTAAACATTATGATTTGTCATATCATTGTAAACGTCATGATTTGAGATGTTTGAGTTGAAATAATTTGAAATTTTTAAAATATTTTATATTATGGGTTTTAAATTAGTATTTAAAAAATCACTGGTATTAATTAGTAAATGACAGGAAGTTCAGTCATGAACACACAGTGGGAGCAATTTGTGCTAGAGGAAGTAAAGTCAGGAACACAGAGTGGGAGCAATTTGTGCTAGAGGAAGTAAAGTCAGGAACACAGAGTGGGAGCAATTTGTGCTAGTGGAAGTAAAGTCAGGAACACACAGTGGGAGCAATTTGTGCTAATCAACAGAGACGCACATAACACGCGGTACTTGTGTGCAATTACTGCTTACCTGTGTGATTATTTCCCTTGGCGATGATTTTTTAAAGTTTATGTTTATCATTTATTAATTTAATATAAATATATTTACGGTTAAGGTTAGTATTAGTAAAATAAAACATAATTTAGTATCAGTAGTAGTAGTATTTGTAATAGTAGTTGTAATAGTAGTGGAATTAGTAGTATTTGTAATAGTAGTATAATAATAGTAGTAGCATTTGTAATAGTAGTAGTATTAGTATTAGTAGTTATAATAATAGTAGAAGTAGTAGTAGTAGTAATTGCATTATTATTAGTAGTACAAGTTGTAATAGTGCTAGTAGTAGTATTAGTAGTAATTAGGACTGGCCACATCGTCCATATGCCAGACGAGCGCCTTCCAAAGAGATTATTCTATGGGGAACTGTGCGAAGGTAAACGTTCAAGTGGAGGGCAGACAATGCGCTTCAAGGATCACCTAAACAGCTCTCTCATGAACTGCATCATGGATCCTAGCTCCTGGGAAACTACATCACTTGATCTCTCAGCCTGAAAAATAACACTGCGAGCATTCCACAAGCGCAAGAAGCGGAAGGACAAATCCAAAAAAGGAGGAACATCAGCATCATCAGTAGTTGTAGTAGTAGTAGCAATAGTAGTAGTATTTGTAATAGTAGTAGTAGTAATAGTAGGAGTAGTAGTATTATCAGTAGTAGTATTTGTAATAATAATAGTACTAGTAGTTGTAGTAGTAGTAGTTGTAGTAGTAGTAGTTTTAGTAGTAGTAGTAGTAGTAGTAGTAGTAGTAGTAGTAGTAGTAGTACCAGTAATAGTGCCAATAGTAATACCAATAGTAGTAGTTGTTGTAGCTGTAGTAGTAGTACCAGTAGTAATAATAGTAGTACCCGTAGTAGTAGTAGTAATAGTAGTAGTAGTTGTAGTAGTAGTAGTAGTAGTAGTAGTAGTAGTAGTAGCAGCAGTTGTAGCAGTTGTAGTAGCTGTAGTAGTAGTAGTAGTAGTAGTGGTACCAGTAGTAGTAGTATTGAATATCTACTAGTCAGATGTTCAACTACGAGATACAGTACAATATCTAAAACTTACCAAACTTCAGTAAGCATATTTCCCGTATTTCCTTGTACAAACGTTAGCTTCAGTTGTTCACTTTTGTTCACTGTTGTCTGACTCTACTGCCACTTTATGTTGTGGTGACCAGGTTTCTATGTTGACATATTTAGCTAGAAGCACTCATGAATGCATGCATGTCGCATGGGCAGGGCCGTACATGTGAGTATACGATAGTATAGATACGAGGGGATTTTACCCAAAATGTTTTAAAGGTCATTCGGCAGTTTTTATTTGAAAATTTCACAGATTGACGGGAAATTGCTACAAATAGTTTTTAACCTCCTACCCCCCCCCCCCCCCCACTCCCAATCTCGGCCTGCACATGGAATAATAAGGCAATTTGAATCCAGCAGTTGGCATGTGAAAGAGTTGCAGCTTTGTTACCATCAAACTTTCTGACATTTAGACGTATGACAAAAAAAGGCAGATTGCGCTAAATACATGTTTTATAAGTTACAGAAAATGTGTTTGAGGTGGAGTGATTGACAACAGAAAATGTAAATTTCAGGTTGTCTGACTGATAACAAAAAAAGCCCGTTTTCAGGTGGATTGATTGATAACAGAAAAAGTTAGTTTTCATGTGGTCTGATTAACAATCCAAAAAAGCCAGCTTACATGTGATCTAATTGCTAACAAATAACGCCAGTTTTCATGTGATCTGGCAACTTTAAACCAGTTTTCATTTGATCCGATTAACATCAGCAAAAAAAAAGCCAGTTTTCAGGTAGTGTGATTGGCAAAACAAAATACAGGAAGCTATCAGAACCACCAGTATGTATTCACATAGCTATCTTCAATTGGATAACCATATTATGATGCAATGAGTACATTTATGATGTAAATTTTATATATAATCCCATTATCCATCAGGCGCGTAATGGTACCAAATTGGATGTATCAACACACAGAGTCACTGTCCTAAGGGTTACCAAATTGGATGTAACAACACACAGAGTCACTGTCGTAAGGGTTACCAAATTGGATGTAACAACACACAGAGTCACTGTCGTAAGGGTTACCAAATTTGATGCATCAACACACAGAGTCAGACTGTAGGGGTATCTCATGGAAGCAATAACACACGGAGTCATGGTCAAAGGGGTACCACATTGGATGCAATAATACACAAAGTACTCCATCAATTTCTATCTTCAATATTGCCAATGAGTGAGGAAAAATAGCGGCCTATCCAGAACTTAATGTTATCTGTTCATGCTTTTCTTTGACACCCTCTGTTTTTCCACCCTCAACACTTTCAGTGGTAGCTTTTCTGACAAGGAATCATGTCCAAACCATAGAAGTTTGGTACATGTTAGGCAAATGTGACCTCATCACGTGATAACAGTAAAACTTTCGAAACTTTTGTAATGTTATGCGCATAACCATGCAATTTATCTTAGAATTTTCGCATGTTTCGTGTCGTCACAGACATCTACCGTGATTAGCAGACGAATCGAGACTAAACCAAAATTGCAAATGCAATCGCAGATTTCTGTTAACTGAGCTTGCCTGTTACAGAGAAAGATGTACGTTTGTTACAAAATCTAGAACTATTACATCTAGAACAAATATGCAGTCACGATCACCTAATAACCTTAAATTGTTATAATGAAGGACACATCAAGTGGAAATGTAATATAAATCGACACCACCAGCGCGGTATGCTACCGCCAACCCCACCCCCCCCACCAATCTGTAAAAAACCCCACCGAGAAAAAAAATTAACAATTCTTCCCCAAAAAATAATAATCTAATACCAACCTTAACCCCCCTCCCCGTGAAAATGCCCCATCACAACTACCTAACTGACCCTCCCCATCCCAAAAAACTTAAATATGCTGTCTCCTCTCCAAGCTATATTCCTTAACTGCGATATAATAAAGGGACAAAATAAATATAATGTTTTTTGTTAACACTGCTTATCTCCTCCTTCTGAGTTTCGTACACTAACGACAGTTATATTTTTTATGAGACTATATTTAGTTTCGCAAACAATACTGGCCACGTCTGCTTGACATGAACCCACTGTTTTTGTCGTTTCGCTATTGAAAAAAAAAATTCTTGTGGACCAGTATATATCTCTATTTTATTTTTTAGTACACATTTGTTTTATGCTCTCTATTGCGGATTTGTAGAATTCGTCTGTAACATTTGTATTCGAAGGTCTAATGCAAATAAAGTAAATAGGTTACTAGAAAACTATCAATATAAAATAATAAAATATAGAAATATGGTTTTTTGTTCTTAACTGTTTTTGTTGTCTTTAAAGGTCCCAATTGGACCGACACGTTGACAATCGTATTTGTTCTTTTTTTATTGTTATTTTCTATATTTTATTATTTTATATTGATAGTTTTCTAGTAACCTATTTACTTTATTTGCATTTACCTCTATTTGTCTGGTTACTGCGGCACTTCCTTTTTGTCGGACATCCTCCGATATTTGGGTTATTTATATTCGAAGGTCTGTAATCTTCTCTCCATGTCCGCAGTAAGTGTCCATCTCTCGCAACCATGCATCACAATTGAAAGCACTATAAAGTTTGATTTACACTCTAACACTGATGTTGCTTTTCCAAATTACGTACAGCCTTGACATATAAGCTAATGCCATCCTCAAATATATGTATGTAGCTGGTGGCACGCAGTGAGTCCACTTTGCGGTCTCAAATTGACACCATGACAAATGCCTGCAAGCTGTTCTCTATGACAATAAGCATCACTAAAACTATGGTCATGTGTCGGGGATATACAGTATCAAACAACATCCCCTTAAAAAAACACCCATATAAAGCAAGTCGACATCTTTTGCTACCTAGGATCCACAATTACATCCACCCTTTCCATTGGACAATGAAATAAATGCACGTATAGGGAACACGACTACCATTTTTGGCAGAATGTCAAAGCAATCTTGGAAAAACTATATACTAAAATTGAAAACAAAGATACAGATCTATCAAACATGCGTGTTGAGTACACTATACTACTGATCTGAAACATGGATTACCTACACCAAACATGAGAGGAGACTTAACAATCTTTCATCTAAGATGTCTCCGCAAGATCTTAAACATTAAATGGCAGACAAAATAAATCACCAACATGGAAGTGTTGCGCTGCATTCAGCTATCATCTTCCATGGAAACACTTAATATAAAATAGATTGCAGTGGCTGGGGCACTATCGCAGAATGAATTAAACTGTCGCATCCTTAAGTGAGTACTATTCGGGAAACTTGCTGAAGGCCATCGGGCCACAGTAGACCAGTGCTGATGTATAATCTCAATGAAAAGAATCCACATAGAATCCAAAACTGGGAAAACAAGGCCAAAACTCGGAATGTCTAGAGGCAGAACCTGCGTGCGGGAGCAGCATTGTTCAGAAATAATATATTGAAAGATATGGAAGAATATAGGCTCGGCAACGACCCTGAAGAATTATCAACGTTATTTCTACCACATATCTATATATCTATTCGCTAAACCCTTTGTTGTCTTTCGGCGTTAGGGGTAGAAGAGTTTTCTTGAGATGGCCCTCTTGTGTGCTGAGTATATTGTGGAATTTGTTGCCTCATTTATATCGGCTGTTCATCGTGTTTATGGCCAGCCTCTAGGTCTGCCTACACTGTATCTGTGTAACATAGCTTGCTGTGGTACACTGTCTGATTGTAGTCTGCTGATGTGTGCACACCATTTGATCTGTTGTCTCTTAATACGTTTCGAAAATGGGGTTGTGCCTGTTCTTTGTCTAACATTATAATTTCTCACTCTGTCTCTTAGTGATGTCCCTAGGATTCTGGACAAACATGTCATTTCAGCTGTCACAAGTTTACGTTTATCTTGTGCTGTCGTTGTCCATGTTTGGCTTTGGTAACACAGCGTTGGCATAATAATCGTTTTGAATAGTGTTATTTTGGTGTTTAAATCTACATTTTGTTTCTGAAGATTGGTGTCATGTGCCCTAGGGCTTGATATGCTTTACTACATCTGTTGTGTATTTCTATACTGCTCTTGCCATCTGATGTTATATTGCTTCATAGGTATGTGAATTCTGTCACTTGTTTAAGTCTATTTCTTTTCCCCCCAATACATATATATACATATATATATATATTAGTGTTTCTTTTTATTCTTCCTTTCTTCATTACACCTACCACAATAGTATACAAAATTATTATTTCCACCTCTCTTCTATCAATTAATTAGGTTGTATATCCCTTTTGCCATTGATCTCATCTTTCTTCTTCGTCACTTATCAAACTCCTGCAGATCAGCAGGATATAGTTCAGAGATCAGAATGTCTCAAACTTCTGCAGATCAGCAGGCTATAGTTCAGAGAGAGGAGATACGAGCAACCATAAAATGATGGAAATGTCATCAGATTTAACCCACTTTGTATTTCCTGAAGGTGAAGGTTTTGACGCGTACATTGAAAAGATGTGTAGTCTGTGAAAAACGTCACGTGTTAGTAAAATGGCGACAAGCAATGTTCATTCATAAGTATTAGAGTGTCTTAAATCCCAGCAGCATACTGGTTCATTTTTGGTGTCATTCAGTTGTGTTATTCGACAACATCTTCAGCCTCTTCACATCAAACCTCTGTCTTTTTAATAACCACGGACATTCTAAACGTGCGCTAATAAGAATGAACTGTTTCCTAGAAAAATCGTTAATAATCACAGTTTTGATATAAATTAATAGCTGTGTTTTAAGAACTTTAATAATATTGTAGAGCTAGGATTAGAAGATGTTCACATGAAAAAATCCTTTGCAGACCGATCTCAACTGTACAACAATTTCACATAGTTTTTAGATGTTATGTAAGTTCACATTCTAACCGTCACCTGTGAAATGGAAAAAATTACATCACGTTTATAAGTGTATTTCACATGAATACAACGGATATTAGTCAATTGCATGCAGTGATGTGCCATGAACATAGAAGTCGACTATTAAATAAATAGTCACATTTGACCAGTCTTTTCATCTGCTTGAAGTATGTCAGTCTTGTCATCTACTTGAAGTATGTGTAAACATTCGTAATGGATTATGATACATTTGATTCATCAACGTGCATGCAGAATCACACCGTTTCAGAACTCTCTCCAATGAGATCCAATTATTTAACATTTTACAAGTCGAGAAGAGATATCTCAGGGAAAAGAATGGTGCAATCTCCCGCATATTTTGATCAACGTAACTTGGAAGAAAAAGGGTTTCAAAGAAAATGTTCTGGGTCACATGTTCCGAGACTAATTCCCAAAATGAGTGGATCGGATTTGTGTTTAGATGACAACGTCAGAAAACATGCAAGTCGCGGTATGTTAACTTCAGGTTTGTTAGAATCCGCCCACGAAGGGAGGAGCTTAGATTATTTCTGCAACGAAATTGAAAGCGGGAAGTCCATAATAAGTTCACATGGACTAACGTCTTGCGCAGCTAACGACACCCTTTTTGAGCCAAAGCATTATGCATCGTTCAGAAAAGGCCATACACATGGGCAATCTTCAGCCGATATTTGGAATAAATCTGCGAGCAACTACCCGATACCAACCACTCTTGGCGCGGATACAGAAGCGGATTACAAAAGTAGCACCCATTTTGATAAAATCTTTGGAGAGAGGCCGGGCATTGGAGAATTATCAGGAATAAACACCAGGATGTCGTCAAGAAAGCTATTTTATGTTCAAGAATACCAAAACAAAATGAACTCTTATGAAGGCATGCAAGACCCTTCAGACACTGCTGTCTGCAACAAAAGACAATCTTACATAGATAAAACTAGAAACGTGTTCGAATTTAACCACAAAACACTGTCGAAAAATCACAGCAATTGTCCTGATGAATGCTGCGGTAAGTGTGACTTAGTTCCCAGGTCTACACACAGATCGCAATGTCCAATAGTTGAACCAGATCATGAAGTGTATGCTTCTTATATAAATGACCACTGCCGCAAAAATCGCCGTGGACGATCCTCCAATAAACTGTCTGATCCGCATGGTCGGTTTGATATTGAT
This sequence comes from Meghimatium bilineatum, assembly GCA_034231615.1. Lineage (NCBI taxonomy): Eukaryota > Metazoa > Mollusca > Gastropoda > Stylommatophora > Philomycidae > Meghimatium > Meghimatium bilineatum. Next base: position 2,867,201 of record CM067307.1, read on the forward strand.
AGAAATATTCGATTTCAAGATTTTGACGCAGTTTCTGCTGAAAAAAATAAACCGATACGGCACTACATATCATATGATGCTAGCGATTTGTCCGAAATATCGATTGCTTCACGATATGGTTGTAGAAATGAAAACACTGATCGGCGATATGATAAAAACGACATTCCTTATTTCGCAAATCTACAAGAACCAGAGTCTGTTTCTAACTTCAGATCTGACAACAAAGTAGCCAGAGATCGGAATACTAGAGAAGACACAGTGGGAGTTATGGAAAAATCAAAAAAGCGTCGTCGTTGTGAGTCTGATGACAGCCACGATCTAAGAGGAGTATTCCATTCTAACTCGCATAAGAATAGTTTGCCGTCGAAACGTCGCTCAAGCAAACGAAGGCAGAGATCAGCAATCAAAGATGACCCTTGCTATATTCAAAATACTTATAATAAAGCGCACATTAATTCCGCAGGAAGGAAGAGAAGTAAACACAGAAGATCTCCCACCAGCGAGAGGCAAGAGCACGCACTGAATCTTCCAGAGGAGCAGCCAAATGAACATCGATCACTTTACAGTGCGCCTATCAAATCAGTTCTCCCGGACACGCCAACGACTTTGATAGATGAGGATATTCTGCTGAGACCACCGTGGACATGCACCAAATGGGCTACTGATGTTTTCAAAAATAGCATAGAAGAACCGTCAGCTTCTCAATGGGCTTATGAAGTGTATTCTGACACGTGTTTGCTAGCGCCAACAGAAGATCTGGCAACGGATGGCAGCAACAAATCATGCCCCGAAACTAATAGAAATTTCAGAGACCAGGAAACTGCAGGAACTAATCTAGAAGAAGTCAGTCAGGATAGTTCTGACTGCTGGAAACGTATTCTTTGCACGAACAATTTCGCAACCAATGCTTTAAAGTATCCTAAAAATGTTATGGGTTGTGAGACCGAAATGGCAACTATGGAAGAGTTTTCAGTGAAACCATATTTAGTGGCGTATCGACACCCAATAAATATTGGTCAGCTGGAACAAGAGATAGACCACGATGTTAATGAAATGTGGCCACATCATGGAGAATCTGTGTCTGCAAGATGCGAGAACATTCGTGAAGAAATCCACCAAGAGATTGACAAGTTGCACAACTGCCAGATAAACTGTGGAGCATTACCTAACAAGACTTTGGGTACCGCAGTAGCTCATCAATCGGGAGATGGCAACACCTGCAGGGAAATAGAGGCAATAGGTGCTACCAGTAAGTTAAGTCAACAAGTTACTTCAAATTCAAGTTCTGAAAAAAAATTCGTGATTGATCAGCAATACAAAAGTGGACCAGGAAGTCAACGCTTGGATATTACATCGTCCAAAAATACAAAATCTTCCGAATCAGCCATAATGCAGGCAGGCTCACAATGCAGCATTGATGATAGGCTGATAAACAGTGTTCATGCCATCAAAGAAGACATTCAATCTGTGTTTGATAGATTGAGTTCCCTAGACATGCATGAGGACCGTGGAGTTTTAAATACTGCTATTTCGCTTAAAGATAGCGTGCTCTGTGTTTTAGACCAAGCAACAGCTGCAAGCGAAAATAACTCGGTAACTGATGTAAACAGCGCGGCCGAAGTTCTCAAAAATACAATAAAACAGCTAGTTGAATTTCGTACCGCGTACTCTACAAAGAGTACAGACGATGAGACGTACAACAAATTGTCTTACGATTTATACAAGAATGGAAAGGATGAGTACAACTCTACTGTAGACGCTGACGGATGCCACCGTGATATCACTGTATACCCGATCGATGCAATCAGACTCGGTAAGACAACTCTACCAAATATTTCAAAACTTGGACGCATTGAAGCGAACAAAGAAGCCTCTCGGTCATCAAGTCGTGAACATTTTCAACAGAGAAACATAACTAACGAGCTATTGGTCAAAGATAACGAAGATGAAAGGATATACATGGGTAGAAGAAAGTCACCACCTCAAAGACACCAACTTGATCATGTTGATCATGGCATTGATCACGGTGATGACTATGAACTAATAACGAAAGCGTCTCAAAGAATAGCAAAGCTGGCAAAGCCAATACTGAGTGAGAAATCTTCATCGACAGATTTAGCCAAGAGTGAGTTATCAAGTGCAATGTTCTGCATGCAGAAACAACAAGAGAAACTTCCGAATGATATACACAGCAAACCATCAGAGACAACAACTGAAATTTTGCAAACAGTTGTTTCCTCGCCCTTGCATAAGATGAACCAGAAAAGAGAAGGCAGTCCTGGTGAGAAGTACGTGAATGCGCTGAAATTATTGGACTACTCAAGAATATTAGACTCACGTCTAACTGAAGAAGTCGCCAAGTTTGGGCCTCGTCAACCCAAAAAGAAAACTGCGTCAATTTCTGATTTAACAACGTCAGCCTTACACTTCGACAGCAATGAACAGCAAGCAACAGCTCACAACAGCTCAAATGTAAATGGAAAATTAGCAATTGAAGATTTTAATACAATATATTGTAACATGGAAACCAGAAACGCAGCTTTCAAAACCAGCGAGAACTCTCCTGAAACAAGCACAATTAACTCTATAGAATCTCCTTTTTCCTCAAGTGGAATCACAAATCATTCATCGATCTCCGTAACTCCTCCAACTTTTGTTGAAAATATAAGATACTCTAATGGCTCTGACAATGATGAAAATGGCGATGAAGATACGAATAGATCAAGCGCCAGCAGAAAACAGTTGGTGAAAAAGAAGTTCGGAAAACGTCGGCGGCGATCGAATCAAGAACCGACGACAGTAGAAGATTTCAATATTGTCTACAAAATAAAAAGCCGAACGTCTGTGTCCAAATCTAAATCTTCAATTTCAAAAACAGTGATATTTTGTGAAACTGAAGATAAAGAGGCGTTTATTCCGTCATCTCTGGATATAAATCAGGTTCTCTCTGATACTCAGATTTTGCCTGATCTGAAATGTGTTGCATCAGATTCCACAAATTGTCCAGAAAGAGCTTTCTCTGTGTGTAGTAGCAAGCGAGAGGAATGTATTAATGATATAATCACTGCTAACTGTCCAAACGCTCAAGTCCAGATCATGTCTGCATCTGCAGCTATAACTCCTGGATCAGACGTCAGGAAACACTTGGAAATAAGTCAACAGAATCGAGTGATAACTCCTGAGCCGAAACGTAACAAAAGTAGATCTCCTAGTACCAAAAGTAGATCTCCTAGTACCAAAAGTAGATCTCCTAGTACCAAAAGTAGATCTCCTAGTACCAAAAGTAGATCTCCTAGTACCAAAAGTATATCTAGTAACATCAACAATGATTCATTTATCACATTTATGAAAGCAGATTCATTGCAAAAATCGAGCTCAGAGACTAGCCGTAACAGTAATTCGGGCGGTAGAGTCAAGAGGCGGAAAGGGGTTAAAAAACTACGCAAAGCAAATATACAAAATACTGACCCCAAACAAAATGCAATGATATTGAGAAACGCAGCAAAAGGGGATGCTTCAACAGATGCAGACAGTAAAGCTTGTTCCAGTAAAAATTCAGTAAAAAAGAAGCAAAAAGGCAAAGGAAAATCTATGCACAAACATACACCAACTATTTTACAATCGCCAGGGGAAGACATTGCATATAAACCAAGCGCTGATGAAGATCTTGGCGTTTTATCAATTGATTCCTATGAGAGAGCGATAGGCACTCATGCAGATAACAATCGGAATGTCCTCGTGACTATGAAACAAATACAGAAAAATGTATCAGGTGAGAAAGCCCAAGAAGACAAGGACATCTTGGATGGTGTTAGCGCAACACAGCTAAACCTTTCAATTCTTAAACTGTATGACGAAATTAACAAATTGAGGCTGAAACTAGAAGCTTCTAAAAGCGACAGAAGTTCACACTCTTCTCCAACCACTGGCAAACCCCGCAGTTATGTAAAACTCACCGTCGGGAAGAGACGACACGTGAAAAAGGTTAACAGTATTAAGACGATTTCTCTTGCAAGCTCATCGTCAACACGCAGCTCAAGCTCTGGAGTCTCAATACTGACTTCTACAGAGCAGGATACCGATTCATCTCGTGTTAAGTATTATGACAATTCCAAGTCCGCTAAGAAAGTCAGTGGAAAGAGACGAGAGAGACATAGATACACAGAATTGACGACAACGCCTAAATATCCTAAGCATAGCAAGGAAAGAAATTGTTGTTCGTACAGGAAATATGGATGTATTCTCTCTGATTCTCAACAGTCTTACTTTCCAGCAAACGAAGAGGTTGACATGAATCCAGCTTCGTACGTGGAGCTCCCAGATAATTCCGCATTACATGAGAATGTTGAATACTTTGACAAAACAGAACACCCTATTGTTTCCAATTTAGATGAAGGAAACGAAGAACACTTAGAACAAGAGGTCGACAAATATTTAGAATGGAAACAGGAAGGGGAAGAAGAAAACGGAGGAACGGAATACTGGTCGGAATACAAGATTCTGGATGCAATTCACAGAGGTTTCTATGATGGGGAAAACCTGGAGAATGGCAACATTCATGATGTGGATACAGATCAGCTTGGCGTTGTTGCTTCACTGGATAGACGACACGATGCTCAACAATCTGTTCTCAATGAATTTTCCATTTTATCAGAAGCGCAAGTCTTGTATACAAGTAATATTCTTCCGGCAGTGAATCTGGAATTCACACAGAAAACATTACAAGCTCGTTCATCGTCGTCTCCCAGCTGTAATGAGAAGACGGTCAGCAATCCCAGCAAAGGCACAACCAGCCAAGGTTTGTTTAAATGTAAAATGGAGCCGTCTGAACCAGATGTGTGGCCTCATAGTTTTGTTTATAATCGAGATGAGTTAATCTCTAAAACAGATTCCATTTACAAAACATCTCTGATGAGGAACGATAACTGTCAGACAAATAAGATACAAGCGTTGAATAATTGCACACGTGACGTGGATTGCAAGGGGGAATACAATCCCGAGAGATCCAATTATTCTGGATTGCTCAAGAATTCAATTTTTGACAATTTTCTAGAATCTGACAATAAAGAGCGCAGCGAGGTTAATCAAAATGATATATATTTTGTTTTAAATTCAAAATTAAAACCGAATAGCGTAGAGTTATCCTGGTCCAACCGTCATACTGGATCTCCAAATGACAAGACGCATGCATCTTACACGGAAGGCAACGGCCAACAATCACCTTCAGATAGGCCATTTCCAGACAAAATGTGTTTTAAACGTACTGGAACACACTTGTGGACAGATGCAGAGGAGTCTCCTGTCAGAAAAGAAGAGGATTATATTCCTCAAAGTCACGTTCCCCGTATAGTTCAATGCGTGAAAGACATGCTTTTTGGTTCTACAAAAGCGCAAGCAAAGGATACACCTTTCGAGAATTCACTAATACACGCATGCCCAGCTACACCGATAGGATCTTCAAGAAAGAAGTTTTCCAATAGTCCTACTATGAAGAAATCGGATATCTGGGCCCATATTTCTAATGATGATGGGAACGATATTTCTACAAAGAGTTACGTAAACGCCAGAAGAAGGTCGAGGAGCAATACCAAGCTACAAGACGATGAAACAGATGCCGTGAGTTCTCCAATGCTACGCAACTATATCTTCAAGAAGAAAGACGTTATTGAAATGTCTAGATCTCATTCGTCCATCGATGATTCAGAGAGTACTTCAAAAATAGGTTCTGTTTTTGAAGAAGAAATTAACGAGAAAAGTCCAAGCTATAGCGAAGATTTATGGATTGGTAATGAAGTTTCTAATTATAACCTTCGAGGAGCAAATGTAGTGTTGACTTCCCAGACATCACAGAGGCAACAGTCGTTGAAACCAGATTCTAGTCCGTGTTATTCAGCATTGAAGAGTGTGGAGGAAACAGACAAAGTTGTGCGACATTACTGCGACGCTATTAGCGCAAGTGGCAGCAAGCGTTTACCTGCACACGAAATGTGCCATGTTAGTGTGTCCACAGTGTCCAACAGTTCTGATACACGATCTGAGAATAGTTTCACAAACTCTTTCGGAATGGAGAGAGAATATTTTAAAAAGCAGGACGAAATGTCACGGCATTTCAACCATGATAAGTCGCCAAATCTATTAAAAACAGGTTTTCACGAAGAGATCGAACAATCACGATCGCCGATCAGGGCCCGCGATCGACACTACGAATGCAAGAATAATATGGATGCTTTTCAAGGAAGCAACCCATCTACTAGTGCAAATATCCTGATTACCTCTGTTGAAAACATTATGCAGCAACGGCGAAGTTGTTACGTTGAGCATTGCGGTTTTCGACAAAAAAAGTTAGACAATATTTTAATTGGCAGCTGCGGTGCCGGTGACACAAATAACAATGACACCAAAATGGATAACACTGGTCACAGATTACTGCCAAAAACTGAGAGTGTGTGTAATACATTTTCAGATGATAATAATTCTAGTAATGAGAATAAACGAGCAAAAGCTAGTAATGATCACCATGAGAGCTCAGGGATGGCCGCATCCGCTAGTAAGTACGGCAATCGTAAAGATCTGTTCTCGAAGAAAGACCAAATGGACACAGCCAAATTTATTGGAGATATGCATATGCTTAATAACAAATCAATCTCGGAGAAGGTTCCATACAGTTCATACTGTAGTCGAAGCGCCAGCGGCGAGACTACCGATGAAAGGAAAGACGAGAGAAGTTTTGCTGAAGTCACCAATAACAGGAATGAAGACATTGTCGAAGAAACAGTAGGCGAGGATTATGATGATAGAAAGAAGGCGATTTCTGAAGATGATGACACAATCGAGAACTTCAGTGACGATGATAGCACTGAACCAGAGATGTCTGGAAACACAAGTTTAGATGATGACGAAAACGAGGAATGGTATAATACTACAGACGATGAGTCTAACATTTAACATCATCATAATCACAGAAACATGTTACAAAATGAGGATTGTAATGAAAGAAAACGCCAACCGCGAGTGGAGAAACAACAAACATCACAAAAGGAATTCACATAAAGTTTCAGAAACAATTGCAATCATTAAACTTTCGATGGACATTGAAACTTGAATTATAACACAAGAAATTGGTCCCTGTACTCAAAACATCAATGAATTTTCCAATGATAGTAAATGTTTGGACTATCTATGTCATGATACTATTTTCCACTTTGTAACATCTTTTATTTGAGGCATGTAACATCAGGCAATGATATTTACAAATCACGTGATTTTTATCCCCATTACATTGATGAAAATTGGTAGCTGTGTATATACTTTAGATATTCCTCTTACTTGTTGTGTGCTCAGTGTATATTTTAGATATTTCTCTTACCTGCTTGTGCGTTCAGTGTATCTTTTAACTCAGATTTAAAAAAAACAAAAAAAAAACAAAGAAAGTGAAAAATCACTTTGCAGCAAAAAAGGATTGAAGCAGTAGGTTCAAATGGCACCGATTTTCCTCACAGCTTGATTCAAAATCTGTTCGATCACACCGTCTCCAATGTGATTAATAATTATGATTTTGATATCTCACACACCAGGTGGTAGGTGACACTACTTGTCCATACTTACCGTTTGGCATAGGGATGGAAGTTTTAGTTTTTGTTCCAATGACAGATGTGGCGCCTCTGTTGCGCTATATTAATGTTTGATCAACATATTGTTGATGTTTTATAGGCCCGATTTATCTTTTTCTTGGTATTAGTGCGATCCTATAACTGATGGGATTTTATATGCGACTTTAGATAGTTGTAACATATTTCAAGATTTTAGATAAGAGAGGGATTAGGAATAGGGGAATCCAACAGCCCCTCACCCCCGATCCTTTCCTTTATGAATTCTAAGATGGTACTTAGTACTAGGAAACACGCTTAAAAAACCTTTATAACTTTTCCTCTTCCCCCCCCCCCTTTTGCTATTTTTATAAATTTTACCAAATGACCGATGATCATATTTCTTATTTGCTTTCGTTCTCAAACTCCTGAAAATTAGCAGTATGTAGTTAGTGGGTGCGGAATGTAGTATGTAGTTAGTGGGTGCGGAATGTAGTTTGTAGTTAGTGGGTGCGGAATGTAGTTTGTAGTTAGTGGGTGCGTAAACAAAAGAAGAGTTCTCAACCAACACAGAACTGGAACACTCAGTTACCATATGCAAGAGGAAATACTGAATATGAGATCGAGGCACCTATAGACTTGTCTGGAGTGACATGGTGATAACCTGACGACTAACTAACGACGGGTAATGCTTGAAGTGATATTGTGATATAGCTGATATGGTTCACTCGATTTGACCAAGCGTTAACTTACTGGGAGTAACTCTAGACTCTTATTTATTAACTTTATTTCATGGTTACTTCCCTTGGCATTAGTAATGAACATCATCATCAAGTTTCGTCTCCGCAACGAAGGTTGGCTACAACAGACCTCGAACATTTCCTGTCTCTTGTTTTAGTGGTGCACTCTGCTAGAATGTAACCTGTCCATCTTGTAATGTTACTCTCCCACTTGTATCTCTGCCTACCTTTTGCACGCATCATTTTGACTAAACCCTCAAGTAAGGTCTTCAATAAAGTGTCATGTCTTTTCAAATGTCCAAAATATTTTATTTATTTGATCTTTATTTCTCTTAGTAGTTCTTTCTTCATAGTAACTGTTTTTAAAACCTCTTTGTTTTCTTCTCTTTACATGATGATCTCCATATTCTCCTATATACCCACATCTCACAGGCAGCAATTATGTCTTCTAATTGTTTGTTTAGTGTCCATGTTTCTGAGCCATGATGATGATGACGATGATGCTATTCCTCCTTCGCAAGCGAAGATGAGCCTGGCATGAAAACCAATAAATGCGATGGAAAAATAACAGCAATAATAATAAATTAGTAATTGTCTAATTTGGTTTGTGAGTTCGTAGATGTCCGATGAGTCTGATTCGTGCACGAAAAGTTCTATTGAAGTGCATGCAGGTATGCTGAAGTTCGAAGTAGGGTAATTTTCGGATTTGTTCTTCCACTTCTTGCGCTTGTGGATTGCCCGTAGTATTCTTTCTTTTTCAAATTTCGTGATTCCAGCAGTGATCTGGGTGTGCTAGGCTGAGCGATCAAGTACTGTAGTCTCCCTGGAGGTAGGATCGATGTTGCAGTGCTTGATGAAGTTTTTTTAGGTGATCATTGAAGCACTATTTCGGTCCTCCACTTGAACGTTTACCTTCGCACAGCTTCCCATAGAATAATCTCTTTGGAAGGCGCTTGTCTGGCATTAGGACGATGTGGCCAGTCCAATGGAATTGGGACCTAGTCAGCATTGCATGGGTGCTTTGCATATGGGACTTCTGAAGAGTTTCTGTGTCTGGTACTCGATCCTGCCAACGTACTCCCATGATGTTTCGTAGGCACCGTAAGTGAAAAGAGTTAAGCTGCCGAGCGTGTCTCGCACAGACAGTCCAGAAAGATGCAGCATAAAGCAGTGTTGGTAGAACCACTGCACGGTACACGTCCAACTTAGTTCTTAGACTGAGACCACTCCTGAGCTAGACGTTGGCACGAAGGCTCCCGAATGCTGCACTGGCACGAGCAATACGCAGGGCAACATCCTCATCAAATGTCGCAGTTTGTGATAGTGTGCTGCCGAGATATACAAACTTATTGGAAGTATTAAGTTTATGTCCCTTTACTGTGATCACTGGCTCTGTGTAGGGGACACCTGGCGCTGGTTGATACATTACTAAAGTCTTCGCGGTGCTGATGGTGAGACCGAACGCATCACAGGCCAAAGAAAAGAGGCCCATGCTGTCCTGCATGTCTTTCAGACTGGTAGCATTTAGTGCAATATCATCGGCGAACAAGAGGTCACAAACAATGTCCCTCTTAGTTTCTGAGCCATACATTAATATAGAAAGGAGGTAGCATTTTATAATGTGTGATCACGGTTATACTACGACTCGATGAAAGCAGACACTGTGTTTCTTGTAGAACATGCTTTTATTGAGATTGTTCCGAGACAATGTTTTGTTGCATTTTTCAAGGTTCTGCATATACATCAGTATCTCTTTTATTATTTACGAATACAGATTTTCGTCCGAGTAAAAAAAAAGTAAAGTAACCCATAACATTTATTAATGTCGTAGGGGTGTGAAATGTTAGCGATCTCACATTTCACAGGCTCTGCAATGAAGTCAATCCCTACATCGAAAGGAGCAGATATTACATCTAAGCTGTAAACCATGACACAACGCACTCCTTTCTTCAAACTGTATCCTACTAATCTGCAGAGTTTGAGAACGAACTCAGAAGAAGAAGAACACATATGAATGAAGGTAAATAATCCCAAAGGGCTCTAGTGTCCAATTGTTGAAAATACCGGTTCTCAATTGCGTCTGGTCACCAGAGGACCACGATTTACTGGCAGTTACCTGATCACCATGGGCACACGCGTGCTCTTCCCCGTTGAAGTGGTAAACATAGTCATGCCTCATGTATTTTAAACAAAAATCCCACTACCAGCGCAGGTATCACTGTGGTTACCCAATTGAGAAGGGACTCTGCTTTTGTTAGAATGACTTTAATGGCTGTCAAGAAGTACTTGCTCGTTGCTAAAGGGATTACTTTATTATCAACATAATAATTATTATCATTACCGTCGTCTCTCATTGACTCTTGTATATTAATGGCCTGTATTTCAAACATTGAGTACAGTCATAGCTTGACTAGATTTGTTCAACCGAAACATAACAAATATTCCAGCTTCAACATCTAAACAACTTTTGATCAACTTCTGAAACAAGTAATAATAATAATAATAGTAATAATAATAATAATAATAATAATAATAATAATAATAATAATAATAGTAATCAGGGACGTCCCTAACAATTGTGGGGCCCTATGCGAAACGGATTGCACGGGACCCAGTCTGGGTAGGTAAGAGGATAATAAAATCAATTCTAATGTGAATTTATGGACCTATGAAAGTGCAGGGCCCAGTGCGGAAGCGTAGGTTGCAATAGCCTAAGACCGGCCCTGATAATAATAATAATAATAATAATAATAATAATAATAATAATAGTAGTAATAATAATAATAATAATAATTCTTGTGTTCACTTGAAACACGTCTATATCTGTAATTCTGTCTCCTGAATAAACAAAGTAAAGCTCACTGTCTTGTGTAGTTCACACAGTGGGACCATACAGCTTTGATTCCAGTGTTTTTTTTCTTTCTGGTCAATATGTCTACCTCAGCGTTTCATGCTCAGAACACTCTTGAAGTATATCTTGGCACTCTGTGCTACCTGTCCACATGTACACATTGCCGTGTTGTCAATCTTGAACTGTGTGTACATGTGGCTGCAAAGTCCGTTGTGTCCTGTTCTGAGGCGTAGAATTACAACTTGTTCTCATCTGTTCATAATGTGATAATCTTGTGTTGGTATTTGTGGCTTTCTTATTGACTTGATCATCTTTTTTTTCTGATGGTAGATAATTGGTGTAATTTTTGGTCTTCGGCAGCACCTTCTTTAGCCAGTTGGTCTGCTGTGTCATTTCATGGTATTTCAGTCAGAGGGTATCCACTGCATGGTTACCCTATACTGGTAAGACAGTACATTAAGTAGTTTTTGTAAATCTGTTAGTTTTTCAGACTGGAGAGCTTGAAAAACTGACCTTGCATCTGTCAGTAATACCACAGGCTGTAGACCAGAGTTGGAGTTCAGTAGTTTTTTTTAGTTGCCACACTAATCGCCTGGATTTCTGCATCATAATTATTGCAGAATTTTCCTTTTGGTGTTCTGATCGTATCTCCAGGCTTGCGTGGATATTATATATATACACCAGTACCTCCATTTTTCATTGCATTCTGTGGTGACCCATCTGTGTATACTCTAACCCATATGTCTTGTGGATATTACTTGTCCAGGGAACTGTGGGTGACCTTCGCTACACACTGTATAATAATAATAATAATAATAATAATGATAATAATAATAATAATAATAATAATAATAATAATAATAATAATAATAATAATAATAATAAAACCCCCCATTACCCGTATGTTGGTAGGGGCGTCACATTTAGTTCTGAATGATCTGTACTCATCTTTATCTTCTACCATCCTATGACTTTTTTAAACAGTACACCCTATCCAGTCCTTGGTATTATCCAGTACACCCTATCCAGTCCTTGGTATTATCCAGTACACCCTATCCAGTCCTTGGTATTATCCAGTACACCCTATCCAGTCCTTGGTATTATCCAGTACACCCTATCCAGTCCTTGGTATTATCCAGTACACCCTATCCAGTCCTTGGTATTATCCAGTACACCCTATCCAGTCCTTGGTATTATCCAGTACACCCTATCCAGTCCTTGGTATTATCCAGTACACCCTATCCAGTCCTTGGTATTATCCAGTACACCCTATCCAGTCCTTGGTATTATCCAGCCATGTATTCTTCCGGTATACTTGACTTCTTCCACATCCACTGTACCTTGAAGAGCATCTCTTTCTATCGAGGAATATCTCATCACATGCAAGTCTCGTCACTTAAACAAATGCAGGAATTTAAATATCTTGGGATCGTTTTTTATGCACGACACACGAATGGACAGAGAACTCAAGACAAAAATTCAAAAATCAACTACGTAAATTATGGACTGCACCAATTGTGAAACACACATCTATCCCGTTTATAAACGAAAGGCAAATCATAAATTCAATTTTCATATCAACATTGTGTCTTCTTCTTCTTCTTCTTCATCGTTCTTCAGTCAGATATCAGGTTACAGCACCAATAGCTTCAGTCAGATATCAGGTTACAGCACCAATAGCTTCAATGAATTGTGTGATTCGTTTCAGGTCATCCATGGAACCCCTCAAGTCTGGAAGCAGTGCCGTCTCAGTAGGCCATATTTTCTCCCTCTCTTCTTGGTAGAGTTGACAGGCATGAAGAATGTGTTCTGCAGTATCTGGGCTCAGTCCACAGTTGCACAGGTCTGTCTCACCAATCTTCAGTTTTCGGAACATTTTGTGTTATTACAATGTAAAACACTGACACTAAATAAGGAACAAGAGCGAAAGCTGACTACGTGTGAAATGAGATGTCCGCTAACAGCAACAAACAGAACAAGAAGAGATCATTTGAGGAATGAGGAGACTACAGGAACTGATATCTAAATTGGTATGTTATGTTAACATAGAGAGGAATTGAACTCTACACCTCCCTCCCTTTTATCAACAAGCTTGAGCCTTGAGAATATCTCCCTCCCCCAATGGTCGTATGAAGTGATAAAGAGGATGCGATATGACATAGAAATCTCCATTTTCTCCTGTCGCATGCTGTGTGGTGTGGCGTCATGCTGTGTGGTGTGACATCATGATGTGTGGTGTGACGTCTTACTGTGCGGTGTGACAGCATGCTGTGTGGTGTGACGTCATGATGTGTAGCGTTGACTATCTTGTCTTTCCATAGCCTTCTATTTAGTGTGCTGTCAATCACTCCTGATACCAAGGACCCATGCCAAAATGCTAATTTATCAATCGTCTTCTCCCTTTGTCTTCCCCTACCTCTCTTGCTCTTCAATTTGCATATTGTTACAATGTCTTACATCTGTCCTCTTCTCATGATGTGTCCAAAAATATGTTTTTACTCTTTCTGATGCCGGTGAATAGGTCTCTTTGAAGCAGCTTCTTTCAAGATATCTATATAACGCTTTTTTCTATCCAGGTGTTCTTAACATTCTTCTATAAAACCACATCTCTGCGTAGAATTCAAGTACTGTGAATTCCTTAATGTCAATTCGTAACCTTCTCTCTGCCCAGACATACTTCTTTTGTCATTCATTATTTCCTGTAATATTGGTTTTATATTATCATTGAGGAAGTCTTTTCATTTAATCGTCTCTGTTCATTGAATCGTCTCTCTGTTCATTGAATCGTCTCTGTTCATTGAATCGTCTCTGTTCATTGAATCGTCTCTGTTCATTGAATCGTCTCTGATCATTGAATCGTCTCTGTTCATTGAATCGTCTCTCTGTTCATTGAATCGTCTCTCTATTCATTGAATCGTCTCTATTCATTGAATCGTCTCTGTTCATTGAATCGTCTCTGTTCATTGAATCGTCTCTGTTCATTGAATCGTCTCTGTTCATTGAATCGTCTCTCTGTTCATTGAATCGTCTCTCTATTCATTGAATCGTCTCTGTTCATTGAATCGTCTCTCTGTTCATTGAATCGTCTCTCTATTCATTATATCTTTATCGTTAATATGTACTTACTGTGCAAAACTGAAATCCAACAGGTAGATCCAGGAAAAGAGTAATAAAGTTTTCTAGATAGAGACAAACATAATAACACACACATCGACGTTTCTACCAAAAGGCCGTTATCAAGACATCAATTGAAACAAAATTAAAATTAAAACATGTAACAGAAAACGAACAGTAATGACATCGACGGTCACATTGGATGTGTAGTATGTCATTATATCTTTATGACTGTTCTAAAGCATTTCATCGGAAATGTTGACATTTTTTAAATTGTGAAACCACTGCACACAACTCACACACTGCATCCACAGAAAAGGGAAACATGAAATCTTGACAATTTTGCAAAATATCTTTCACATTTCTCATAATCGTATGGCCCCAAGAGATACTGGAGTAAAAAAAAAACAACAACAAATTAACCAAAAACTAGACGCAACATTTCAGATTTCTAGGGAATATGATGAGAAAAATAAAACTTGAACATTTAGTAACCACAAGAAAGTTCAAGGGCAGAAGAGACAGAGGAAGACAAAGAGAGAAATTCAGAGGAAGATAATGACAGAAATGTCTGGAAGGGTTGTCACTGTGACACAGAAAATATATCACCAATTGAACTTATTAACAATACTAGAGACATAGAGTTGTGAAGAACCATGATCGCCTACGCCACTAGGCACGGCACTTGAATGATTTATATTTATATCTATTGTCTTTTCTCTACTTGTGCTGTGAGGTGTCACAGGATTAAATGACAATCGGTTCACGGGCTATTGCACTTTTGGTAGCTTGATATGCAGTAATACTGTGTCCTTTCAGAATGTTGGTAACTCCTTCAATCCACATTCTTCTTGGTTTTCCTCAGTATGTTGCTGTTTCAATTGTCATGTTGTATGCTCTTGCCGCTGGCCAATAAGGGTTCATTCTCTTTAGGTGATTGAATCATATCAATCTCTGTTTTTCAATATATCTGACCACTGTTGTTGTTCCAACAGTTCTTGTAGTCTCCTCATTTCTCACATGATCTCTTCTTGTTCAGTTTGCTGCTTTTCTTAGACATCTCATTTCACACGTAGTAAGCTTTCTCTTTTGTTTTTTTTAGTTAGTGTCCATGTCTGACATTGAAAACATAATGTTGGGATGAATATTTAATTTATGATTTGTCGTTTGATTTCCATCATGATAGATATGTGTTTCCAAATTGGTGTAAGTTCATAATTTATATAGTTCGCTTTCTGAATTCTTGTCTTTCCACCGAAGACGGATGTGTCGTGCCCTTGGTGCAAATAAAACTGCGGCACAACGCATTCCAATCTCTGAGCTACATCCTGCTGGAAATCTGGTAGTACCATTGTCCTGCTACAAGAGAGATCCGGCGGGAGTTTGAGAATGAACGCTGACGAAGAAGAAGAATTCTTGCCTCGGGATCTCTGTCCATTGTTCAATTGGTTGTAAAAATGCACCTGTGATATTAAAATCCCTGTACTTGTTTCAGTAGTTGATCATTTATGTTTATGTTGATTGTATTTGGTTTTCTGCCTATAGACATGACTTATGTTTCTTCTGTCTTATGTAGAGTAGAGTTATGTGATCTTGGAGATCTTCACTTGAACTGTGGAATAGACACTGATTGTTAGCAAAGAGTAGTTCAGTTATATCATGTGGACGGTACCCAAGCCTGGTAAGAGTCATGCAAAGATATATGGTTTTAGACTCATAACCATGCAGAATACGATCGGCAAGTTATTAGAAAAGATTGTTGCGTGGAAATTATCCCAACATCTAGAAAAGAATAACAGACTACCATCAACATTGGGAGGCTATCGAAATATTGAACTCTGAGCACTTATGGATGTTATTCTTACATCAGAACTCCCCAAATGATGCTAAGAACAATAGCAAAGATAACAAGAAGAGATCATGTGAGGAATGAAGAGATTACAAGAAATGTCGGAACAATATCTGTGGTGAAATATATTGAAAAAACAGAGACTAACATTGTTATATCACATTAATGAGAATGTACTTTTATTGGCCAGCGGCAAGAGCATACAACATGAAATGGAAGCAGCAAGATGCGCAGGACGACGAAGAAGGTGGATGGAAGGTATTACCAACATTCTGAGACGTCACAATATTACGGCATATCAAGCGACCAAACGTGCAACAGTCCGAAAGCCGATTGCCATTCAATGATGAGACGTGTTATAGTTACAGCAAAAGACAGAAAAAAAACCATAGGAAAAGACAAAATAAGAAAAATTAATAAACAATAGGATAGTCTTCATCTTGTGAAACGTTGATTTTGCCTGGGCAATTCTACATTTGATTTCTTGAATACATCATGCACCTGTTGTTATTAATGTAACTAAATAATATGAATATATTGACTTGCTTCAGACTGATCACATCAACTTTTATGTTGTATCGTGGAGAACATTTATTCTTGTCATTACTTCTGTTTATTTTTTGAGTTATGAAAGCAGTCTCCACATTTCTCGCGAGACTTCACGTGACTCATCTACGCCATTTTAGATTGATCAGCGAACAATTGGTAGAGAGTTATTATCAAAGTAGTTTGACTGTATGTTGTACACAAAATATACACTAATATTGCCGCGGTTCAGTTCTAACCATGAGCTGGGGAATAGAATTATGGGTAAGTTACTGAAGTTTTGCAATTTTATATCAGCATACGTAGGCTTGCAAAGTCAAATTCCGAGCAGGTTAATTGTGTACAAATCAAAGACAAGAATCTCTTGACTGGGTTTTTCAGAGATCGTTGCAATTTCGATTAGTTAGCACACAACATTGTGATGCATTATTTGTTGTTATTGATTTTATGAGTATTAGTGATTCTTTTTATGGTTGTGATATTTGAATAATAAAGTATGCCTAGTTTATTTGATAAAACGTGGTCAAATGTCTTCGTTAGAGGATTCATTCAGACATATTTCGTCTGCTGCAATTCTTTGTCTTAACTCCAGGAGGTTCTGTTCGAGTGTTGTCGTTGTTCAGAGAAGTGCTAATTGTAGAACTGCAGTGTCTACTTGTTACAGACGTTTATTGACAATGCATTATATTTGCGTTAGACCTAATTCTTCAGAACTAGCGAATAAGAACCAATGTTTTCAATCAAACTTTTGGACAATAACAATAGTCGAGTTGGCTCCTATTTTAACTCAACTGTATTTTATCATGTGGCCATAGGCGTAGGACGCTAGACAGATACGAATAATAATACTAGTTAGTTCTTCTAGTTGAGCTTATTCCTCAGTTTTGGGTCAACAAAGATGAGTTAGGACTTAGGACCTACTCCAGTAAAAAAGACTGTCTTAGACATAGCCTATCTTATTAGACCTTCAAGTTTTATTTAGAATTATTAATTATATTATAAACTCTTAATATTCATAAACATTAGGCCTATATTTTGTAAACACATTTTTGAAATACCAACCTACAAAACATAAACAGTGTTTTATCATAATTTATATAAGATAAACAACTTTTCTAGAACTAGGTCAGTCAGTCAAGATTTAACCTTATATAATAAGACCTTAGTTTTTCCACATGAAAATTTCACAACAGTGTAGACCCTACTTGAAAATCTATAAATGCTATAGATATATGTTTTGTTATATGGTGATAGATTTTAAATCCTAAAACACTAGGTCTCATTTGAAGGGGTTATCAGCTGTCTATATTCTTATTAGGTTAAATAGTTTCAATAAAATGTCCTAACTCGATGCCACATGAAATAGCTTTCTCTTCTAGCATTTCAGATCTCATTCAACCAGCTGCATATAAAAAACATGATTTTAGTCTGCATATGCTAAGGAATTGCAAGATAATAGTTAGTAATGTGTTATTTCCTGTGTTAATAAGGTCCGAAAGAAGGTTGAAAAATATAAACATTGTGTCCTGCTTGCATGTCATAAGAGGCAGCTAAGCTAGCAGATTTTGGAATGAAAGTGTCTGTCCAATCCCATAAGTCAGTGACCTAGAAGTCATGCTGAAGTTGGATGAGTCAGGTCAAAAGACATAAATATCACAGTTGGCTGTAAACCATAACTCTAATAACACTTTATTGCATTCTGTTTTCTAGACTATATCCTGCAAGCTAACAGGAGTTTGAGATTGGTTGCAGAAGAAGAAATAATGTTATATTTGTTTCAATTCACAACATAATTAGTTTGAGCCTCATTATGTATTTACTCCAAATGCAAAATCATCATCTGAAACTAGTCCAGTTTCTTGACATGGAGTTAGATTTTGCTAGACTGTCATTTATTCATCTCTCAATCATTTTTCCTGTTCCCAGCGAGGTTGGTTGCTTGTTCTCAATAATTAGATCTGCTTCCAATAGGTTTGGGGTTTTATTTTAACATAAATTTTGATTTTTGGTAGACATTTTCATCGATATATGTATGTCTTTTTCTCCATTTGCTCTCAAGCTTCTGCGGATTAGCAGGATGCAGTCTGGAGAAAGGAATGTAATGTGTCATGGTTTGCAGTTGAGCTGCGATACCTACATCCTTTCTGCCTGATGTATCTGACTTTGGCATGGCTTCTGGGCCACTGACCCTTAATTTGATGAGATAGCCAGCTCCATTCTAGAACCTCCTTAGTCACCTCTTATGACATGCATGGAAGTCAAGCAATGTTGTCAATCTTTTACTACATTTGATTCATTAAATACAACTCCTCATACTGGGTGGTTCAAACATCAAGCATCCACATTTTACTGGAGGTACAATCTATCTATGTATGTTCCTTCAGACCTGAACACAGTGCATAGGACAGAAACCAGATCTCTCCAGTTCGAACAATGTCATGATACTGTGTTTAATAGCTGTACAATAGAATATATTAATAATAATAATAAATAATAGACCCATAACCAGTGGGATCATAGGGGTGTCACATTGAGACTTGTTGCAGAAAGATCTCCACCTATCTCTATCTTCTACCATCCTGATGAGTTTGGAAACTTCACACCCTGTCCAGTCCCTGATATTATCCAGCCATGTCTTCTTCTGTCCACCTTGTCTTCTTCTACTGTACCTTGAAGAACATATTTCGTCATTAAAGAATGTCCCATCATGTTAATTGTATGTATTAGTGGTTCCTCAAATTTCAACAACAATTGAATAATAATGCCCTGTACAGGATACACTTCAATTTATTATTATTATTGCTATAAGACTTGTTACCCACACCAGTCATCATCATAATTGTCATCCCATTTGAACTCAAATGGGCATTATTGACTCCAGCGGTCAAACAAAATAGGTTCAATGAAGAAATATTTCATTTAAAAAAAGGTGCCCTCTGATTTGAAACAGTCCATCTTATTTGAAATTGTCATTCTACAAATGCTGCAGACAGTGTTGACAATAAGTGTTCTGGCTGTGTATCTGTCAATGAAATCAAACTTGAAGTGATAATGTTTGAGACAAGTATTTGAGAGTCAACAGTGAATTGAAAATTGTGTAGTCTGCTTCTGCTATGTTTGTTTTGTGCTCATGCCAGCTAGAGTCTGAGTTCATGCAAGCTAGAGTCTGAGTTCATGCAAGCTAGAGTCTGAGTTCATGCCAGCTAGAGTCTGTGCTCATACCAGCTAGAATCTGAATTCATGCTAGCTAGAGTCTGTGCTCATACCTGCTAGAGTCTGTGCTCATACCAGCTAGAGTCTGTGCTCATACCAGCTAGAGTCTGAGTTCATGCCAGCTAGAGTCTGAGTTCATGCCAGCTAGAGTCTGAGTTCATGCCAGCTAGAGTCTGTGCTCATGCCAGCTAGAGTCTGTGCTCATGCCAGCTAGAGAGCAGAAAATAGAATGTCTTGCAAAATGGTTTATACCATACATGCACCTTCAAGTCTGACATTAACTTGAGCAGAAGATGGTAAAGTTAAGCTGATTTATGAGCCAGTGTCATAAGTACTCAGCTACCTAGTCAATGGTTAACCAAAAATCATCCAGCTGGTGCCACCTATCGCACTTGCTTAATAACAGTAGCACCATTCCTCAACCTTCTCAGAGCATGAGCAAGGGTACCCTACTTAGAATGCTCAGTAGCGATGGTGCCATTCCTTGACCGTACCAGAGCATGAACCCTGGTACTAATTTCAGATTTTCATAGCAATAGTGCCATTCCTCAATTTTACTTGAGCAATAGTTTTGGTACCCTTGCTTCAACATGGTATCGTTGAGTCACTTTGACCTACAGAGTGTGTTAGCTAACTCTGCACCCTGTCTGAGTCTCCCTTACGACAAGCATAGCATGTCACAGTGTTTTTATTCTTCGCTCCTTCTTGAACCCAGTAATACACTAATATCCGTTTAGTCTGTTCATAATGAGAAATATATATATTTTTTCTTTTTGAAACAGGATCAGTGGGACAATGTTAATGTGCACACACAGAAAGGAATAGATTTCTGTGAACGCTATATCCACTTCATCAAGGAAAGAAGTGCGGTTGAGTTGGATTATGCAAGCAAATTGAAGTAAGTTATTATGTTTGATTTATACAAAGCTCTGTTTGTGCATTGGATTTAACATAGTGGTAACAGTTTTATTCATCAGGAATTGCGAGCAATGAAACCTCATCTGCGTTTGCTCTCTAATAATCAACATGGAAGTTTGTATGATTACCGCTAGGAAGTGCGAAGTACGTTGTGCTGTTGCTTTCACAGCACACAGCGTTATTTTTCACCTCCCAGTCCAGCACATCTGTTGTTTGCATCGATGGAAGTCTTATTTTCTATATGCTGAGGGGTGTGTAAAGTGGGTACTCTGTTTTTATTTTAAGGCTAAAGAGGGATTAAGAATTTTCATATAAACTATTGTGGTAGCATAGCGGGTGTTTATATTTTAGAGCATTTTATAAACATTTTATAACATGGTTTCCCGAGCGGGATTTGAACCCATGATCTCTTGATCAAAAAAGCAAATAGTTTAACCACTATGCCAGGCAGGGAAATCCTTGCACAAGGACACAAAAGTTTTATTGGTCATAGTTCATTGAGTTTGAGACAACTGCTGAGTATCTATACACTGATAAAGCCTAAAATGAAAAGTGTAATGCATATAGTGGGTGTACCTGACAAACACATTCTTCTTCTTCTCTGTTCGTTTTCAAACTCTCACAGATTAGCAGGATATAATATGTAGAATGGCGTGCATTGTGTCATGGTTTACAGCTTTGCTGTGACAAATTTGCCTTTCATCCTGTCGCATTCGACTTCAGCATGGATTCTAGGTCACTAACATTGTGGGTCATTGACATGAGATGGGTCAGCATATTCTAGCCAATTAACCCTCTTAGTTGCCTCTTACGACATCCATGGAAGGTAAACAGTGTTGCTATATTTTGCTCCCCTTTTAGGTCCAGGCAACACACAGGAGAAAATGCATTCTAAATACAGCTTATGTATGATAAGTTTTTCAAGGCACATAACTGGTTGTTGGACAGAAGAACTGCTTCAATGACTTCTCCAAGTGTCTCTAGAAAGTTTCAATATTGTTATACCTTCTGGAAGTCCACAAGACATAATTATATACACAGATGGCTCTGTTAGCAGAAACACAAATAAAAGAGGTTGGGGTTATGTTGCCTACAGAAATGGCGTGAAGTTGGTTGAGAAATCTTCAGCATATTCTACTGTCACATCGAGCATGAGGATGGAGATAGAGGGAGTTACAGCAGCTCTTAATTGGTTGCTAACTGATACATCAATACACGCGGTAATACTCACAGACTCTCAAAGCATGTTGCGCAAGATAGAAAAGTTCATGCTAAGAAAAGAATGGTGGGACTTATTGAACAACTCAGTTGTCCAGAGCATTACATGGATATACTGCCCTGGTCATGCTGGGGTCAGAGGAAACAAGAGAGCCGACTTATTGGCAGGCAATGCGGCGATAGATGGCACATTTCTGAGAAGAGATAAAGCAGATTTAATAAAGGAAGTAATAAATTCATTTCAAGATGCAGATGATGTCAATGAGGTTGAGAACGTACACATACAGAGAATGTTAGAAATGGGAGTTTACTTAGGTGAGGGGAGGAAAAGTAAATTTTTGGAAAGTCCAGAAGATCACACAATCAACACCTGACCAGAACTATGAGTCTACATACACTGGGATGGCTGCTGGAGTAGAGGGCGGAGCACTTATGGGAATGTATTGCATGTTGTGAAGCCAGTTTCTAATCAAGAATCAAGAATTTGGAATTCTTTGCACAGAATCATTAATGTGACACATCAAGTTCAGCAGAATGTCTGCCCAGAATCATCAATGTGACACATCAAGTTCAGCAGAATGTCTGCCCAGAATCATCAATGTGGCACATCAAGTTCAGCAGAATGTCTGCCCAGAATCATCAATGTGGCACATCAAGTTCAGCAGAATGTCTGCCCAGAATCATCAATGTGACACATCAAGTTCAGCAGAATGTCTGCCCAGAATCATCAATGTGGCACATCAAGTTCAGCAGAATGTCTGCCCAGAATCATCAATGTGGCACATCAACTACAGCTGGATGTCTGCCCAGAATCATCAATGTGGCACATCAAGTTCAGCAGAATGTCTGCCCAGAATCATCAATGTGGCACATCAAGTTCAGCAGAATGTCTGCCCAGAATCATCAATGTGGCACATCAACTACAGCGGAATGATGAAATATAGGAGAAAAATATGCTGCATGGAAGGACAGAACAGCAAACACCCAGATGTCCACTCTTTCTATACCTGTAAGGGCTGTATGCAGGAGATTTTATGCCATAATTATTTTTCAATCTCAGCGCGTGCACACACACAGCAATATGCATCAACACACACAACCCTGAGACTATCATCATTATCACCTGCTGTGTACGACCATCTTTTATATTATTAGTAGTGATCATGAAATCAAATTTTACTCACTGTTTGGGAACCCTTGAAGATCATTACAGCATGAGTGTCATGTATGTAACATACATATCATTTGAAGCCTGAGTTGAGTGTCATGTACTAATGTTCTCTGTGGTTGGTACTGATTAGATGTAGATTAGGAGAGCTGCTAGTGGTATCAAGTTAGTGTTACATGATACAGACTTGTATGACATGGTTATAACTGGGGAACATGAAACACATTGGAGAAGGAGAAGAAATGACATATGGCTTCAGGAAAGTGTGCAATCTGGGAACTATTAATAAATCCAGAGGTTCTCAAGCTTGTTGAGATTCATAGTGTGTGCATCAGAGTTCTCAACGTTTTTGTTGAGATTCATAGTGTGTGCATAAAGAATATTTTGGTCACAATATGTTGTTTGTGTGTTTCAATATGTTTTCACCCCACTATCCAGTGGCCAGAAACTGGACCAAAGAATAGCAACACTATTTAGTATGTTGTAAGACTGGATTGATAGTGTTTAGTATGTTGTAAGACTGGATTGATGATGTTGGGAATGGGTTTGTCAACTTCATCCTACAGAAGGTTACAGTGAAAGAAAGACATGTTGAAGTTGGAGATGTCATGTTAAAAGGTGTTGATATCATAGCCAAGATGAAAACTGATTTACAATATGAATATTACAGTTCTTCTTCTGCTGTATTCTGCTGTGCAAATGAACAGGATGTAGTCTGAAAAACAGAATGTGTTGTGTCATGTTTATATGATCTTCCTTGAAAGAAGACAGTGCCCAAATTATTTGCACCCTGAACTAAAAGTTGCCAGTTATGTACAAGATGAAGTTGGCACACAGGCATGTAACCTTGTCACGTAAAATATAAATCTCAATAAAATTTTATTAGACTTTACCAGCCCCCTGAGAAAACATCAACAAACCACTCCACGATACCCAAGCTTAAGAACCACCTGTGCCGTTCATCCTCAGTACAGCAACAGAAGCTCTCCATTTCTCTCGGTCATTTCCCATTATGTTTACTGTTTCAATTTTGGCTCATTACCCTCAGTACTTGTTCTAAGGTTCTCCAATTACTCCAGGTTCTTCCATCTGTTTGGCTACCCTCAGGTGTCCTTCTTTGAAGAATACTTTGGTGATGTGAACAAGAGCACTTGTGTTGTGTAATTTTGATCAATATATTCCAGTTCACAATGATTGCCTCTATGTTACATTTGATTATGTTGCTTTGCTAGCTTTATCAATGGTTCTCATAGTAATAGCTTGTATTTTATAGTTTATTTAAATATCACATTTTTTCCACAGAAGATGGATGTGTTGGGCCATTGACACAAATAAAATGGTAACAATGTATTTCCATTCTCTGGACTACTTCCTGTTGGAAATCTAGTAGGATCATTGTCTTGCTGTAAGAGAGATCCAGCAGGAGTTTGAGATTGAACGCTGAAGAAGAACAATGAAGAAGAAATATCTCAATTATAGGCTTGTCAAATTCCGTTTATGGATTTTTAGTTAACCCAACTGACATTGAGTTTTGAGTCTTGGAATATTCACCACCAGATGTATGAATTCTCTTACACGTGATATCTCAGTGATACTGATTGTCATTATCACCAGCCCAGCAATGTCAACAATGTACGTGGCACCAACATTACCAGTCTATATTCACCATTCATTCTGATCATACACTTGTATCTGTAATTGGTCCACATGTGAAAGCTCTGAATGTCTCACTATTGGCATATCAGACCACCTATTATGCAACATTAAACTCTCAGTAGATTGATATGTCAATATAGTCAGGTTTTCCTCATATGGAAACCCCCCGCAACATTTCCCTCTGTGGTGCAAAATTAAGAGAGCCCAGCATTGCATATCATGTTGGGAGTCAGATGAGCTCTAGCCCTGAACATAGTCCTAACTGTCAATATGTGTACGTGGTGCTCTACTATGAACAGGTGGCACATTTGTCAACCCTTCATACACTGTCGAGGCACAGTTCTGTGTAAGATTGCTTCTGATAGGCCATCTTTTGTTCATTGTAAATATGCTAATAATAAAAACGTCCGTCACAAAGTCATTTGTCATTCTGTCCCCTTAATAAACTTCATCATTTTTTGTAGTTCATCCATAGAACTCTAATCCTATTGCTGTTTCTGTGGGACATTATGTTTATCTCATATTTAGTGAATTATAGAAGTAGATGTTCTGCAGCCTGTGGTATATGTCCATGTACACATGGCTGTGTTGTATGTCCATGTACACATGGCTGTGGTATATGTCCATGTACACATGGCTGTGTTGTATGTCCATGTACACATGGCTGTGTTGTATGTCCATGTACACATGGCTGTGTTGTATGTCCATGTACACATGGCTGTGTTGTATGTCCATGTACACATGGCTGTGTTGTATGTCCATGTACACATGGCTGTGTTGTATGTCCATGTACACATGGCTGTGTTGTATGTCCATGTACACATGGCTGTGTTGTATGTCCATGTACACATGGCTGTGTTGTATGTCCATGTACACATGGCTGTGTTGTATGTCCATGTACACATGGCTGTGTTGTATGTCCATGTACACATGGCTGTGTTGTATGTCCATGTACACATGGCTGTGTTGTATGTCCATGTACACATGGCTGTGTTGTATGTCCATGTACACATGGCTGTGTTGTATGTCCATGTACACATGGCTGTGTTGTATGTCCATGTACACATGGCTGTGTTGTATGTCCATGTACACATGGCTGTGTTGTATGTCCATGTACACATGGCTGTGTTGTATATCCTGAATTGTGTGCAGATGTGATGGTGAAGAGTTGTGTCCTGTACTGGTCTGTACATGAGTTGTTAGTCATCTTGTGTGTTGGTGTCTGTGACTTTCTGATGGATGTGATTGTTTTTCTGATGGTAAGTGATTGGTACATCTGGTTGGTGGTCAGGAGTACCCTCCTTAACCAGATGATCTGCTCTCTCATTTCCTGATACTCTACAGTGAAATGGTACCCACATCATGGCTGCTTTATGCTGGTTGCAAAGTTCATTCAGTTAGTCAGTCAGTTCCTCTTTTGCCAAGTTTTGTCACATAGGGCGGATGTCAAAGTTCTCCATGCCTGTCAGTCAGTTGCCAAGTTTTGTCACATAGGGCGGATGTTATAGTTCTCCATGCCTGTCAGTCAGTTGCCAAGTTTTGTCACATAGGGCGGATGTTATAGTTCTCCATACCTGTCAGTCAGTTGCCAAGTTTTGTCACATAGTGCGGATGTCATAGTTCTCCATACCTGTCAGTCAGTTGCCAAGTTTTGTCACATAGTGCGGATGTCATAGTTCTCCATACCTGTCAGTCAGTTGCCAAGTTTTGTCACATAGGGCGGATGTTATAGTTCTCCATACCTGTCAGTCAGTTGCCAAGTTTTGTCACATAGTGCGGATGTCATAGTTCTCCATGCCTGTCAGTTAGTTGCCAAGGATTGCAGGAGTTCTCAATCTGGTGCTTGTGTACACTTTGGTCCTCCCGTAGCGAAATGCGGTACTCACATCATTCAAGTTAAAAAGTTGCTGTGACGATCATGAGTTACCTTTACAGTTGAAACTTTGTTGCTGTCTTCCTCTGCGTTTATTCTTATACTCATGCAAATTAGCAGGATATAGTCCAGAGAATGGAATGTGTTGTCGTTTACAACTTTGCTGCGATTTCTGCGCATTTCGGTCTGGCATATTCGAGTTAAACGCAGTGATATTATACACGATTATGGGGGAAATTAAAGGAGGGGTGTGTACAGTGCAATGAAGGTTATGTGGCCAAAAATATAAATATATATAGCCTGTTATGTGGCCAAAAATATAAATATATATATAGCTTATCTGTGTGATATGTCCTTTACAGATCATTATCCTCGCTGCCATTTTGTACATCTCTCGGTTCATGCAGTGTCCAGCCTCTTTCAGTGTCACGTTTAGAAGGCATATGATATCCTGTGTCCATCTTAGTCTTGGTCTGCCTCTTATTCTCTTTCTTTGGAACTAGGCATCCATGGTTAATCTTTCTAGATCATTGTGTTTTTTATGTCTGAAATATGTTATCTTGACTTTTTTGATAGTTTTGAGGATCCAGTCTTATTCTGTGTTCAGGACTTTCCAGGCATCTACTTTGATTTGTCTTTCTGTTCATGATATTCTTAGGATCTTTCTATAAAATTTCATTTCGAATTCCGAAATATTCATTTACACAGTTGATGACATTGCTCCTGTCTCGCAGCCATCTGTTGCTACTGGAATCATATAGCTTGTTAACAGTTGTGTCTTTGTTTTTCTGTTCGACACTTCCCATAGATTTTTGTATCTGTGATATTTTTTGTTTTTTGTATGGCCATTGCTAATCTCTTTCTGATTATATATACATATATACAAGTAACTCATAGCAGGTTTCTTTAATGACTTTTCATTTCAGTTACATGTATCGATGTCATGTAAAACTATTTTAATACGAACAGTCGAGGGTAGAAGGAAAAGAGAAGAACAGCGAAAACCTGGATTGATAATATCAAGGAGTGATTTTTCTACACTCCCCCAAATGGCTGAGGAAAGAGATTTTTTAGAGTTTTTGTGTGCTGATGTCCCCGGTGTTGCACCCTTACGATACTGACGAGTTATGGGTCTTATTATTATGTATGCCATCGACCAACACGTTGTTGGAAAATGGAATCCACATGGCACAAAACAGATAGAGGATCAGGGAGTTTAATGGGAAGACCGAGTTCTGGAAAGAATACGTCACATGACATGATATGCATCGTCACTGCGCTTTAATCTACATCCATGTGTACTCTTCTCTCTTGATTGCAGATGGAAGATCTCAGTGACTGTGTTCACACACTGTGGCGAGAGTGACGTCTTGCAAAATGCATCCTTTCTAGGGGACGGTGTCATAGTTTAAAATGAACTCTCACCTGTTGTTTAGCATGCTCAATTTGTGCACGAGGCCTCCGAGTTTATCCCACATTTGTAATAGAACTAAAAACCAGACAGCAGACACTTATTATCAGTGGTGACTTGCAAACTTTCGCCGTTTTATATTTCTGCTTCTCTGTTAAAAGGGGGGGGGGGTGTATGTACAGGTCAACCATGAATATACTAATTCTGAAGTTGAGACAGTTTTTGGCTGACATATACACCTGTACATAGAGAAACGTCTTAAACGAAATATGATAGTACTGTTTTATTATTTCAAGACACATTGTATAATTAAGGTGTACGCTCAGGTATTCCATTAGTCAAGGTATAAACTGAGGTATTTTATTAGTCAAGGTATAAACTGAGGTATTTAATAGTCACGGTGTAAACTCAGGTACGTCATTAATCAAATTATAAGTGCAGGTACGTTATTAGTCAAGGTGGGTATTATACCAAAATAAGGGTCTACAATGTACACTTTAAACATACCTGCACCTATCTGCACATTTTAATAATGCATGACGTCACTTTACCGCTGTATTCCTAGTTACAAAATGGCTGCAACGATTGTGGTTCGACCTATAAATTCATTATTACCGTTGTTAGGAGTGTTCTAAGATGCAAAGATAAATACGGACGACATACTATCTGGAACTGCACTTTTAAAATGCAGATTCATCAGGTGGGTAAGTAATAAGCACCTGTTGCTTTTAATATTTAACGCCAGGGAAATAATCAATAAAAAATACAAACACCACAATTTTATTTTCCTATTGTTAAATGGGTTTCGCTATCTATCACATCCCGCAAAATATGTAGACCCTTATTTTGGTATAGTACCGTCAATGTGTAATCTCAGGTATGTTATAGTGGGAAGATGTCAGAAAGCTGTTGACTTGAATAAGATTAATGAAACAATTTTTTTGGAAATGGGAGGTGTCGATTTGTTAGTCTAGAATGTTTTACAACCAGAGCACAGTCCATGTAAATTAAATAGAGGGCAGGTGTCAGATGTTACTCTCCGTTGTATCCGTAAGGAGACATTGTACAAGGCAATCTGGTTCCACCCCTGCTCGTAAGTAAATCATTGTGGGTCCTTACTGTGCCATTTCTTAGGTAACGATCTACATAAGAAGGGTAGCGGTGGCAGTGAAATTTGGCTGGCCATGGTAGACCTTGGGTCATCTGTTGGTACTCGCCGCTGCATTGGTCTTGCATTTCCTGGAAATAAGATACAACGTTTTTAGTATGCTCTATTTACGGCGGCAAGGAGTAATAACATGTATTTTTATTTTGAACCTTTTGCTAATTTTTAATATTTATTTTTGGAAATATAATTAACACTGGAATGTCCCTGAATTCTTGACAATTTATTGGCAATGTGGAGGGGACCAGTGGTCACAAAAATTTATGAGGAAATTTATGAGTAGCCGCAGTTAGGACGTGAGGAAATAGACATTTCGGGCGTTGTTGTTTCCTGGTTAAAAGTTGAGCCAAGGAAAAAAAAATGACTTCTTGGTTGAACATTCGCTAAGCACGTTCTTTGGAGTTTGGTCAATATGCTCGGTAGAATAACGTCAGATCAGATGACACTCTCTGCACCAATTGATGTATGCAGTGGGTCTCCAACATTATCTGTCACGTGCCCTTGTGCTGCACTGACACAAGTACATTCTTCTTCTTCTTCTCGCTGTCAGTTTAGCATGTCTACACATCGAGATTTTGTTGTTTTCTAGCCGTGTTAACGCCTAGTCATGGAAGCGTTGCTTCTATTCACCTACCAGTTTTCTTGGGGAAGCTCAGCATACATCAGGTGTTTTGGGATGAGCTTGTAAGGCACGCGTACATCATATCCGGGCCAGCTCAGTTGTACATTCTTCAGTATTGTATAAATGCTTGGGATGTTGGCTCTAGTGAAGACTTTAGTCTTTCGTGCTTATCTTGACACTTTACCCTGAGAAAAGTTTGTGGATACAGCATTTCTGTGCTGGCATTCTCTCATAACAAAGATTGAGCACCGAGCTAGATAAAGGG
Organism: Meghimatium bilineatum; assembly: GCA_034231615.1. Lineage (NCBI taxonomy): Eukaryota > Metazoa > Mollusca > Gastropoda > Stylommatophora > Philomycidae > Meghimatium > Meghimatium bilineatum. Next base: position 2,897,396 of record CM067307.1, read on the forward strand.
GACTGGAAATACAGAGTTGTATAGATCAATGATCGCCTACGCCAGTCTATCACCAGCTTATGATGACATCCATATCTCTAACGTATCAATTATGCTTTTCAAACGCTAATCACTGTTCATGATTCCCGACTCACATATTAATATATAACGTATGTCAGTTGTCTGTACCTATGTATATAGTCACAATCTTATTCTGTCATTACCATGTCTACGAAATCTTTGATGGTCTTTCCTATGCATGTTTTTGGTTTACCTGATGCCTTCCACCTTCTAGCAAGATCACAGCAAGAACTACAACTAATCTCTACATTAGTACAAGTCACGAAAAGATACTATGGCATTGAAATTAGTAAGCACATTTACACACGTACACGTAAACAAACTGTACACGTAAACAAACTGTACACGTAAACAAACTACTGGTGGGCAGTAGAAACGCGCACACGTTAACTCGTATTATACTGAACGGACATCCATCAGAGGTAGTTAAGGCTTTTAAATACCCAGGGTCATATTTATGCAATGACGGGCAATCCATCACATACCCGATTAGAGGCACCTTTGGCGACTATGTCAAGAATGTCAATAGTATGGGAAAGCAACATTGATATTACCGTTAAGGTCGCACTATTAGTTGTATTCATCTCCAGTTTATGCTATATTCAGGCCTGGGACACGTAAATTGCCATAGACGGATGCTACAGATTTACTACAGAGATAATAAAGCAGACAGATTTTTCAGAAGTATAAACATGTACTCAGGATTTCCAGATTAATCTAGATCAACAGTCATTACTCCAATATCTTGATAACATAATCACAACTGAAGTTTGGTGTAGAACCCTAGTTAAAAGGAGATTAGAGATGGCTACAGTACTTTCATTGACATGAGGAAAATATTAACTTCTAAACAAATTACAGAAAAGCTAAACATTACGAATTCTAAAATACCACATCTATTGTATTGTATGGCTCAGAAACATGGACAATGAATAAATAACTATGAGACAAAATTGATGCCATCCGAAATGTGGATATATAGAAGAATAGGGAGAACTTCGTGGAAAGAGAAGAAAACGAAGTTTCTAAAAACACTCGGAATGACACACACACACAAATAAAAAAAAAACAACTGTTGAAGTTAATAAAAAATTAAAAGAAACAAAGTATATTGAACATGAACTGGTCCACGGAGACAGATAATCCACAGTAAACTTTATCTAGAGGATCTTTGACATTCAGTAATGATTGTAAAAAGAACCGGACTTGCTGTGTAAAGATACTAAACTGTGAACAAGAACAACAGGAGATACGTGCAAGTTATTACAAGCTATACGTCGGGCGTGTACTTCTCAATGCGACAATCAGTGTCAGTCATTTAACTGATCAACATTGGGTCTACCTGAAGTGTAATGATGTGGATTCATAATCTGTAACCAGTGGAGGTTCTCTCTAGAAGTTTTAAGCAACACCAGAGACGAACAGGTGTGCTGATGATGATGTGATGCGTGTAGTTGTCAGCAGGTAGCTCTTGATAGCACGTAGCCTTTTTGACTGAAATAACATGTCCGCTTCAGTTAAGTAACCAAGATGGCAGTCAAAATAGTAGGTTTGTTGCCTCAAAGTTATGGTGGGGGGGGGAATGAATGCCGGTTTAGGTTCGCCCCCTCCCCTCCGAAGTATCATTTCATTCCGGTAGTATCAGAAGATCATCATTTCTCGCTGGGGAACGTATCATTTACTTGTGGGCCTACATCATCGATAATGCATAAAGGTGGAGTGAGACTTGTGGGCCTACATCAGCGCTAATGCATAAAGGTGGAGTGAGACTTGTGGGCCTACATCAGCGCTAATGCATATAGAGAGGTCAAGAGAGTAAGACAAAATAGAGACGCCTTTTTAAAAAATTGTCAACAAATGCTTGTTATTAAATATCCTTTCGTCACCCTCTTCCGTGCTATTGTTTGGTGGCCATATCCCCGCCCCACACCCTCTCCCACTTCTTCATTACTCGTGCCAGTCTGCTTCTATCACATTCTCACAAGACTCGAGATTACTCAGACTAGACGTACAAATTGGCTAGTTTAGTGGTTCTTAGCATGTAGAATGAGTACCTCTTGTGGTCTTCTCAGGGGCTCCGTGAAAACTCGATGAATTGTTATAAACGGTTATATTTTAAACATGTGTGTTACCGGGGCCCGAATGGGGAGGAAATAATAGCAACACTATTGCATGTCGTAAGAGGCGACTAAGGAGGTATTGAGCTGAAGCTGTCTGTCCCATCTGAAGTCAGATGTGTCGGGCCCGAAATGCGCAGATATATCAGCTACGCTGTAAACCATATCACAACAAATTCTGTTCGGTCGACGACATCTTGCTAATCTGCAGGCACGAGTGTGACAGCGAACGAAGAAGAAGAAGATACGTGCAAACTTGTGAACTTGTGAAAGTCAATGGAACAAATAATCGATATCGACCATGCGGCATGGCAAATCTATATCACGATTGATCGTGTCAACATCATGTGACATTGCATTACCCTTACCATATTAACACAATCTGTTATTAAAATGTCTGTTTTGCTGAATATATATTTATGTGTGTGTGTGTGTATGTGCTGCTATCTGTTGGTTTATATTAGGTCATGTGACCATAAGACAATAATGCCGATTCTTGATTATGTACCAGCATCACTGCACCAAGGGGGGGGGGGCATCCATGTAAAAGTATTTGAGCTCAGTGTCCCAGTCAGTTGTTGGTTCTTCTTGTCTTTCCATTGATACACACTTTCTCCCATCTTCCCTGGTCACTCTATTTCTCTCATTTTCTGAACATGTGAATTGCAAATCGATGTTAGCGTGTTGCTATCTGCTATACAGATATGCGATCTCACTAAAGAGGGGGGGGGGTGTGCAACAGAAAAACGTATTTATTTTATGGGGTCTGGTAGCCATGAAAAAGTTGAGACCCACTGGGCTAGTTTGTTTTTTTCCTAACGTATATAGGAAATGTGGAAACTCAACCGCCTCTTTTTAAGTCCAATCTAGGCCCACTTTCAAGACAGTTCATCTTTGCGTTTACTGGCTTCATCGACAGAAGTGCTAGTATTTGTTCATCGATCGTCTCAAGCAGGTTTATGGTTTGCATTGTTCTATATTCTATTCCCTGTTGGCTTCGTTCATGTAAGACGGTGCATTTTCAGCCTGTTAGATTTGACCAGACATATTTGTTGATGTTTTAAGGAAAGCATGACCTCCAGATTTTTGCTGTTTAAAGTTGGCGTACAAATTGTCCCTTTTTTTCTGGCAGTTTGTTTTCTTGTTAGTTTGTCATAGACGTGCCATCATCATCATTCGGTTGTGTTATATATTGACAAGAACAATAACACTGTCAGGATCATCGTTCTTCATCATCATCATCAATCCTACAGTCTCACACAGTGGTTGATGAATCATTGTGTCAGAATATGACATCTGTAGTATCGTCATCATCATCAATCACCTTGTCGTTATACCATTTCTGATCTTTCTCTTGCACGCGACACAATCCATTGCACCATCTTCCCATAATTCGTATCATTGCCTATATCATGCATATTACGTCATCATAGCTAAGGCATGTTGAATATTGACACAATATTTTAGTCTGAATACACCATCCATCAAATACCGTCTCCGCAACGAAGGTGGGCTGCAACAGACCTCCAACATCCCCTGTCTCTTGTTTTGGTGGTACACTCTGCTAGACTGTAACCTGTTCAACTTGTGATATTATTCTCTCTCCTACTTGTATCTCTGCCTACCTCTTGCTCGTTTCCCTTCGACTTTACCCTCAAGTAAGGTCTTCAATAAGGTGTCATGTCTTTTAATTTGTCCAAAATATTTTATTTGCCTGATCTTTATTTCTCTTAGTAATTATTTCTTCATATAAAGTGTTTTTAGAACCGCTTTATTTGTTTTCTTCTCTTTCCATGATGTTCTCCCTATTCTCCTATATACCCACATCTCAAAGGCATCAATTGTTTTCTAATTATTTATTTAGTGTCCATGTTTCTGAGCCATACATTAATATAGAATAGATGTAGTATTGTATAATTCTCATTTTTAACTTGTTTGTAATTTGTTTAGATGTTACCATGTTCCTTCATGTCATTGAAGGTACTTTTAGCCATTCCTATTTTAACTTCTGTTTCACATCTTCCATTATTTGTGACTATGTGTCCAAGATATTGATAATGTTTTACTTGTTGTAGTTTCTCTCCATTTATGTTTATGTTTAGCTCTTGTTCTTCGGTTTCTTTGCTGATTATCGTGTTTTTGTGTGTGGATATTTATATCCAGTCCATATTCTTTAATTGAATTAATGACTTGATCTATTATACCAAAAATACAACATGTAGCCAAAACATACATTTCACTGTCAGTGACATTTACAAATGTGCAAATATGTGTTTAAAATCTGGCACCCCTGTAAGTGTCTTATATGTGAAAGTAATGTACTTGTCCACAAAAAGTAATGTACTACATTATATATATATTTACAAATTTGTGTCGAATGATTTGAGTTAAACCAGAAATGGATAAATTACACAATTAAACTCAGCGCTGGCTGTAGCTGTTATATTGTCTGTCTGCATGGAACACATAGAATGAAAGGAACTAACCTGACAAAGTTCCTTGCAAGGAACAACAAAAGGAACATCTGGTTGTCGGCTTATATCTACGTCATTGCTGCCATCATTGCCATCATCATTGTCTGCAACGGGAGAGCCGGGCACACAAAATGGCATATAGACTCCACAGAGAAACAGACGGAATTTCTTTGAGCACCCACTGCGTATTATTGGCTGGAACTGTTGCATCTCAGTTTCAATCTCCACCAGGTCGCCCTTCAAAGTAAAAAACATATATCATTCTTGTATTCATTTCATTCAATATAACTTTCTCTACACGCATAGAGCAACTCCGCGCTCGTTTTTGTCTCGCTCTCTAGTTGACACTTCAAGTGATGACCTTCCTGAATTATGATGAATGCTGTCATATGGAGTCATCCTTGAACATTGACGCTATTTGACTTCTCTCGTGATTTATTTTGGCTATCCACACAGAGTATTCACAACGACCAACGACAATAACGGAAGAGGTAAACTGTACAAGTTTCGCTCATTACTCTGTGTCCAAGTTTCGCTCATTACCCTGTGTCCAAGTTCCACTCATTACCCTGTGTCCAAGTTTCGCTCATTACCCTGTGTCCAAGTTTCACTCATTACCCTGTGTCCAAGTTTCACTCATTACCCTGTGTCCAAGTTTCACTCATTACCCACAGTGTCCTTTCTAATTTTTTCCTCTAGTTAATCTCGGATGTTCCAGGTTTTCTCATATTATGTGTCCATCTATAGGCATTTTCCTCGTTTATTGTTAGTTTTATGTATATGCTGATATTTATACCATACTGTTATATGGTAGTGAAGCATAGACAATTGGCAGTATTGCAAGAAAATATCTGGAGGCCACAGAGATGTGGTTTTATAGAATAATATTGAAAATATCATGGACAGCTAAAAAGGGTAATACTATAATTTTACAAGTGGTCAATTCAAATAGAGAACTTATTAGCTGTATTAGAAGACGACAATCACAGTTTCTGGGTCATGTAATGAGAAGAGGTGGACTGGAGAACATCGTAACAACTGGAAAGATCGAGGGAAAGAGAGACAGTGGAAGACAACGTGAGAAAATGTTGGATGGCTTGAAAGCCTGGCGTGATACAGAATCATCAGGAGCTATATTTAAATGTATAACAAACAGAGGACTGTGGAGAGACATGATCGCCTACGCCACAAAGCATGGTACCAATGAATGAATGAATATGCACGTTCTTCTTGAGAATAGCCCTACGTGCTGACCCTAGACTTATCTCGCTGATCCAACTCATCATTAATCATTGTTTCTTGACTGACCATTGCCCATGTTAAAAGGGCCCCCAGACTCCAGAACATATTCTGCAGACATGCCCACTCTTTGATGACGTGAGAACCAAAATATGGCTCCAAGAGACAGATCTGAAGGTGAAGTTGTGGGGGCAACCGTCAGGACCTCCTGCTGACGACTGAATTCGTGGAGCCCAACTTCCTGTATAGACTTATGAGCATAGGAAACTGATCGCAGAAGAAGAAGACAATGAAGAGCAAAGAAAACGACGGATAAGTTAAAATAAGTCTCTCTCTCTCTCTCTCTCTCTGTCTGTCTGTCATCAGCGAGCAGTACTGTTCCGGAGAAGAGATTTGCAATTTGGTATGTGTATTGTATATTTAGAATAAATCAAAGATTCACGGACATTGTCGTCCTTAAGGGATACACACACACAAGGATAAGATCATGAGAGATGGTTGGGATATGCTTGAAAAATGGCATAGATCCAAGTAGAGCTCTGAAAGCTTGCCATAATTCAATGAAATATCTGATGGTGAACAGAAGGATTAGTTTTCATATTGGAGAGAAAACTCTGTCCTTGTTGTCTGTGGCATGTTTATTGAGCGGAGAATCTGTATTAAATCTCGCTGTGAGAGCATAAACATTATACAAGAAAAAATGGTTGCATATTGTTATTGGAGTAAAAAAAATGTCCGAGTTCCTTTATCCAACATATCGATCAGAGACTTATTGAAGTCGTTGTCGTCAGAGCCAGTCTTCATGCAATAGATAGCAGAGTATTATTTATACCCATGATGCATTTTTAAACAAGCATTTCTGTTGTTTCATTCTTGTTGGTGGAGACTTAATGGAACTCAGTCAATTCGAATAATTACCATCAGACATCTCCAAATTAACACTCAGAAATATTAGTTTAGTATCCGAAGTCACGGTGGGTGATGGACAGTGTTGTCATAATTTCCATACACTCTTCAACTATTGCAGACAGGTTAGTGAAACCAACATGAGCAAGGCCATGTTGCATTTAGACATCTTAGGCAACAAGCCACAGATGTATTTCCACTCTTTGACTCAGACCAGCTCAAACCCAAAAAAGACATCATCGACCTTCCGGGAAGGAAAGACCATCTTCAGAACAAGGAATGGGTACCATCTTCGGACTTGTCTCATCCAACATATACATCTTAATAAATCAAATCTATAGAATGAAGCAGGAATGATTAACGTTTGCACTCGTTTTGACCACCATCTGTTTAAATTTCCAGCACTGGATCTCAGAAGCACATGCTTCTCCCTCCATGGACAGATAAATGCATGACTATATGGAACAACAGCCTACAAACTCATGCATACATTACACAATGTTATGTGGTCAAAGTCCATGAGTTAATAGATTACTGGATGAGCAACTGACCGACCGAGAGATAACTCTAATTATACAAGTAAATCGAAAGATAATTCTCACTGCAAATTTAACCATCGGTGCATTAGTGCTTGGATATCCTCAAGATATCATACAACGTGTAGTGTATGACCACACCTACTCTGTTGGATATCCTCAAGATATCATACAACGTGTAGTGTATGACCACACCTACTCTGTTTTGGTTTAACCTTAAACTCTGTTTACCTGCATAACTTTATTTAACCACGCCATTCTTGACATGGTGTTCCTGTTCAGAGTTGCAGATTCAAAAGTATTTGTTGCATTGGTCGCTCGTCCTATCTCCACAAGAGCATTCAGAACATCAGCTCTGTTCATTGATTGTCCGATTCCCATGATTGGCACACCAGCAAGCCTGCCTGGGCGTTCATTTCCTCGAACAGCGGTCATACATGAATGAACACAAACAAATAGAAATAGTGAGAAGAGATTGAAAAATGCATGTCTTTTGTGACGATAGCAACAACAACACCCACCTGTAGAAACATGTTGGGCAAGGAACCTTGTGGGAAGGGTATTCCCTGACACACAGGTAGCTTGTTGACCTGGCAAAGCACGTACTCCTTGTTGTATTTTTTCTTTCTCTCTCTCTCTGGCTTTACACACGTCTTTAACGACTTTGGTTGTAGAGCATTACATTTGAAATCTGGACTCCATCTGACATTTTGTCGCCTCATCGTCTTTTGACACCTGACTTTAGCCTTCTTACACGTCTCCTGACACGGATAGTGCGGCTCGACGTCATCACCAACACATTTAGGCAGATATAGGGCACACAAGAAGTTACGTAGATTATCCGAGCAACCTGCATCAATGAATGGCCACCATGGCTGAAGAGCCCAGTAGACATCTGCCTGTGTGGTGTGTCCAAAAC
>CM067307.1:2910646-3058146 GCA_034231615.1 Meghimatium bilineatum
TGCAACCTCCATTTATTCTTACATGTAAGATCGATGGCAGTGATGGAACTCTGATTTTGTGCAGTAACTGATCGTGCCTCGCAACAATAGAAGACCTACTAGCTTAATCAAAGCAAAGTCCTTTAACCTCATGCTTTCCATTATTTACGTGATTTTCGTTGGTCTGTGTTGGCAGACGACACAAAGTATCTACACAGTGACGTAAGAAATGAACGGAAATAATGAATTTCCTTCATCAAGTATGAAGACTTGTTTTGATTTTGTATGTAGGCATTTACTGTCGATAGCCATGGCACAATACTGTATGCGGCACACGCACTCACACACACCAGAGTCTTGTCAAGAAAACGTTTCCTAGTCAGATCTTAAACAAACAAAACATGGCAATGGTTAATGCATTATTTTGTTATGTGAAATAAAATAATAATAATTCACTAGAACAATAATATATAGGTATGCGCACACAAACAACCCCGCACAGTGGACATTGACTACACATGGTTCTACACTATCCATTATAGGCGTATAACCTACTCGTGCGCAGCTGTGATTGTATGAAGCCTAGAGTGAGTACTTTCATACGCATACTTCACGCCGACACTCGTGTGAACCCATTCAACTAAACCTACAGCTTATGAGAAACTTCCTTTCTCTGGCACTTGACACACCGTTCCAATTAACGCCATTTCCGATTCTTGTCCGTTCCTCAAGAGAGCGCTACTGTGTCGGCCATGTTTTTTTATTACTCACAACTTCCGGTCTAGTGTAAGCTTTATTAACATGCACAGAATAGCATCGTTTCCGATACGTGAAATCAGCTTTTCGTTTTTTCAGTGATAACATCTCAAGGATTATCATAAAATAAGTGCACACACTCTTTTGAAATATTGAATAATGCCGTCTTCACGTCGAAGATGGACTGAAGTAAGTCTCCAGGAAGATGGACTGAAGTAAGTCTCCAGGAAGATGGACTGAAGTAAGTCTGCAGGAAGATGGACTGAAGTAAGTCTCCAGGAAGATGGACTGAAATGTCTCAAGTATGATAGTCTCCAAAACTAACAAGTACAAATTGAGATAATCTATAGGAACGACACATGAAATACATCGTAGCTTGGATAAAACTGGGCATATCAAAATGGTCAAGCTAAATTATAGAAATAGTCAATGTGGACATTTCGATACTTCTTCCCACTCTATCCTTTTGTGTCTTGCAACGTCATTGGTAGAAGAATTCTCTAGAGACTGTCCTTTGTGCCTTTGAACGTCTGTGGTACAATAGTTGCATGGAGAAGGCTTGTCTACCTTGAAACGTCAGTGGTAGAACATTTTCCTGGAGATATTTGTTTGTTTCCATGGTTTCTATTTGTGTAATCCATCTCTGAATGATTATCCTGTGTATATGACTGGGATAACATGATCAACATACATTGATTCAAACACTAATGATGACTATAACCAAGAGTGGAATATTGCCGGAGTACCTTGCGTCCTCATAAATATATGTTCACACACACACACATACACACACATAATCTCGAAATAGAGTCGGGATGCATCTCATTGGCTGGTACATTTTCATTCAAGCACCGTACAAGTAGATGTTTACAGAAACAAGAAACTCACTGCTAGCATAATGGGCGACACAACCGTCAATTTAAAGGGGGCTGTTCATATATAATGTCAACAATTTTTCGGTCATTTTCTGACTTCTCCCCACCCTTTCCTTGTCAACAATTCAGGGATCCCACTGTTTAATTATGCACCAACCCCCATTGTTTTTTTGTTCGCGTGCAGCAGAAATTTAAGAACATTTTTTTTAATGTGATCATTTTGTCAGAATTTTTTTGAAAAAATAATGTTTTAAATTTCAACAATTTTATTTGTGTATAAAAGCTGTTGACACACGTCAATTTGTTTATTAAAGAAAACCTCAATGGTCTTGGTGACTGGATTACCAGAATCGCGACCTGCACTATATTTAATGTTTGTAAAGCTGTGATATAAATTAAATTGGAATAAAATGCACGGTTGAAAGTTGCGTACATCACCGTAAGATGTTCTGTTAACGTAACATCAGGGTATCTCAGTTATCACATTGTCCACCCCCTCCCATGTTAACTATTGTGTAACTGTTATCAAACTGTCCACCCCTTTGTGAACAATTGTGAAACTGTTTCACACACCTCTATTCGCCCCCCCCCCCATCCTAATGTTAGCGTGTATGGACAACCCTTTAAAACAAACAATTTATGTGTATAGTTGCTTAGAATCTTTCAAAGTTGGAAATTAGGACATCGGCTTGTCGTGGATTGTTATTAAGCCTGTCTAGTTTGCGTGACAAGTGGAAGTAACTCGATCTTTTGTAATGGACTAGGGATTGTCCTAGACAGAGTTAACGTCTTGGAAACTTTTACTGAATACAACATGAGAAAATAGCCATACATCTTCAATCGAATTTTTCTTACTTCTAGTCTCAGCCGTACAATGGGGAGTTAAAAAAAACCGGAACAGATGGAGGTAGAGTTTAGCGTCTGGGTCTCTTGATGGTGTGTGTAATCTAGTATTCATGACACACGATTTTACAGATATTTCTCTAGCAGGATTTTGGTTTCTCAGATTTTGTCATTATTATTTCATACTCAATATCTGGCTGTCTAGTCGCTGTTGATAGAAATGATGGATGGTCCTTGAGCATGTTACCTACAGAACACTCTTGTCTAGCCATCATTCATTTGTAGTTATGTTCTAACTGTTGGTCGTGCAAGAAACTCCACAAGAAGGAAAAACTGCAGTAAAACTGTCTACCATTTGTTCAATGAATGTTCGTAAAAGAACTCAAAAGTGGTTCAATATCAGTTTTACAAATATGTCAAATACACTGGTTCACCGTTTCGACCACTAGGCCTTTGTCAAGATAAGGACAAATACACAGACTAGAATAGACTAGACGAAAACCTTCATTGCAGGAAAGGATCTGAGCATATATATTGCCATAGGAGAAATAGGTGTAAGTAAATATATCTCAACGTGTAGCTTATTATATTACAGTTTGACTCCACTTTATTTCCATCAGTTTCTTCCATGGCAACATAGATGCATACATACAGTCTCCAATTGTAGGTTTTGTTTTGTCTGTTCTATTCCAGTCTGTGTATTTGTCCTATTTGTAAAACTGATATTGATCCATTGTTGTAGAGTTTCCGTATAGACTAATAATGGTACTACAAGGAGATATTTCTGGCGTAGTTGTTAAGCTATTTACTTTTTGCTCAAGAAGTGGTCGTGGATTCGGATTCCGCTTTGTTGTCTTGCTTACAAAAATGAAATCTTAGGAGATCCGTGGGAGATTATCTCTTCAAGCTACGGAAGCACGTGCTATGATTGGTACTCTCGGCATGCTGCGTACCGCTTTCTTGAAAGGGGCGGATTATGTATGGGGTAACCCTAGTATAATGAAGTGCATTCTCTACGCCCTTCAATCTTTCAATGGTCTTACAGACATTAATACATTTAAAAACACAGTATTGTTAGGTAACAGGACATTACAATTATAACTACAAAGAATATATATTTTTCCGTTACTGGCATTGGTTGTAAAACCTGGAGGATGAGACATACAATCGTCATTGTTATACTTCCCATAACCCCTTAGGGCATTGTTATAGTTCCCATAACACCTTAGGGCATTGTAATACTTCCCATAACCCCTTAGGGCATTGTTATAGTTCCCATAACCCCTTAGGGCATTTTTATACTTCCCATAACCCCTTAGGGCATTGTTATAGTTCCCGTAACCCCTTAGAACATTGTTATAGTTCCCATAACCCCTAAGGGTCGTAGTGGTGCCACTCTGAAAACATGAACATAAAAATCCCGCCACGCCTCTGTTCTCAGTTCCTTGTTTCAGTATGGAGACTCATAATCCTGTTCAGTCTGTAATATTTGCCAATCTCTACTCTCTCTTCACTCCTCGTTTTCTTTCCCCCTGAACTGTAACCATTCAGTGTCATTGTTTATATCTTCCAATGGGTGGTCCTGTTGAATAATTGTTTCGAATTGACGCATCGACAGTACTCATTCGGTTGAAGCATCGACAGCACTCTCGCTAGCAGCAAATATAGCTAGAAGAAACAATCATATAAGAAGGGTGCTATCCAGGTTGGGAATGTTATTGAATGCGGCACTGATGTGACGTTGCAGCTGCTGGCTTATGTTGAGTTTAGAAAACCAGTTTTCACTTGTTGCTGGTGTTCAGTTCTCTTATCAGAATACTCATGTATCCATCCATCAAATGCAGTCTTCGCAGCGTAATTTGTCCATGTTTCTGAGCAACACATTAAGATATAAAAGATATAGCATTTTATAATTCTCATGTTTAGCTTGTATGTAATTTCATTAGATATGAATATTTTCTTCATGTACATTGAACGTACTTTAGTCATTCCTATTCTGCTTTGAACGCCTGCTGTGTAGGCTTTATATAGCATGCATCCAACCAACATGAACATACAACGTTTGAACCTCTTCTCACATACCGATGCCTCAGCTAGACACACAAAAAACACAACTACTACTCACTCTTTTTCTGCGCACACAGGTCGTCCTCACACAACTCCACCCTCCTATGAAGAGTGCCAGCAATATATTTAGCGTTAATTTGTTTTCCCGACCTTGACTTGACTAGCACATGCTAACAGCTGGTTCAGTGACTTGACTAGCACATGCTAATAGCTGGTTCAGTCTTGGCCAGTTACTGTTACATTAGAGCAGCTGTCACCACGGATGTACTCACCACTCAGTAAATTGTGTACACGGATAGTATTTCTGAAAGTATTTTTTAGTCATAATTCTCATTCTTCCGTCTGTGAATGTTCTTAAAGTTGAACACACAAATATCTTCGTAGAAATGAGAGTACAAAGTATGCACAGAAAGTCGAACAAACTATCTTCAGAGAAAGTAGAATAAACAGTCTTCAAAGAAAATATAGCAAAATGTCTTCAAAGAAAATAGAGTGAAATGTCTTCAAAGAAAATAGAGTGAAATGTCTTCAAAGAAAAGAGTGAAATGTCTTCATAGAAAATAGAGTGAAATGTCTTCAAAGAAAATAGAGTGAAATGTCTTCAAAGAAAATAGAGTGAAATGTCTTCAAAGAAAATAGAGTGAAATGTCTTCAAAGAAAATAGAGTGAAATGTCTTCAAAGAAAAGAGTGAAATGTCTTCAAAGAAAATAGAGTGAAATGTCTTCAAAGAAAATAGAGTGAAATGTCTTCAAAGAAAATAGAGTGAAATGTCTTCAAAGAGAGTAAGAAAGTAGAATAGAGTGAAATGTCTTCAAAGAATATGGAGTCATCAACAGACTGTTATCACAAAGATAGTTTTTTTCATGGTTCGGTGGTTCTCAAACTCCTGCATATTTGAAGGATGTTGTCCAGTGAAAGAAATGCGCTGTGTGATAGTTACTGTCTGGCTATGATATTGTCGAGTCACACGTTCTATTAAATGGTATGCTTTAATTTTTGGGCAATTACCTTCCCGTGCCGCACACTCCCTTGTGGTCGAATACTATCCTGCCTTAAAGGTGAAAGGTTGACAAGGTGTAGAATGTTGACTTAATATATACTCGATTCACCACATAAATATTGTCACTCTCAGCGAAACGCCTCGCCGCCTGCTGATAGTACCACCAAACATCATGTAACATAGTTCGAACCCGCGACGTCCTGAGCACAAAGCGAACGGCTTAACCATTACGCCAGGGAGACACACTCCCCCCCCCCCCCCCAATTGTCTCCTACCATGCAGTTGGTAAGAGCAATAATAAGTGTTTATGTTGTGGTTATCTGTAATATCTTTGAAGATTTGAATGATCGACAAGCCACGGTGCCTAGATATCCGGTATAACTGAGTTGCTTCTCAGGACTGCATCCTGCTAACGGATTTTGAGAAGATCACAGAAGACAAAAATCAGTTGATACCATTTTCAGCTAAACATCAGGTAACAGATGGTATCTTATGTCGCTGTGACCTGCACCAGGTGACAAAGATATTGACTTGTTCTTTCTGTTGCTAGTAGAAGGATTAAACCTCATTTTAGCCTGACACTTTTTTCCCTGCCTGCTGGTAAGATGACTTCTCTAATGGTGACGCCGTCTGCACCCTGCTGTGCCAACCAATCTGTACTTCTTGTATTCTTGAAGCCTGTTCTATTTCTGGCTTTAATGTTTTGTAGATTGTCAACATCCGTTTTTCGAGTTTACGGTGTTTAAGAAAATTATAGATTGTACAGATTTACATGATGGTGATGATGACGTAATTTCTGCAGCTGTGAGCAGGTAGCTCTTGACACATGATGATGATGAAATAATTTCTGCAGCTGTGATCAGGTAGCTCATACATCATTCTTTTGTCATATCTGTTGACACCCATCTGCAGCGTTTGCAGACTTAGCATTCCCTGCCACGTAGAAGATAGTCTGTCACATAATGACACAGGAGCAATGTCAGATGTGTTAGGCTGAAACGTGGATATATCACAGGCAAGGTTTGTCCCTGTTGTGCCAGGGTCCAAATGGGAATCAAAGAATGACAACACCGTTTACCTTACTTGCGTGTCGTAAGAGGTGACTAAGGAGGCTGTGGTGTGGAATTGGCTGCCCTATCCCGTGGAGGATCAAAGTAACCTAGAAGCCTGCTGATCCTGTTCCCAGGATTACATCCTGCTATTGTGCAGGTGTTTGATAACGGAGAAAAGTTTACATCCTTTCTCCTGGCGACAACGGATGTGCTGTGCCAGAAAGCGCCAAATAACGAAGCTCTGCTAAGAAACAGGCAGCACAACATAATTCCGACTTTAGTTTAAAACTGCATGTTTTCCTATGAAGGGAGTGCAGGGTGGCTCTCTATGGGCTGTAGAAATAAAGGCCGCTCTGGAATTGCCCGCCAAAATATCCAAAGCCGACCAATGAAACACAGAGAAATAATAAAAATACCGGAAAACCATCCACCAAGAGCGCACAGGTCTGTAGTACTCTGCCGACGGCCTTGGTTGGGGATGTCCATAAATTACGTCAGCAATTATTTCTATCAATTTTTTTACTCCCCACTTTCCTTCCTTTGTCAACAGATGTTACGAATTCGGGGACACACCCTTAAATTGTCAAACATCCTCTCGGTTTTTGTTTACGTTTTTAGAAAAAAAATATTTTTCAAACGTAAACAATTTAATGAACGTATAAAACAGTATTGTTGACATCAACTTCTGTTATTTCCCCCTCGCTCTTGTCAAAAACTGGCATACCGCATCCTCCCCCGATCCAATTGTTGATGTAATTAATGGATATCCCCCCGTTTAAGTATATTTTCTCGATAAAGAACGTTTGGTCGAAATGTCGATGTAGTCAGTTTTCAATTCAATGCTAACTATGTGTTGTTCTTCTTGTCGTGTGTTTTGTCAACTGTCAAACTTGATATCGTTTTACGTAAATCTTCATTCTGTACTCTCCACGTTTCTTCTAGATTTCTAGTATCGGTATTCTGCCATCTCCCCTTCTGGTGTCTACGCTTGTTGACGATTATGTCGGGTTCCTGGATCGATACAGTGAATATATCCCCTGTGACCCACAGACCGGCAAACCCAGTTACCAGGTTAACGTTGTCAGAAAGTACTTCTAACAGGGATAATCGATTTTTCTCTTGGATGGGAAACATTGTGCCAGGATGCAAGCCATACGCTTGCTCGATTGTGTGTATATACGAAAGAATGTGATCGTTTTTTGAAAGAAAAACAGCAGCACCGAATTGAAGAGTTGAAATATTCCCAGTTAACTGTCTATTGACACCATTTCAAGTTTTCCATGATACACATATACTTACTGAATATTACACGTGTATTAGCTTCATGTATGTGTAATCTATAAACACAATTAGGAAAATCGCGTGTACTAGTCTTTCTATGGGCGTGCTACTCTTTTCTCTGTAGTGTGTTTTTTGAAGGGAAAATGTGTTTACATTTACAAAAAATATGAATATGCACAAATAAACTAAAGTGATATCAATACTTACTGTTTCATTTTAGAATCCTTTTTTTAAATTAAAAAAAAAATCTTTATTTTCAACAATGAATTATTTACAAAACCATTATGCATGTTAAATGTGTAGTATGCACTGTGTAGTGAGATGGTTTAACAACATTCATGACAATTGGTGATGAGGGTGCAATGGTAGATATAGGATGTCAAAATTATAGATAACATTCATTTTGTTATTCTTTCGTCCTCTCACTCTTACTTTCAGGGTTAATATGTGTGTGTGTGTGTGTGTGTGTGTGTGTGTGTGTGTGGAGCATTTTGTGTAGATATATGATATATAAAAACAATTAGCGATAATGCATGTTGTGAAATAGTTTACAGATATCAGTGAGAAATATGCATGATAGTGTGATTTTAATTGTATTTATTTAAAAGATATAGTTTATGATACATATGCATTCGTTATTGTTAGGATCCGAACATTAATTTTACAAATATAAAAGTTATAAATATCGAACTGGACGATTAAAATGTATCTGCAATGCTTAGTAATAATTTATTGCATATTTTTACAAATAGAAGTTGGGCAAGTTGAGCATTGAATTGTTTGGTGTTCATGTCTTGCTGTGTTCCTGCATGACCACACGAGATTTATAAACTCTGCCAGAAGACTGAAGGATTTTGTTAGTAAACTTGTGTCTGCATTCAGGAGTACGTTTATCATGACTGTCTTGTACATGGCTGTGTCTGATGTTGCTTTTGGGGTTATTTCAATGCGAGGGATATTGTGTTGCAGTGGAAGAATATGTGATCTTCTGTTTCTGGTGTTTTGAGTCCACAGAGCTTGCATCTCCCGTGTGGCCTGTGTGTTATTCTATGTGGGAGGTTTAAGTCCACAGAGCTTGCATCTCCCGTGTGGCCTGTGTGTTACTCTATGTGGGAGGTTTAAGTCCGCAGAGCTTGCATCTCCCGTGTGGCCTGTGTGTTATTCTATGTGGGAGTGGTGTGATGTTAAAAAGTAGTCTGTATGTTACTTCCTTTACTTTGGGTGTTGTTTTTGTACGGTGTAGGTTTGCAAATATTTTTGCGTAATCTGTCATAAAGTGAGCATATCCTCGTTTGATTATGTTGATAAGTGATGGTTCTAGTGCTGCGATGAAGTGTTTATACATGTTTTTTTATTGGTTCATTGACTTATTGCTCATTTCCCTTGAGATATTGGATGCATTGTTGGTGGAAAGGTGGTAAAGTACCCATTGTATGGGGATGTGTGTTTCGTATGGTGCATACACGGGATATTTTTAATCCGATGCAATAATGTGCCAGCCCGTATTCTTGCGGATTTTCTATTATTTCTGATATGAATTGTATTCTTTGTGCTTGAATTTTTGTCTTTATATCATGTAGGGAGACTTACCCTCTTTTCTGGTCATGTATTAGTGTTTTAGTTTGTATTGCTTGTAGCGTGTGTCAAAAGATGAACTGTCTAATGTGCTGATATATATCCTTGAGTGTGTTCTTTGGTGGGAAGAATACATTTGATGTGTACAGCAGTCTTGGTATGACGAAGATGTTTGCAAGCAGGCTTCTGCCAAAAATTGTTGTTGTTTTGTATTTATATCATTCTAATATACCTTTGATTTCTGTTATATTTTCCACATATCGTTGTTGAGATATGTTGGTGTGCTGTGATCTACAATGTGTAATATAAGGTTAGGTAACAAAAGTTACACTTGTACACGCATGGGTAGTTGTGATCATATGTAAAACCGTTATGTTAAAATATTCGGAATTGGTTTGGATTTAATGCATACCTGTGTGATTATTTCTCTTGATTATGTGCATCAGTTTATGTTTATCATTTATTAATTTAAATATAAATATATTTAGGGTTAGGATTAGTTATATAAGACATAACTAACCCTAACCCTAAAAAATAAATATTGACATTAATTAATAATTATGGATATAATATTTAAATTAAGTAGCAATGAAATACGTCAGTAGGCAATAACTACAAACAAGAAGTAAATATTCATTTGATTCTTTCACAATTTGGTTGATTGGAACTCTGGAATATGTGGACAGATGACACTAGAAATATCAATCTCTGCACGTTTGTTATCTGACTGCTACGTAGCTATACTGACTGAACATTGACTGCTCTGATTCAGTTTTTGTATCAACTCTCAGAAATGTGACTGGATTATCACAACTACTTCATCCACTATTTTATCATGTCTGTAATACTCTGATATAACCACATTTCACTCACATCTACTGTTGCAAGGAACGTACATCACCATTAGAAATACATTTTACTTTACAACAAAATACATTTGCTGCAAATTATATTTTATGAGATTTGTCAGACTGCATATATAAATATATATGTATAGTTTATCTATATCAGTCTATGAATCTCCAGCTACTCATATATATATATATATATATATATGAGTAGCTGGAGATTCATAGACTGATATAGATAAATTATACATATATATTTATATATGCAGTCTGACAAATCTCATAAAATATAATTTGTTATATATATATAATAAATATATATATATATATATAATTTTATTATTATATTATTGACCGCATTCTATCTACATCTAGTGACTTTCAGCATTGGCAGACAAAACATTTAGCGATACAGTTGTAGGGTTTTATCACGAGGCACAATTTCTCATGAGCTTTTCTCTAGCATAATTTTCTCACAAGATACAGTTGCCACTCTTGCACACGTTCTACGCTCATGACCGCCTTATCTTTGCATAATGCTACATTTACACTGTTGTATAACTTACAACAAGTGTTACTAATTCAGTTTTGAGAGGAACTCGACCGCGTTAGTCTTTGTTCTTAACACCATTTCCTTTTTCTTTTTTTGTCAAGCAATCCGACTCACACAGTTTCTAGAATGAGCTAGAATCAAATACGGGGGGGGGGGCACTTTTTAGAAGCATAACCAAGATATTGTACTACTGCTAGTTGTTTAATAACTAAACAATACTAAAACTAATTTAAACAAATAACAGAAAAACAGAGGAACAAGGAGATATTGTACGTATTGGTTCAACAGGGACCTTCATCAGGAAACGAATATATATCTGTTCATTTTGAATAACTAAATCTGTATTCTTGTTTCCCCGTTTGTATTCGCTAGTATTGTATTTGTTAGTAGTTAAACAATACTACATTATCCAAGTTATGGCTTCCCGGTTTTGTTACTGCGGCACGCTCCACCTTGTCGGATATCCCCTGACAGTTTTGTTATTGCGACACGCTCCACCTTGTCGGATATCCCCTGACAGTTTTGTTACTGCAACACGCTCCACCTTGTCGGATATCCCCTGACAGTTTTGTTACTGCGACACGCTCCACCGTGTCGGATATCCCCTGACAGTTTTGTTACTGCGACACGCTCCACCTTGTCGGATATCCTCTGACAGTTTTTTTTACGCTTTTTAGAACAACCTTCAAATCGTATTTCGTATTTCAGAAAAAAAATGTTCATTTCTTCTTCATCTGCGTCCATTCTCAAACTCCTGCTGAATTCTCTAGTAGCAGGACCATAGTCCTACTAGAATTCCAGCATGATGTGTCCAGAGAATGGAAGTGCGTTGTGTCGCCGTTTTATTTGAGCCAATGGCCCGACAAATCCGTTCATTTGAGGACTTGGAAATTATTCTCGTGTGCGTGACCGATCGACTGTATAGGATACCTGTCAATTAAAACGTAAGCATGAACTAGTTTCCGATTTGCGTGGTATCTATTGGTTGACCTGGCTATTTTTGACATGCGACTCCAAGTATGTAAATAGCAACCAATCAAAAGCCCAACAATAATAAAAAAAGTAACGAATGGGGTACAAATTAACTAAGTTAGAAGGTCTGTAGTACTGTAGATAGTCAGGTCTTATGCTTCATTGGTGACTATCGGCTTACCAGCAGAATTCAAATAAATTTTCGTACCTCACGTTTTCGATTATTTCCGTGCTTCCAGGTGGTCGGTGTTGGCAGGGGAAAAAAAGTTACACATAGTGACGAACGAAATGCATGGGAATAACGAAAATCACAAGTCGAACCCACGAGCATGAATGAACTTACGGCCTGCGTACTACACCTCAGCAGCACTACCAAAGAAACAGTACTGCAGTGGATCCCAGGTCACTGTGGCATACCTGGAAATGAAAAAGCTGATCTCCTGGCTAGGAAAGGGGGATCACTGGAACAAATAGAAAGTGATAACACGTACTATGAATGTAAGACCATGTTAAAAGCAGAATTGGGATGCAAAGGGAACGCATTGCTCTAGGCAGACCCAGGGTTAGCAGATAACCAAGATCCCAAATGTACCTCCACGCGGTGCACCCTGGAAACAAATACAGCAGCTCGAGCTGATTCTGGCCAAATCATTTGGAGATCGTGTCCAAGAATGTGGAGGTAGCAGATGGAAAGAGATTTGACTGCACAAGAGACATACAATATTTCCGACACCACCAGCATCACCACATATAGCGACACTGTCGACATACAGTGAAGCTAGTCAGTCCAGTCCGAACATTGGAGGGGCGGCCAATGTAAAATGCACGTAAAGGTAGATGCATGGCGAGAGACAAATATATTTCATACTGAGTACAATGAAAGGGCAGACCAGCGCTAGAGGGCAGCGCGAACTGCAAATAGAAAGTGAAAAGTCCCTAGGAAAGGGGAACTACAAGCTCCGTCAGCTCGAGACCAGCTTCTAGTTACCTGTGTTCCTTACAGGCAGAGACCCAGACCCATTCATTGGCGTTTGGTAAAGCAAGAAGACCTAATCCAACTCTAATGTCGAGCCTTCCTAAACCGGAAATATGCTCGCGAAGAGAAAGGGTTCTGTACCCGATGGGCTTAGGCAAGAAAGGGACAACGATGGTAGTCCTGGCCCAACTCTACTGTCAATGTTTCCTATACCGGAAGTACACTTGCAGAGAGAAAGGGTTCCGTACCCGATGGGCTCAGGCACAAAAGGGACAACGATTTAGCCCTGGCCCAATATACTGTCAGGTTTTCCTACACCGGAAATACACTTGAAGAGAGAAAGGTTTCAGTACCTGATGGGCTCAGGCGCTATTGGGACAAGAACGCTCAGCTCGAGAACGCCTTGCTCTCAAACGCGTAGTGTGAGACTCGAACTTGGACAAGGGGTACACGATGTCGGTGAATCACACCTCGGCTAAGAGGGCGAAAGAGCCAGGGTCCAACTCCTCTGTTGAGTTCTTCCCCTTAAGGAACCAGGCTCACGGATGAGAAACGGTTCAGTACCCAATGGGCACAGCACAGCACGTCCAATTACACGAGGCAAGTTCATAGACAGTGGAACACCTCGTGCGAGTCAGACGAGAGCAAAAATCGTCTGGGCGAAGAGTCGCCACTATGCGTGCTTGGAGACAGATATAGAGGCTGTCACAGGCTAAGGGTAGCCCACCCGAATTGTCAAGGCATGCCGAAATCGGATGTGCTAGGCCTACAAGGCGCATAACGGTGGCACAACGTAATCACGCTCCCGGCGGAAATCGCACGGATATCCGTGATGGTTACAATGGAGCGGACGCAAAACAAACAAAGAAAAGCAGAATTTAAGAAAAAGTGGAAGCAGATGCACTCAAATGCAGAACCAAATTACCCCTACCATTAAATGTCACGCAGGGAACAAACAATCATCTTCAGACTACGAACTGGTCACAACAGACTGAGAAGTCACATGTTCCGAAAGCTGAAGATTGACGAGACAGACTTGTGCAACTGTGGACTGAGCCCAGAGACTGCAGAACACATTCTTCATGCCTGTCAACTCTACCAAGAAGAGAGGGAGAAAATATGACCTACTGAGACTGCACTACTTCCAGACTTGAGGGATTCCATGGATGACCTGAAGCGAATCACACAATTCATTGAAGCTATTGGCGCTGTTACCTGATATCTGACTGAAAAACGATGAAGAAGAAGACAAGTCGAACCACAAAATAAACTATCACTTTCTCGACAGAGATGAGCACATTTTCATTTTCGTGCAAGGTCAGGAAATAAATAGACTAAACATTCACTTAAATAGACTAAACATTCACTTAAATAGACTAAACATTCACTTAAATAGACTAAACATTCACTTAAATAGACTAAGACTGATTACATCTTATGTTGTGTTCATACGGGCAGACAACACCGACTGAGGAACATATTCTGTAGGACTGCATTATACTAAACCAGTTGAGTGAGAAGCACTAGTTCACAGAGACAAGACAACCACAGAAAGCTGTTTGTGATCCCTGAGATTTATCTAGAAAACCGGACTTAGTGTGTAGACATGTTATACTGTATGGGAGTCTTCAGGACATTTCAAGTACAGCAACATTTATCCAATCTTACTTGCTGTGTAGACATGTTGAACTGAGAGCGTGAAGAAGAATCTCCAAATCATCGCGTATGAAGGCTTGTTTTGATTCTACTCCTATGTGTTTACTACCTATAGTCATGTCTCATTCATACTTCAGTGAATTTCTCTGTGTTTACTCTAACGTTGTGTTTTCTGGTCTAATGAATATATGTGCCAGTACCCGGTAGACTTTCAGACGCACCATATCTTGTTATAAACTGTTCCACTGCATATCAGACTCTAGCAATACACTTATCCATAACATATCAGACTCTAGCAATACACTTATCCATAACATATCAGACTCTAGCAATACACTTATCCATAACATATCAGACTCTAGCAATACACTTATCCATAACATATCAGACTCTAGCAATACACTTATCCATAACATATCAGACTCTAGCAATACACTTATCCATAACATATCAGACTCTAGCAATACACTTATCCATAACATATCAGACTCTAGCAATACACTTATCCATAACATATCAGACTCTAGCAATACACTTATCCATAACATATTAGACTCTAGCAATACACTTATCCATAACATATCAGACTCTAGCAATACACTTATCCATAACATATCAGACTCTAGCAATACACTTATCCATAACATATCAGACTCTAGCAATACACTTATCCATAACATATCAGACTCTAGCAATACACTTATCCATAACATATCAGACTATAGTAACAAAGATATCTAGTTCAGACTCTAGTAACAAAGATATCTAGTTCATGTTCTAGTATTAAGGTTTCCATGACATAGCTCTATTAAAATAACAGAGCACATATTGGTAAACTAGTATAATAACGTTAATCCTCTGGACTTTTTAACATCTTTTAAATTAACTATTTGTTTTAGACAGTCGTTTGTTATTTGACAAGGACAATACATCATGCTTCAGTAGACACATTCATGAAGTTGTATTGTGTTCTTCAACTGTTTGAAGAATTTGCTTATGCCAGAGCTTCAGTTTGCCACCACAACTCAACAATTTCTAAACTCTTTAGTCATGTCTAGTCAATATTCCCTCTAATTTTCTTCTTATGTGAGCAAACATGAAGATATCTGAGCAGTGAATATTTCTACGTAAAGGTATCTACTATTTTATGTCGTGAGAGATACCTTCCACATACGCGCACAGCTACGTACCCGCGCACAGCTACGTACCGGCACACGTTACAGAGAATATTGGCTATGGTCCCAGTTTGATCGCAAGAGCTGTCCAGGGCTTATTGCTATTTCCTGAAATATTACCACTGCGACCCATGACGTACTAACAATAACTAACTTGGGAGACCAATGTGATATAGTTACAAGGACTTCTACTATTACATTCTCACACTACCCATGTGTTGCAGGAGCCCAAAAGGGAATAAAGAATAGCAACAATGTTCTACCTTCCATGCATGTATGAGTCGACTAAGGAGGTTTTGAAATGGAGTTGGTTGTCCCATTAATATAGGAGCAATATGACCCATAAACCATGCTGAAATTGGATGTATCAGAACGAAAGGCGCATATATCGCAGATAAGCTATAAATCATGACACGACACATTCCATTCTCAGAATTATATCCCAGTAATCTGTAGAAGTTTGGAAGATAAGAAGTTCTCACACTTCTAACAAATAAATATATACGTGTTACCTATATTATACAACAAACACAAAACATACTAACAACGAGGCCGCGATGAATGACCGTTTCGATTAAAAAGCCTTCATCAGGATGGGAGACAACAAACTTATAATATTTTAACATAAAAAGACACATTGAGGGAATGAGGGAGAGATTAAGGCGTGGTATAAAATATATGGGAAAGAAAAAGATAAGGATGTCGCATACCACGCCTTAATTTCTCTCATATATACACCATATATTCTCATATATTCTCTCGCCACACCATATGTGCTTGCTTAGTTTATCATATTATGTGTCACCAGTTCAGATGAAGGTTTTGTTTAGTCGAAACGTCGTCCGTTTGTCTCGTTGTTAATATGTTTTCGTTTATAACATTGTTAACACTTATACCTATTTCCGTTCATCTTTACATTTGCCTTGTGTTACCCCAGCTCTGGTATTTGCAGTATCGGGTTGTTTCCTGACAAGGGAGTATTTTCTCCTGGTTCAATTATATTTGTCCTAATATTACAAATACATTTCGATACTTGCAATTACAGGGCCAAATATTCACGTCTGCCTTTGTAGTCCAGAGAGTCACTGCCTGAACCGTCAGCAATGAAGACTTGATCTTTGTACTGCTGTGACGAGAAATGTATCAATGGTGTCTTCCAGGAGACAGACAATGACAGCCATGGGAGGAGCCGCCAAAAAGATTGTACAGAAAAGTGAAAACAAACATAATTGTAGAAAGGAAATGACGTGGATGGAACTCTGAAAATGACAGCGTGTCTGTCTGTGAAGTGTCAGTGGTGAAGTATGCCACTTTTTAACCATGAACGCTTCGATATTTATTAGGTCAGGAACAAGCCCGCAGAGATATTGTTTCCAAAAATTCCCACAAAAACAAAGTATTTTCCTTAAAAAGTCTAATAAACTAGCAGAAGATGTATCTGTGTCCCTGTTGAGGAAGTGTGATGTTACACGGATGTAGAGGTGCAAGTGCAATATTGTGACACTGGTCTCTAAAGTGTAAAATAATGATCAGCTACCGACCACTAAACCTGACTAGTTGTGTCATAAGAAGCTGTCAAATACAGCAACATTGATTAAGTAAATCATATTTTCTGTATACAGATATTAAACTTCGAATGAGAAGAAGAACAAGAGATATGGCTGTATTAATTATCGTCTTGGTTGGTACACTAGAAAGTGGCCGAGATAAACAGAGAAAGTAAGAGAAAGGGTGTACACATTTAGAGAATGCTAAACAAAATAGTAACCAGGAGAGACAAAATGTACTTAGTAATTATTCATTGGAATTATCTGATCATCATTACGTACTGTCACCGCAACGCAGGTCGGCTGTAATGGACCCCCAACATCCCATGTTTATTGCCTTGGTGGTGCACTCTGCTAGACTGTAACCTGTCCATCTTGTGATGTTACTCTCCCAAGTGTACCTCTGTCTTCCTCTTACTCGGCCTCACCTCGACTTTACCCTCAAGTAAGGTCTTCAACAAGGTGTCATATCTTTTATTTCTAAAACACTTTATTTGAATGATCTTTATTTCTTGTAATAATTCTGTCTTCATACGAAGTGTTGTTAGAACGTCTTTGTTTTATTCTCTTTCCATGAAGTTTTTCCTATTCTTGTATATACCCACATCTCAAAGGCATCAATTCTATCTTCTAGTTGTTTGTTCATTGTCTACAGACTAGCTAAGGCAAAGGTCAGCTAGCAGGCAACCAACCAACCTACCATTATAAGCTAGAACTGTATCCATTTTAAATTTGCTTAAAACAATCATGTGAAACTTTCCATACAACTGAATGTGCTCTACCCTCTACATCAAGTGTTCTCAACTCGGTCATCTCCAGCACCATATCACTCTCGTAATGCGACATATCAGTTAAAAAGTGCTAGAATTAACTAACATGATGTCCTCCCATGTTCCTTTTACAGTTGATATTATGTTGTACAAACCACAACAAATAGTGATAGTATTCACGACTATGAGTGTGTGTGTGGTGGGTGTGGGGTGGGGGTGGAGCTGAACATCAACGGAAAGTATAGTGCAATGAAGAAGGTTATGTAGCCAGAGTCACTTTTCACATTCACTTTTATTTTCATTTTCAATTTCTCTGTCATGATATTGTATGTTGTAATGCTCGCCCAATAGTATTACATGTGGCCGGCGCCTGAAAAGGTTGTGAATTCCTGTTTTAGAATCTCACAATCTATACATTGGTTTACTTTCACTGTAATGCCCTTCTGATTCTCCCTGAGGGGTTTTAATCTTGCATCTATTATCTCCACATTCGTTTCATATATCGTAAACACAAACATATCGCCATTTGTCGACTGAATAGTAGGGTTAAGTGCACACGTAGTTTTGAAGAGCAGCCTAGGTTGTTTAAGTGAATGCTTTGCTGGAGTCACGTCACAGTGACTACAAGCATCGTCACTATAGAGGTTACAGGCAATCTCTTCACCAGGTATGCCTGCGCTCTGGGCTCACACAACGTCATTAATCTCGTGAACATTTTGTCACATCTCACGCCGTTTTTAGATCTACTCAATTCCTACACTTGCTGAATTATGGCATATATCACCATACTGGACCTTTATTTGCAGATGAATTTCTAGAGTTTTATCTTTTTCAATGATATAAAACGCATAACAGTGGTTCTCCACATTGTTTAATTTCATTATGTGGGTGACCATATTTAAACTGTCATTATGTCGTCACCTTGTTCGTCTGACCAAGATGACACGCGTAGGACGATCTTGCGTGCTTAACAGAAGTAATGACAGGTAACAACACATTGACATGATTATTCAAATCTCTATCCTACTTTCAAGGTTTTCTTTTGTTGCAACCTTATAATAGATTATTGTGATGTCTCCCAACATTTCATGTTGTCATCTTCTTTTCCCCAATTCTCAAATTGTGTATTGTAACCTCCGTGCAGACTTCTCTGTATTTTATCATATCTTACTAGTACACACGAGCCTCAAACACATCATTAGCTTATCATGAATCTAAACATTGCTGCACTAGTTCACATAATTCACCTATATATCATTCGCTGCAAGTGTAACCCGAAATCACTTTTGGTTGCCAAGTTGACCTTTCAGCGATCTATTTTCAGCAGCAGTTCAAAACATGATTTTCAAGAAACACTTATGAATAATAAAGCTATATTCAGAAAAGCTAACATGGTCGTTTGACACACTATTCTTCTATTTACCTGTGATACCGTGTCTGTAGCTGATGAGTTAATCCTGACTTATTACATTATGTGATGTTCTGTAATTGGTTATCAGCTATGACTCGCACAAGAGTACCACTATCACCAACTCTAACAGATCTGACGGTAAAGCTCTACTGCCATGTCATGTCTGGAGTCTGGTGACCACATACAGACTTTCACCAACAGAAGACGTATCTACACAATTCAGTCAAGACTTTTGAGGCCATGTTTTTTTAAATTATGTCCGTGAATTTCGTTGGTCGGAGTTGGTAGGCGAAACCTGGAAATATACGCAACGTTATAAATAGTGACCAATACATTTCACAGCAATAATAATTTTTTTGTTAAAACATCAGGTTAGCAGGCTGATTCTGCTTTGTTTTGATTCTGCAGTCAGGTCTTATTTGACGATTTGATCGCGACTGAAACATCTCTGAGGGAAGAGATTTCCGGCGCTGCATCAGAGCTGATGAGAATATCACAGTTTATTGATGAAATTCATGTCAGGATCAGACTTGGAATGAAGAACGAGGATCAGACTTGGACTGAAGAATGAGGATCAGACTTGGACTGAAGAATGAGGATCAGACTTGGACTGGAGAACGAGGATCGGACTTGGACTGAAGAACGAGGATCAGACTTGGACTGAAGAACGAGGATCAGACTTGGACTGAAGAACGAGGATCAGACTTGGACTGAAGAACGAGGATCAGACTTGGACTGAAGAACGAAGATCAGAATTGTACTGAAGAACGAGGATCAGACTTGGACTGGAGAACGAGGATCAGACGGACTGGAGAACGAGGATCAGACTTGGACTGGAGAACGAGGATCAGACTTGGACTGGAGAACGAGGAAGAAGAAGAGACTATGCCGTGTACATGATGTTTTTCATGATGGTTGGTTTGAATTCTGTCATTTGTTTTTCAGGATGTTTTCGATGTCAATGATTTATTTGCGGCTTCCTTCATTGCCAATTATTATTCATCTGACAAACAAACGTGTATCGGTGCGGGAAGAAGCCAATGCCATGTGGTAATCTATGACTAGAATTCTGGGAGCCCCATATATAGTGTTTAGTTTAGTCTTCTGCGTTCGTTCTCAAACTCCTGCACATTAACAGGGTGTAGTCCAGAGAACGAAATGTGTTGTATCATGATTTGTTGCTGTGTTGCTGCGATATCTGCACATTTCAACCTGACACATTTCAACATGGCTTTTGTGTGGCTGACTCTATATGGGATGAGATGACTCTACATGCTGAAAGACATACTGAATATGAGATCTGATCACCCATATAGTTGTACAAAGTGCCATGATGTAGATCTGACGAATAAAGACTAACTTCACACAAGTGTTAAAATGACACTCAACTCATAATCAGCTGCTATACCCTGAGAGATTTATTGAAGCGGACATTGAACACTTTTCTATCTGGTGTGGAAAGACGATAATCAATATACATCAAGTCAATAATATGAATTCACTGCAATGTAGCAGAAATTCAACGCGTTACATGAAACAGTGTAATACAGTTTTGCTAATCAATAGTAACACACGTAATAATACAAAAGTCGACGTTTCGATTTTAAGGCCTTTATCAAGAATACATCACAACATAATACAAGGAGTCAGAACGGAACTATTGACGTAAAAGTACACACGGCAGAGCTAAAGGTCATTATCCTATTCCACATCCACATTTCGCCGGTGCATTGTAAGAAGTAAACATGTGTCTATAAGTTTGTGTCTATATACACTGTCAACTTATACCATCGCCACTTATAACCTTCTTAGTCGCCACATACGACATGCATGGAAGGTGAACAGTGTTGATATTCTTTGCTCCTCGTTTGGACTCCGATAACACGCGATCGGTGTTCAGTTAGACACGAATAGTATGATTTAGAGCACATCTTTTTCAAGTTAATAGCAACTATCTTTTCTTATTACTATTTGCATTAATGATATTGCATGTATGTGGGGAAAGGGGGGGCGGGGCAGCTATACTATTTGCATTAAAGATATTGCGTATATGTGGGGAAAGGGGGGTGTGGATAGATGGGGGTCATATATTTCAACACAGAAAACACGGTGACGTCTGACTTTAGAAGAGTATTTGCGTAGAGCACAAGGTCCATCAGCTTATTAACAATGAGCACACAGGCTATCGGACTACTGAGTGCGTGTATGAACAAATACATACAGTAGCATACAAGACAGTTTCAACGTTTCAATCACTAGGTCCTTATTAAGAAAAAACAAGACAAACAGTATATACAGTAGGAATAAAGGCACATGATCACAAACTCATTAGACAGCAGACATGTAACAGCGAAGACATCCAAGGTAACAATGATGTACTTATACACGAGTATTGTCATTAGAGACGCGCATTCAAAAATTATATGTGGGGAATGTGAACAAAGTCAAACAAATATGCCTGACAACGGAATATGAACAAAGTAAAAATTACTATGCTTGAAAAACACATCGAAGACTTAACCACCCAAATCTAAATTACATGAATGATTAGTATTAAGAATAAATGGTCTAAGTGTACCGAACTGTACTTTAAATAGCGATTTTCAAGGGATTGTAGAAGAAAGGGAATGAACCTATTCGTAATCTCCCGAAGGGACATGTTGATCTCGAGATCCACCACCGCTTCCTTTTTGAACATGTCGAGATTGACATTTGAAAGTGATGGAGCAAATAGTTTTTGGCCACTATCTGTTCCACTTGGAGTCAAATGATATCACATGTCGAACTAACCGCCACCCCAATACCATTGTACCATTCAAAAGGGATTGTAATGTTACTGTCCACTATTGACAAGAGTAGCATGCTTTCATTGTTTGTATCCCAAGATTTTCCTGTAGACAGACTCTCAGACATTTAGTCTCTCTCTTTACTCATTGTTAGGAATAATTATAAGATGCATACATAACCTGTCAGTGTCGCAGATGTGCGTCAATGGAGACATGAACAGCACCAACATCTCTGTCCTCAGCCATTATTAGCAGTATAGAGCAATCATGTCCAAACTATTCCTTGATGTTATCAATTCAGGATTTTCATTAACGCCTATTCTCCTTCCATCCTCGACTGTTCCTTGTTAAACAATTTTAGAAAGCGAGTCGTGTCTCGTTACACGTCCAAACCAAACAAGTTTACGCCGTTTCACCACTGCCAAAAGTGATTCTTGAAATGCTACAAGTTATTTTGAAAAATGTTGGACGAATATATTTGTCTTGTGTTCCATATAACGAATTCTTAACAAACGTCTGTAGCACATGTATTCAAACGGCTGAATACTTATTTCCGTGTCTTCATTGAGTGTCCAGCTTTCACATCCCTAAACATACTTAACACTAGAGATCTGAATATATCCTTACTGTAATTTTCATCTTAATTTTCTAAAACACATTATAATGGCAGACATAGTAATCTTAACCTAATCTCAATGTCAGGAATAACTCCTTGTTCACACAACCTTCGCAGCTACACACAGTAATAGTTTAGAGGATCTAATCTTTCTTTGGTCGTGTGTATGTGTGTGTGTGTGCGCGTGCGCTTGTGTACGCCCTCGTGCGCGAGTGCGTAGTTTTACTATTATTTGCTCCACTATAGGGTCCGGTCCACCATTGGTTTTGGTACACATTTGCACAATTGGATATATTGGATACTTCGGAAATCGAACCAGTCATCTTTCAACTGTAAACTACCGTGTTACCGACTGAACAAATCACATTCCTATAGAGGGAGCGAGAAGGAAAATCATTCGTATACATTTTAGCGTTTCATAACACTCACAAATATCTGGAAGAGTTGATAACACTCACAAATATCTGGAAGAGAGAAGATTATTTACAAGTACAATGTCTAAGAGATGAATGACTGTGGACAATATTTGTAAATAGAACATACTAGAAGCAGAAACAGTGACAGATTCTTGATTAGACACTAGCATCACAGCATGTGAGGCACTCCCATAAGTGCTCCGCTCTCCATTGCAGCAGCCATCCCAGTGTATGTAGACTCAGAGTCCCGGTCAGGTGTTGATTGTGTGATCTTCGGGACTTTCCTAAAATAAAAGAAATACGTTTCATTCCCTCCTCCCCTCCTTAACTCACATAACATGGGTTTTTTTTAAACCATGATTTAATCCCCATCTACCATAGTCACACCGTATATGTTCTTATGTAACGTATGTTGTCTGTTGTTTTATTGTTATGATGAATGATTGTTTTCGAAACGTCGCCTTTCGTTCTTTCTTGTTGCTGGTATACTTCGTTTATGAATATTGGCAGCACTGACACATATTTCCGTTTATCTTGTTTTGCCCTGTGTTACTCCAGCCATCATGTGTCCTGTATCGATGTCGTTTCCCGAGACTGGTTATTTTATCTTGTAAGGAGGGTGGTTGCATGATAAGGGATTAATCCCTCTTTGAAATAAGGCACGCACTGTCAACCGTGGACGCTAGCCGTATCATGGTTATATCAGAAAGAAGAATCAACCACTTCCACCAAAGCTGCTTTCGTAAGATATGCAGCATCCATTGATGGAATAAAATAGCAGACAGTGAAGTACTGACGAATTATAAGTCTGTAAGCATACATACAATGTTGACGAACGTGCAGACACGCTGCGAAGGAAACATGGTCCGCTTGAGGGATCATCGCCTACCAAATAAAGTTGTTATATGGAGAACCCCAGATTTGCTCACGCAAGACAGGAAGATAGAAGCGTTTTAAAGTCACTCTTAAGACATCGCTGACTCACTTTAAAATATACACACATTCGTGGGAGAATCTTGCACAAGACAGATCTAGACAGAATCAAGAGTGGTGTAGCTGCTGCAGAAAACCTCAGACATCAAGCTGCGTGACAAAAACGCGCTAGAAGAAAGACGAGCTGCTTAATGTTCCACAGACTCCTCTCACATATGCCCAGAGTGTGGTAGACAATTTCAGGCACGCATAGGACTCATGTCACAGTCGGGCAAACAGCAGACATGATCATCTTCATGATAATCCTAGTAGAACTGAATGGTTATCGTCGACTTGGACGGGCGAACAGCATATCAGGCAAATTCTAACTTTGATCGCGGCATTTCTTCGTGTCAAGAATCATGCATGGAGAATTTTAGTTTTGTCACAGCAGCCGTCACGACAGCGTCGTATGGTCAAATGGTACATTTTACATCTCAAAGATAATATTCCATTCATATGTCGAAGATGAATGTGTCGGACCATTGTAACAAATAAAACGGCGACACAATACATTTTCATTCTCGAGATTACATTCTGCGGGAAATCTAGTAGGATCATTGTCCTGCTGCAAGAGAGATCCAGAGGGATTTGAGAATGAAAACTGAAGAAGAACACTCAAATCCCAACTGTAATTTCAATCCGCGACATTCCAATTGCGAGACCGGGTATCTAATCATTTGACCACGCATTCTTGATGTATGGCCATTAAAAAATAATGGAAGGTGTAGCTCAGGTAATCCTGTCAGAATTTCCTTCTTGGTGGACGAGGAAGGAAGTTAGAGTATCGGTAACTATTGCCGTGTTGGGGATTATCTGAAATCTCTGCGTGACACACGTTATAATCAATACAGCTTTTAGCAAAACCTTTGGGCGTATTTCATGTTCTTCCGATGTTGATGTTTATAAATAGGGGGAAATAATCCTAGGAGATTGCCGATAAAAGGAGATAGAGAGAAATAGGAGAGGAGAGAAAGAGAGAGAGAGAGAGAGATGTGAATAATGCAATTTTAGCTTGAGAAAGACAGAGGGATGCTAGAGACTTCATGTGTTCAGGTATTGACTAGACAGAAAGTTGAACAAATAATACCAACACTGACCTAACATATATGTTGTAAGAAGCGACTATGGTGGTTCGCGAACTCGGGGTTTGGGGTTGGTGTTGATTAAGAACAAGATGGAGTTATGTCTGTAAAATGTTGACATCACAAAGTAATGTTCAACATAAATATCAAACTGATTTTTGTGGCTTATTTTTTTGGGTTGGCGGGTGGGAGGATTTATATGGTTAGTGCATGCTCGAACTTCAGTAAAGATCAGAGTACAGATAGTAAACGTGACCTGAAAGGCTGATTTATTATTTCCGCACATTTCATTGGTCGGTATTATTTTCTTGGAATGCGACTCCAAGTGTTGAATAGTCAGTTCAAGGAAAAATACAACAATAATACGTCACGAATGAAGGCTTGTTTACTTTCTGTATAGATATCCTGACCCCTAGAGTCTTGCTTTATGGGTGTCCCAATGTTTTATTTTCAAATCTGATGACCCTGCTGTTGTGACACCTGTTGAGCGACTGACGACCAGACAAGCGTGACACAGTCTCAATCATGTGTTAGATGTCCGCTAGTTTTTTTATAATTTTAAATAATACATGAAGTGCATATGGATATGTGCCGGTTCACGTGGATATGTGCCCGGTTTACGTGAATATGTGCCAGTTTCGTAAGTGCTAATTCTGTGGCATAAGGTGTCGCGTGCTAGTTATGTGACAAAGGTCACATGTACTGGTTCTGTGACAATAGTTGTCAGAAGTGCTGGTTCTGTGGCAATAATTGTTAGAAGTGCTGGTTCTGTGGCAATAGTTGTCAGAAGTGCTGGTTCTGTGGCAATAGTTGTTAGAAGTGCTGGTTCGGTGGCAATAATTGTCAGAAGTGCTGGTTCTGTGGCAATGGTTGTCAGAAGTGCTGGTTCTGTGACAATAATTGTCAGAAGTGCCGGTTCTGTGGCAATAGTTGTTAGAAGTGCTGGTTCTGTGGCAATAGTTGTTAGAAGTGCTGGTTCTGTGGCAATAATTGTCAGATGTACTGGTTCTGTGGGAATGGTTTTCAGAAGTGCTGGCTGTGTGGCAATAGTTGTCAGAAATGCTGGTTCTGTCGCAAATAAGCTAACATAGTATAATAACTGCGCATGGGATCTCCCTGACGTAGTGGTTAAGCTGTTCGCTTTGTGTTCAAGAGGTCACGGGTTCGAATCCGGTTCGTATTCGTCTTGTTTATAAGGTGGATTTTTTTGGAGATCCCTGTGAATTATCACTTCGAAATACGGAGTTACGTGCTATGAGTGGTACTCTCGGAAGGCGGGGTGCCGCTTCGTTGAGAGTGACGGAGTACATATGGGAAACCGAGTACAGTGAAGTCAATCTTCTACGGCTTTTAAACCCCTTTAAGTTGAGCATATAAGCTAACTTTTACTGTTGTTGAAATGTTTTAGATTATTTCATGTAGCGGAACTGCTTCAAGTTTTCAGCTGAAGCTTGTCACTGTTTTCATTAATCCAAGTTGGGTCACGTTTCCAGTAGAGTTCGTGTGTGTTCATTCTCAAACTCCCGCTGGGTCTCTCTTGTATCAGGACAATGGTTCTACTAGATTTCCAATAGGATGTAGTCCATAGAATGGAAATGCGTTGTCTCGCTGTTTTATTTATGCAAATGTCCCGACACATCACCTTTCGGCGAAAGGCAGAGTTGAAATCAACAGATCTACATCTCGTGTCTTATTGCACATAATAAGTACATTAATTGTTTCAATCCCAAAACATCTGTCTATCTCATTTATTTATTTCCCTTGGTTATGCTTATCAGACTTCTTCTTCTTCTTCTTTCGTTCACCTGAAACATGTCTATATCTGTAATTCTGTCTCCTGAATAAAACTCACTGTCTTTTGTAGTTCATACAGTGTCCCATAGAGCTTTGATTCCAGTGTTGTTTCCTCTGGCCAATGTCTGCCTCAGCGTTTCATGCTCAGAACACTCTTGAAGTATATGTTTGGCACTCTGTGCTGCATGTCCATATGTACAGATGGCCGTGTTGCCAATATTGAACCTTGTATACATGTGACTGCGGAGATGTCCTGTTCTGAGACGTAGAATTATAACTTGTTCTGATCTCTTCATAATGTGATAGTCATCTTGTGTTGGTGTTTGTGGCTTTCTTATTGACTTGATCATCTGTTTTTTCTGATGGTAGGTGATTGGTATATCTGGTTGGTCTTCGGCAGCACCTCCCTTAGCCAGTTGGTCTGCTTTTTCATTTCCTGGTATTCCACAGTGAGAGGGTATCCACTGCATGGTTACCCTATAGTGGTACAACAATTCGCTAAGTAGTTTTTTCAAGTCTGTTAGTTTTTCAGACCGGAGAGCTTGAAGCACTGACCTTGCAGCTTATCAGACAACTTGTATTTATTAATTAATTTAAATATTAATTTTTTAGGGTCAGGGTTAGGAGAGTTGTGTTTTACATAACTAACCGTAACCATAAATAAATAAATGTTTAAATTTAAAGAAAAATGATAAAGATAAACTGTTAAACATAGCCAAGGGAAATAATCAAATGTAGGAACATGTTGTGGGATTGGACCCATGAATGTTATATATATCTTGCGCAATTTGAAGCACACTGCTTCTTTTACCCTACGTCGCCCTCTCTGCCTTACCTTGATCTTGAATCACCCAAGGAAGTCTCCCACCGCTCCCAGGGGGACATTTTTTCTCACTTTAAAAATTTCTGATCTAATCTCTTCATTGGCCGCTAACATAACCATTTGTTCTGATTGCCACACATGGTGTTTAGAAAATGAGGGGATTAAGTCCGAAAGGTTCTACTTTAGTACAGAACCAGGAACTCTTGTATTGGTTGCACGACATAATATGCCGAGATTCAGGACAGAGGAGAAATAAAATACGTTCGTGTAACTACGATGTGCGATCAATAAAATATATTACAACCAGTTGTAGTACAAGAATATTCAAGCAGGAATCATGAAGATAAATGACAAACATTCTGAAGACTGTCGGTAAGTGAACCAGATCCGTTCTAGCGGCACCGAATCACCTTGCAACTCAAGTGAAGAGGGTTTCTGCACTTGACCAACCACGTGAAAAACCTGTTTACTTGAGTTGCAAGGCGATTCTGTGCTGCTAGAACGGAACTGGTTTGATTCCCGTCAGCATTTAAGATATTTTTGTAGTATAAGAGCAGCAGCAACAGCACGCTCAATAACAATACCAGCACAGACATTATCATCAACACAACAGCAAGATCAATAACATCATCAACAGCAGGAGCAACTGCAACGATGAGAAGAGCAACAACAGAGTAGCAACATTAGCTATAATATTAGAAACAACAGCATCGCTAACAACGACGACGACAACAATAACAATAACATCTAGAAAAACAGCAACAATAACACCACCAATTGCAGCGACGAGAATAATAGCAGCTGTCGTCAACAACGGCTACGGCAACAACTTCAGGAACAACAACAATGAAGATGACTACAACATCAGTAACGACGATGACAACAGCCACACAAATACCGGTGATGAGAACACTAACAGCAATAATAACGACGACAGCGACGACAACATCACCAGCAGTAACGACAAGGCCAGTAACAGCAACCTCACATATTATACACTCAGTCAGGAACTATCCAGGCAGATAGAGGTGGGTGATATGAGATGGTTTCCGTATCACGTTCTGCAAACACGCCTTCTCGAATATAATGCGCATATTGAGTGCAGTTTGAGTTTAAATTGCAAAGATTATGTTATGCCAGGAATAGAACAATCTAATAGCATACTGCTCACTCATGCAGGTTCTCGCTCTCACAGACGTGCAATCTGTGACGTCTTCCCTTGAATCCGGCCATGTTTTATTTTTATATTTCAAACCTCATTTTGTACATGTTTTTTAATCTCACACAGACGAACCATTTTGCAGCTTTGGTTTGTTTTAGAAAACAATTGACATAAATCTGTGCTAAATCTAGTGTTTATTGACATTTTCTGGCGAAGAGAAATGAAACGAAATCGGTGGTAATGTTCTCAGCAAGTTTCGTTCATACTTCAGTGCCAAGTTCTTGCGTGTTATAGTTGCTGATTCTATGCTGAAAAAGCCACGAGCTGCTGTTGAATGTGTTAGTTTATTTATGTCTGACTTGTTGAAGAAAATCAAAATGGTTTTTATGATCATTTTAAGGTGCCCATGCATAGAAAATAGGGTCAAATGATCAGTGTTGGGGACAACTTAACGTATTAAAGATGTGATGGCTCGTGCAACACAATGCAATGAGGCGAAAAACAGAGATATGTATGGAATTTGTAGCAAAATATAAAACACACTAATTAAATCTACAGAAACAAATGACGTTTCGTCTAAACAAATCTTCATCAGGAGAAAAAAAAACGCAACACGAAATGATTTTATATTCATAATTCAAGAGAGGAGCAAAAGAAGATAATGGATAGAAGATGAGAGGAAAGAAGAGAAAGGAAACAAATATGGTAATAACAGAACAGATAGTATAAGGAAAGGCAACATAGCAAGTATAACACGAAGAATTAAAAATATATTAAATACAGGCATATAGATGCAACATACCGGTAATTAGTAAACAAGGTTAGACGTGGGTACGACAGATCACATTGTATACATTTATTTTACATCCTTTTGTTGTACGAAGAGCAAAGCATTATCTTTCGATTTCCAACTCTCCTGTGTTGCTGGGGGCTCGAAAGTGGAGTCAATAATAGCAAAACTGTTTATCTTCCAAAGAAGCAGCCTACTAAGGAGGTTATGAGGTGGAGTTGGCTAACCTATCCCCAATAGGTCAAAATGAATCAGAGGTCATGTTGAATTCCGATGTGACAGGCCGAAAGGTGCAGCAAAACTGTAAACCATGGCACAACTAATTCCTTTTCCGAACGGCAGGTCCTGCTAATCTTGAGGATTTTAGGAACGAATGCAGAAGAAAAAAAATTAATACTCCGGATAGTGTGAACAGACCTAGAAGTTGTACATACAGAGAGTTTCGAGGTTGTACACACTGAGAGTTTAGAATTAGTGATACTCGTATATTTGTAGACGTAGTCAAATAAGACTGCCATGTTTCCGAAAGTTTGAGTTCTAAGGGCGACTTGAAGAAAATCGTACAGTACATTAATTTATGTTGTCTTTGGTCGCAGTATCACGACAATAGGAAGCATATATTTTTTAAAGCAAACAAACAAGGGCTCAAAAGGCGTAGAATATTGACTATACTGTATTCGAGTTACTCCATATGCACGCTGTCCCTTTCAACAAAGCGCACGCCGCCTGCCAAGAGTACCACTTATTGCACGTAACTCCGTAGCTGCAAACCATAATCCTCAGCAGTCTCCAAAAAATAATTCTTTATAAAGAATATTTCATGTTTTTAACCCGTGACCTCTTGAGCATAGAGCGAACAGCTTAACCACTGCGCCAGGGAGATTCCCAACGGAAATAAACTATTTTACTAGTTTCGTATAGGTGATTGCGCTACAGGGAAAAATGCTTGTGTCTTTTGCATCATAGAGTGCGAGATATTAGCGCTGTAAAACATGAGCTAACGATATTAGCGTTGTAACAGAGATTTGAAAATATTAGCGCTGTAACACATGAGCTAACGATATTAGCGTTGTAACAGATGTGAAAATATTGGCGCTGTAAAACATGAGCTAACGATATTAGCGCTGTAACACATGAGCTAACGATATTAGCGTTGTAACACATGAGCTAACGATATTAGCGTTGTAACAGAGATTTGAAAATATTAGCGCTGTAACACATGAGCTAACGATATTAGCGTTGTAACAGATGTGAAAATATTGGCGCTGTAAAACATGAGCTAACGATATTAGCGCTGTAACACATGAGCTAACGATATTAGCGTTGTAACACATGAGCTAACGATATTAGCGTTGTAACAGAAATTTGAAAATATTAGCGCTGTAACACATGAGCTAACGATATTAGCGTTGTAACAGATATGAAAATATTGGCGCTGTAAAACATGAGCTAACGATATTAGCGCTGTAACACATGAGCTAACGATATTAGCGTTGTAACACATGATCTAACGATATTAACGTTGTAACAGAAATTTGAAAATATTAGCGCTGTAACACATGATCTAACGATATTAGCGCTGTAACACATGAGCTAACGATATTAGCGTTGTAAAAGAGAGTGGAATATATTAACATTGTAACACAGACTGGGAGATATTTACTGTGTAACACAGAGTGGATGTTATCACCGTTGATATTCCCTGTTATTATATTCCCTGATATTCCCTGTTGATATTACACAGTCATAACACAGCCGAGGCCACACATCTGGCGATAGAACGCAAGCTCGAGATTAAATCACCCCTACGCTTAACGGCAAGAGTGGATCACAAACCATCTGGGGAAAGACAATAGACAAAAAAAATTCCCTGTTGCTTTCTGGATAGAACAGCAAGCTATTGTGACATTCTTAGTGATTTAAAAGCAGAACGCATCTGTGTGTGTGTGTGTGTGTGCGTGTGTGTGTGTGTGGCTTTTTCTGTCAATATTGCACGCTGCACATTATCACATGAAAGTAATGCAATCACATCACAGAGCGTTACGTCGTCGACACACAGAGCTTCACGAAACTGTCGCTTCATGAAATCTACAGATGATTGACATCATTTGCGCACACAGGTCCACCGAAGACGGATGTGTCGGAC
This sequence comes from Meghimatium bilineatum, assembly GCA_034231615.1. NCBI lineage: Eukaryota > Metazoa > Mollusca > Gastropoda > Stylommatophora > Philomycidae > Meghimatium > Meghimatium bilineatum. The sequence continues at coordinate 2,942,574 of CM067307.1, forward strand.
CATTGGTGCAAATAAAACGGTGACATAACGCATTTCCATTCTACGTACTATATCCTGCTGGAAATATAGTAGCATTATTGTCCTGCTACAGGAGAGAACTAGCGGAAGTTTTGAGAGATTTAACACAAATGTTCTCCCTCAGACCTCACAATTGACACACAGTGTGGAACACTACAATGGCTAATAAATGCACGCCAGATGAATCAATCAAGTGCCATGCCGAGCGATCATGTATCTCCACAACTCTTGTCTCTTGTGTTGTTAATAAGCTCAGTTGGTGACATCTGTATGCAGATACATGACATTTAAAAGAGATGGTTTCACAATCCGGTACCATCTCGTTGCATGAACAGTTTTGTGTTTTTATGTCTGGTTGGTATGTGTTTGGTAAGGTTCCTACTGGACATTAACGGGGAAAAAGTTATTGTTACTTTATTTCTGTGTGATAATAATTTCTCATTGCTATCATTTGTACTATTGATTAGTTATATTAGTTACCAGTGACTATAATACATTATTATAATTGTTATCTCTTCTTAGCTTTATTACTGCGACATACTCCACCTTGTTGTATATCATATGACAGTTTTCTTTATTTATATTTGTGTTTTTTAGGGAAAGAGTGTCTGAAAATGTTTGACAGTTGTTGACAAGTGGGGGGGGGGGGGGGTGTAAGAATTTTGGCCAGAAAATTATTTGTTAATTATTTGTTAATTATTTGTTAATTATTTGTTAATTATTTGTGGATAGTTCCTACCAAATTATTATCAGATGCGCTACTAAGTTATGTGCCTTGAGTGATGCACACAACATGCACCGAGCTGCTGCATTGAAACATTGTTCAGTAATATTGATACACGAGAGAGGATCACGAGTCTACATTCTAACACCGGGCGTGTTAGAAATAGAGACATGCTGATCCCACCTGCACACATTCCACATCATGTATTTTTCAAACACAGGAATAAGTACAAGAAAACCACGTGCTCTCACAGATCGCATTTAAACACAGTAACCCAAGCCTAATCTTCTCAACCATTAACATAGTTAATACTGCACATCTTTCAAGGCTATCATCCACACATAAGTGAGGCTGCTGTACACATGTATAACAATAGTACTGACATAAAACACAAAGTGTATCAACCGTACAATAAACGCACACACTATCAGATTATATGGTATAGAAATAAAAATAAGTACAAAAGAGTATACGGGACAATTTCAACGTTACGACCTTAAGGTCTTTTCCAAGAAAACACAATATAAGCAGTTGTGTATACTGTTATTTGCATTTTGTCATACTCATAGTCGTAGTTTGATAGTCTGTACGTTCATTGTAAAGCTTATTGACCTTGTGTTTTACGTAAGTGCTATAGATAAGAATATACCCTGACGAGGCCGCGTCACATCCAGAATTATTGATATTGGTTCATGAATATCCTGAAGGGAATCGTATAGTTTATCATCCTAAAGTAATGTTACTGTTCCTTGACTGTCGAGGAAGAACGATGAAGGTTTCCTAACATTTCAAGACCCATTTAAACGTAATTTTTACCAGAAATAACACCTCTCTATAAAATCTTGTTTATTTCTTGGCTTGACGTCAGTAAAATGTTTATCTGCAGGTTTCATCAACATTCCTCGTTTTTTAAGCTGCATGTGGCGTTCATTTATCAGCAAGGAAATATGCCAATATGCTTGCTACCTGTGCTATGGAGGTTAATTACTTTGTGCTTCAGTGTTGGGAAGGTGACATAATACAAGTCAAGGTGATAGCTACACAGATTCTTCTTCTTTGTCAGTGATCCAATGACACCTTTACTTTTGTAGTCACTCATTGTCATGTATTGATATATGTAGGTGTTTGTCAGTTGTTGCTTTGTTCCATATAGCGTGTTCCATTTCTCTGGTCTTGGTTGCTTTGTTCCATATAGCGTGTTCCATTTCTCTGGTCTTGGAGGAAGAATACGCTTCCTGATATCCTGATCCAATGTAATGTAGTGATATCTGCAGATGTTTGTCAGTTGTTCATATAGTGTGTAAGATTGTTGTATCTGCAGATGTTTGTCAGTTGTTCATATAGTGTGTAAGATTGTTGTATCTGCAGATGTTTGTCAGTTGTTCATATAGTGTGTAAGATTGTTGTATCTGCAGATGTTTGTCAGTTCATATAGTGTGTAAGGCAGATTGTTGTATTTGCAGATGTTTCTCAGTTGTTCATATACTGTGTAAGGCAGAATGTTGTATTTGCAGATGTACAAAATATGTTTTTCTGTTCCAATAAAGGGAGAGGGCGAGAAGAGAACAACATACCCCGTTCAAAAATTCCCTACTCCTTATGTACTGCCGTGGTCACTATATAAACTATGAAATTGTTATAACGTATGCATGTTTTAGTATGTTTCAGGAATATTTGTCTATTAATGTCTGTAAAACATAGTGCGTACCGAACCAATTAGTGATAAATTGCGTAATGAACCGCTTTCTTCCAAGCATAATGTAGCGATAGATTGCATAATGAACCGTTTTGCATACCGCCTGATGTTTGGTATATATTTCGATGCATAAACATTACTATCCAGATATACAGAAAGCACAAACTCGGGCATCGCGTAAAGAGGCGGTTGTCTCCGGGATTTCACCTACAAAATTTACCTAGTCCTTCACCAGAATAGTCCTGTGTGCTAATCTCACATTCATCTTGGCTGAAGCGACCGGTCATTTGTTACTTTGCGTACACTATGTATGGCCAGCCAATGAAAATCACGGCGAGCATATTTATGTAGGTGTAGCACGGGACAGAGAAACTGCTGGCCTACATTATTGTAGATGTAACAAGGGACAGAGAGACTGCTGTCCTACATTATTGTAGATATAACAAGGGACAGAGAAACTGCTGTCCTACATTATTGTAGATGTAACAAGGGACAGAGAAACTGCTGTCCTACATTATTGTAGATGTAACAAGGGACAGAGAAACTGCTGTCCTACATTATTGTAGATGTAACAAGGGACAGAGAAACTGCTGTCCTACATTATTGTAGATGTAACAAGGGACAGAGAAACTGCTGGCCTACATTATTGTAGATGTAACAAGGGACAGAGAGACTGCTGTCCTACATTATTGTAGATATAACAAGGGACAGAGAAACTGCTGTCCTACATTATTGTAGATGTAACAAGGGACAGAGAAACTGCTGTCCTACATTATTGTAGATGTAACAAGGGACAGAGAAACTGCTGGCCTACATTATTGTAGATGTAACAAGGGACAGAGAAACTGCTGTCCTACATTATTGTAGATGTAACACGGGACAGAGAAACTGCTGTCCTACATTATTGTAGATGTAGCAAGGCACAGAGAAACTGCTGTCCTACATTATTGTAGATGTAACACGGGACAGAGAAACTGCTGTCCTACATTATTGTAGATGTAGCAAGGCACAGAGAAACTGCTGTCCTACATTATTGTAGATATAACAAGGGACAGAGAAACTGCTGTCCTACATTATTGTAGATGTAGCAAGGGACAAGGGACAGAGAAACTGCTGTCCTACATTATTGTAGATGTAACAAGGGACAAGGGACAGAGAAACTGCTGTCCTACATTATTATAGATGTAACAAGGGACAGAGAAACTGCTGTCCTACATTATTGTAGATGTAGCAAGGCACAGAGAGACTGCTGTCCTACATTATTGTAGATGTAGCAAGGCACAGAGAAACTGCTGTCCTACATTATTGTAGATGTGGCACGGGACAGAGAAACTGCTGTCCTACATTATTGTAGATATAACAAGGGACAGAGAAACTGCTGTCCTACATTATTGTAGATATAACAAGGGACAGAGAAACTGCTGTCCTACATTATTGTAGATATAACAAGGGACAGAGAAACTGCTGTCCTACATTATTGTAGATATAACAAGGGACAAAGAAACTGCTGTCCTACATTATTGTAGATGTGGCACGGGACAGAGAAACTGCTGTCCTACATTATTGTAGATGTAACAAGGGACAGAGAAACTGCTGTCCTACATTATTGTAGATGTAACAAGGGACAGAAACTGCTGTCCTACATTATTGTAGATGTAACAAGGGACAGAGAAACTGCTGTCCTACATTATTGTAGATGTAACAAGGGACAGAGAAACTGCTGTCCTACATTATTGTAGATGTAACACGGGACAGAGAAACTGCTGTCCTACATTATTGTAGATGTAGCAAGGCACAGAGAAACTGCTGTCCTACATTATTGTAGATATAACAAGGGACAGAGAAACTGCTGTCCTACATTATTGTAGATGTAACAAGGGACAGAAACTGCTGTCCTACATTATTGTAGATGTAACACGGGACAGAGAAACTGCTGTCCTACATTATTGTAGATGTAGCAAGGGACAGAGAAACTGCTGTCCTACATTATTGTAGATGTAACACGGGACAGAGAAACTGCTGTCCTACATTATTGTAGATGTAGCAAGGCACAGAGAAACTGCTGTCCTACATTATTGTAGATGTAGCAAGGCACAGAGAAACTGCTGTCCTACATTATTGTAGATGATATAACAAGGGACAGAGAAACTGCTGTCCTACATTATTGTAGATGTAGCAAGGGACAAGGGACAGAGAAACTGCTGTCCTACATTATTGTAGATGTAACAAGGGACAGAGAAACTGCTGTCCTACATTATTATAGATGTAACAAGGGACAGAGAAACTGCTGTCCTACATTATTGTAGATGTAGCAAGGCACAGAGAGACTGCTGTCCTACATTATTGTAGATATAACAAGGGACAGAGAAACTGCTGTCCTACATTATTGTAGATGTAACAAGGGACAGAGAAACTGCTGTCCTACATTATTGTAGATGTAACAAGGGACAGAGAAACTGCTGGCCTACATTATTGTAGATGTAACAAGGGACAGAGAAACTGCTGTCCTACATTATTGTAGATGTAGCAAGGCACAGAGAAACTGCTGTCCTACATTATTGTAGATATAACAAGGGACAGAGAAACTGCTGTCCTACAGTATTGTAGATGTAGCAAGGGACAAGGGACAGAGAAACTGCTGTCCTACATTATTGTAGATGTAACAAGGGACAAGGGACAGAGAAACTGCTGTCCTACATTATTGTAGATGTAACAAGGGACAAGGGACAGAGAAACTGCTGTCCTACATTATTATAGATGTAACAAGGGACAGAGAAACTGCTGTCCTACATTATTGTAGATGTAGCAAGGCACAGAGAAACTGCTGTCCTACATTATTGTAGATGTAACACGGGACAGAGAAACTGCTGTCCTACATTATTGTAGATGTAGCAAGGCACATAGAAACTGCTGTCCTACATTATTGTAGATGTAGCAAGGCACAGAGAAACTGCTGTCCTACATTATTGTAGATGATATAACAAGGGACAGAGAAACTGCTGTCCTACATTATTGTAGATGTAGCAAGGGACAAGGGACAGAGAAACTGCTGTCCTACATTATTGTAGATGTAACAAGGGACAGAGAAACTGCTGTCCTACATTATTATAGATGTAACAAGGGACAGAGAAACTGCTGTCCTACATTATTGTAGATGTAGCAAGGCACAGAGAGACTGCTGTCCTACATTATTGTAGATATAACAAGGGACAGAGAAACTGCTGTCCTACATTATTGTAGATGTAACAAGGGACAGAGAAACTGCTGTCCTACATTATTGTAGATGTAACAAGGGACAGAGAAACTGCTGGCCTACATTATTGTAGATGTAACAAGGGACAGAGAAACTGCTGTCCTACATTATTGTAGATATAACAAGGGACAGAGAAACTGCTGTCCTACAGTATTGTAGATGTAGCAAGGGACAAGGGACAGAGAAACTGCTGTCCTACATTATTGTAGATGTAACAAGGGACAAGGGACAGAGAAACTGCTGTCCTACATTATTGTAGATGTAACAAGGGACAAGGGACAGAGAAACTGCTGTCCTACATTATTATAGATGTAACAAGGGACAGAGAAACTGCTGTCCTACATTATTATAGATGTAACAAGGGACAGAGAAACTGCTGTCCTACATTATTGTAGATGTAACAAGGGACAAGGGACAGAGAAACTGCTGTCCTACTTTATTATTGATGTAACAAGGGACAGAGAAACTGCTGTCCTACATTATTATAGATGTAACAAGGGACAGAGAAACTGCTGTCCTACATTATTGTAGATGTAACAAGGGACAAGGGACAGAGAAACTGCTGTCCTACATTATTGTAGATGTAACAAGGGACAAGGGACAGAGAAAATGCTGTCCTACATTATTGTAGATGTAACAAGGGACAAGGGACATAGAAACTGCTGTCCTACATTATTGTAGATGTAACAAGGGACAAGGGACAGAGAAACTGCTGTCCTACATTATTGTAGATGTAACAAGGGACAAGGGACAGAGAAACTGCTGTCCTACATTATTATTGATGTAACAAGGGACAGAGAAACTGCTGTCCTACATTATTATTGATGTAACAAGGGACAGAGAAACTGCTGTCCTACATTATTATAGATGTAACAAAGGACAAGGGACAGAGAAACTGCTGTCCTACATTATTATAGATGTAACAAGGGACAGAGAAACTGCTGCCCTACATTATTATTGATGTAACAAGGGACAAGGGACAGAGAAACTGCTGTCCTACATTATTATTGATGTAACAAGGGACAAGGGACAGAGAAACTGCTGTCCTACATTATTATAGATGTAACAAGGGACAGAGAAACTGCTGCCCTACATTATTATAGATGTAACAAAGACTCTTATCATTACAAGTAGAGGATAAATTCTAAGCTATATAAATAGATGTTCAAAGGCAGACATTATATCAGACATATTTTCTCCCCCATGCAATAATAGTTTATCAGAAGCACAATTCTACAGCTTGCGATATCAATGTTAGTTATTCCTCTAGTGCCAAAGACGGCACATAGTGCGGATGTCATAGATTTGTATGTCTCTCGTTTCATTGCAATGTGCCTTAGATCTTCAGAAATCCTTGAACCCATTTCAGTAACACAAATATTCAATTTGTACGATTTTAATATGTTAAATTAGTGACCAACAAGTTCTTGATTCAGCAAGAAAGAAAAAAAACATCCCTCCATTGCAAGATCAAAGTGAATGACTCAATACTCAAACAGGTCGGTCGAACAATTCCAACATTTAGTAACAACAGTGACATCAGATGGACGATGTTCACCACAGATTTTAGAACATAGCGCAAGCAAAGCCAGCATTCATAAACATGAACACACGGTGGAAATGTCAAGATAAACAAAAATAGGTAGATGTGTTACCAAAATAAAACATAACACAACCTAACAACGAGATACAGGGACACGGTGGAATATGCATCCTTCATCAGAACTGAGTTGTTCAGAGCAGCATAACGCAAATTTTAACATATACATGTGGGTCTTGGACAATCAATCAACAAGAGAGTACACAATTAGAGGCAACACCGATGTGGCTGTTCTATATAAGAATGCTGAAAGTACACCACGGACATATAGTAACTGACCAGGAGCTGCTGAAAGTACACTGTGGACATGTAGTAACTGACCCAGGAGGTGCTGAAAGTCAAATGCGAGATGGCGAGTGTTGAGTAAAATTATAGAGACAATATGTATGTTTTTGTCACGTTATTAGACATGTTTTTGTCACGTTATTAGACATGTTTTTGTCACGTTATTAGACATGTTTTTGTCACGTTATTAGACATATTTTTGTCACGTTATTAGACATGTTTTTGTCACGTTATTATACATGTTTGTGTGTGTGTATAACAGAATTACAACATGCATGATAGAAGTAGGCAAGAAAGATGACCCGAGGTTGACGTGAGACAAATATGATATAGTCACAATACTGACAACAGCGATGCTGATAACAGATACTAGAAATTAAGTGTTGCGAAGATACAAGATAGTCTACACCAATCGGCACGGAGCATGATGATGATCCAATATTTATAACAATAGTTATCGGAAAATAAAACATAATGCACATGGAAATTAAACATATTAACCAAAAACAAAACAACTAGGTTAAACTTGAACATGGGTTCATGAAAATTATTTTCAATCTTTAGAGAGCCTTCTCTTTTGTGTTGGTAACTATAAGCGTGTTAAAACAAAAATCATGTCAACAGATATAACAACACAACAACCAAAAATCAGAATAGACAATACCAAGATAGAATGCGGGGATAAATTTGAATACTTCGGAGCAAACATCAACGGTGCAGGAGACTGCATGGCAGAAATAAGGAAGAGATTGGCAATGGCATATTATAGAATAACACGGCTGAAAAACATATGGAAAAACAACACAATAGAAACGAACGTGCTAATGTTACGAACTTTTATTTTTCCGGTTGCAACATACGGCTGTGAAACATGGACTCTAAGTAAAACAGTGGCAAAGAAGATCAACGCCTTCGAGTTGAAATGCTACAGGAAGATACTTAGAATGTCATGGAAGGATAAAATCAGAAACTCAGATATTATAAACACATTGAATATTCTTCCGAAGTGTTGGTTACTAAATACAATAACAAAAAGAAAACTACGCCTGTTTGGTCATATAAAGAGACACAACTGTTTAGAACGACAAATAATGGAGGGAAGAGTACCTGGGAAGAGGAGAAAGGGCAGACCAAGAAGACGATGGACTGACGACATTAAAGATAACATGAATACATCGCTAGAAAATGCAAGCCACATCGCCCAAGACAGAGAGAGGTTCAGAGAGTTCATTGGGAAGACAACGTTCTGGAAGGAATACGTCACATGCCACAACTGTAAGCGTGATGTTTAATAGCTAAACATGGCAACATTTCGTCCCTATCAATGACTGACAGCATCGTCAGCTACTGTCAATTATTATAATCTTGTGATTATATCCATTATTTGATTATACTCATCCCCCGGAAAGGTAGTGATTACTCACCTGTGTTGCCTTCTGTTAGATTAGATGCACTTGTGTTGCCTTCTATTAGATTAGATGCACTTGTGTTGCCTTCTGTTAGATTAGATGCACTTGTGTTGCCTTCTGTTAGATTAGATGCACTTGTGTTGCCTTCTGTTAGATTAGATGCACTTGTGTTGCCTTCTGTTAGATTAGATGCACTTGTGTTGCCTTCTGTTAGATTAGATGCACTTGTGTTGTCTTCTGTTAGATTAGATGCACTTGTGTTGCCTTCTGTTAGATTAGATGCACTTGTGTTGTCTTCTGTTAGATTAGATGCACTTGTATTGGCTTCTCAACCACGTAATAGAGGTCACGCCACAACATTACACTGAAGTCACACCGTCGACATTATGAGGCCCCCTGTCCATAATAAATTTGACTTCGTTATGTTTTCGACTATTGTCGAGGTTTACGTTGGTCACTATTTATATACTTGCTATATTTACTATTTTATATACATATATACTTATATACTATTTATATACTATTTATAAACATGCCAAAAATAACCAAGAACGACCAATGAAATTCACGGAAATAATAAAAATACGAGCCTTCTAGGTCATGTGTACTTTCTGTTGAGATGTCTTATATCACAGTCAATGGTCACGGCTGAAATTTTCGTGTCGAAAAGCGTAGCTATCTCAGCACAGCTATAGACCATGATGCAACACATTGTTTCCGTCAGCCAACATCCTACTAGCCGAACGAAGAATATATGGAAAGAAAGGAATGAGAAAACCACGATTCTGAGATAAAGTTCCGTTGTTCCGTCACTCTATCTTGTACTGCTATCCTCCAAGATAAACCCTCTTGTCAGATGTCTGGTCAGTGTTGCGATACTGCCCATCTAATATGTCTTCTGAATTATTCACAGTTGACGCTATCAGGGCGGGTCTATCCCCAGAACATTTCATTCTTATCTCGCGTTAGCGTGCAGTCAACGCCCCACCCCACCATTTTTTCTCTCCCGGGACTTCATTGTCGTTATCAGACATACTAGACTGGTATTTTTATAGCAAATGTGGGCATCGTGGCTGTAAATTTGTTTCCCCTAAAAGGGGGGGGGGGATGAGAGGGTGTACCTAAACTTTTTTTTAAAAGGGTCATCGGTGTGTTTAAGTGTGTCAGATTTTTTTTTAATGTAAAATTTGGTGCCATTTTTGTGAAAAATCGCTAAGGAAACGGGAGGGGGTTTTGCCTTTTGACCAAGTTCCTAAAGTAATTTTCAGATTTGTTAGGGGTGGCGTTGTACACCCCATCCGTACCCCTAGTGTATGGTTATCAACAATACTATTCAACCAGCAAACGATAGCTGGGTATTTTATTTAAGTAAAACACAAAATAAACAACACTATAAACTCCAGCATATTAACATAAGGTTCACTCTTACGATCTTAATAAACCATTTCTATTATTGCTTGTATAATCCCATTTTTCCTCCGCATGTCTCGGCTATCTCACATTATTATCTCGTAGTTGTTTATGGATACCCCATTCTTTCTTTATCCCTACGTTAGAGAATAAGATTTGCCACTTATAGACGGTAGGAAGATTTGTTAGATATACACATTCTTATATTGGAGAGTTCTTGCTGTACGTAGTAAAGTTCTTGCTGGGGATATTTCTTGCTGTAAGTAGTAAAGTTCTTGCTGGAGATATTTCTTGCTGTAAGTAGTAAAGTTCTTGCTGGAGATATTTCTTGCTGTAAGTAGTAAAGTTCTTGCTGTAGTTATTTCTTGCTGTAAGTAGTAAAGTTCTTGCTGTAGTTATTTCTTGCTGTAAGTAGTAAAGTTCTTGCTGTAGTTATTTCTTGCTGTAAGTAGTAAATTTCTTGCTGGAGATATTTCTTGCTGTAAGTAGTAAAGTTCTTGCTGTAGATATTTCTTGCTGCAAGTAGTAAAAGTAAAGTTCTTGCTGTAGATATTTCTTGCTGCAAGTAGTAAAAGTAAAGTTCTTGCTGTAGATATTTCTTGCTGCAAGTAGTAAAAGTAAAGTTCTTGCTGTAGATATTTCTTGCTGTTGGTATATGAGTCCTTATTATAGACATATAATATGTACTCACTGCATCAAAACTGAAAAACAACAGGCGAAACTTTTAACAGGGTAATGCAGTTGTGCTAATCACAGGAAACACACATAATAACACACATAAATCAACATTTCGACCAAAAGGCCTTTAACAAGAACACATTCACACAAAATAATGGCGAGTAAGAACATGTCAAGTTTACTATAGACATAACTTGATTGTGTGCAACAGAACTTGTTTGAAAGGCTCCTCCTTTCTTGTGATATAGATATTGTTTCATTTAATGAGACATTTAGTGAGTGTATCATTAGCACAGCCAATGACTAGATATCCTGACATCATGTGATTTTGTTGCTCCACAGAAAACTAGTCAAGAATTTTCAGCCAAAGAAAAGAGAGGATGATGATTGTTCGTAAGTTTATTTAGCTCTTTTATGTTTATTGTGTTTTCTCTCATAGTTTGTGTTTTTCCATCTTGTCTATTTTCTCGGCATGTAATATGTTACACAACCCATGACCATTAGGGTAACTGTCATCATAGACTAGAGGGTGGTGTATTCTACCATTGGTCATGGTTGTAAGCAGGTGTCGTCTATGGGTGTAAAAACCAATATCTCTTTAACCTTTCTCTGCAGATATAATTTAAAGTCTTTAACTCTTACACTTGTAGGATGGGGGAGGGGCGCTTGTGAAAGTGGTTATAGTGTTTCAGTAACCAGCCGGCTATTGTTAACCATCATTATGCAGACGTTTTAATCGTGTTAATATTTTATAAACTGCAGTACATTGTGTTTGCATTTACATGACTAAAATCACTAATAACTCTCCACGGCGCTAAAAACGTGCTATAAATATGTGCTGAAAATGTGTAGAGGATTGACTTTATTCTACTCATCATCATCATCGTTAGGTGCCATGCCGACTTGCGTAGGCGATCATGGCTCTCCATAGCTCTATGTCTCCAGTATTATGTATCAGGATTGTTGTTGTTTGCCTGCTGTGCCAGGTTGTCAAAATGTCTAATATTTTCTCACGTTGTTGCCCTGTCGCTTGCCTTCAATCTTGTCTGTTGTAACTATGTTCTCTAAACCTCCCTGCCTCATTAACGTGGCCAAAAAATGAAGATTGTCTTTTTCTTATAGTATTGATTAGCATGAAGATTGTCTTTTTCCTATAGTATTGATTAACATCCGTCTCGCATTTGACTCTTTCAACACCTCCACATTAGTTGTTCTCGCATTCCATGATATTCTCAGAATTCTTCTGTAGAACCACATCTCTATTGCCTATAATTTCCCACTTTCCAGTTTGTTTATTGTCGAAGACTCACATCCATATGTTAGTATAGGAGTTATATAGCACTGCAGAACTCCCTCACCTCTAATGACAAGGATGTTGTGTTTGCCTGCCATATTCTGCTTCTTATTACTGTTGAACTTCTTCCATCTGCTGTAATCGTTGTACCTAAATATTTGAATTGGTGGACCTGTTTAAATACTTTATCTTTCACTTTGATCTTGCAAGTTGTGGTATTTTGTTTCTAGTCTTACCCTATGAATATTAGTAAAATAACACAAAAATGGCCCAATATTAGCTTTGCAAACACAGAAAATACACAGGCTCAATGTCTCGAGCACTAGGTCTTTGTCAAGATAGGGACAGACAATCAGACTTGAATAGAATAGACAAAAAAACGTACATTGGAGGACAGAATGTCGACATCTATATTGCTATAGATGAAATTGATGAAAGTAAAGTGGAGTACAACATGAATGTAAGGCTACATGTTGAGATATCTTTACTTCCATCAATTTCTTCTATGGCAACATAGATGCTCACATTCTTTTCCCCAATGTAGTTTTTTTGTCTAATCTATTGCAATCTGAATGTTTGTCCTTATCTTGACAAAGACCTAGTAGTCGGAACGTTGAGCATGTGTATTTTTCCTATTTGTAAAACTGTTATTGAAGTATTTTTGTATTATTTTACTAATTTTCATTTACCACATGATAGACTGCAATTTAAAAAAAAAATTTACCCCATATGTACTTTGCTTCTCTCAGGTAAGGAGCAGGATGATGATTGCAGAGAACACCCATAGCATGTAACTCCATAGCTTCACGCGATAATCCCCAGGGATCTTTGAAAAAATTCACTTTATAAATGACGTCGCAAGCATGCTTCGAACCTTCGCTCTCTTGAACTGAAAGCAAATGGTTTAACCAGTACATCAGAGAGATCCCTGATCTTGCATTGTGATATTCGCTGAATAAACAAATAAACAGAAAAAGAAAATTCATAAAATAGGAAATACTTGAAAGAAAGGGTGAAAAGTCGTAGAGGATTGACTTCATTGTACTAGGTTTCCCATGAAATATATTTTCTGCAGAGAGTATCACTCATAGCATGTAACTCCGTAGCTTCAAGCGATAATCCACAGGGATCTCAGAAAAAATCCACCTTGTACACAGACGACACGAGCCGGATTCAAACCCATGACCTCTTGAACACACGGCGAACAGCTTAACCACTACGCTAAGTAGATCCCCAAGGAAATACTGAAAAAAAACAACATTACAACATCATAAAAACAACATTACAAAGTGGGCTGCAAGAACAGTTTGAGAAAGACATAACAAACAGTTCTAACGTAAATTGCACTTGATTAGTAGAATATCATGTTCTGAACGTATCATCAAAATAACATTTGCCTGATGATTTTCTTGGCAACATTTACGTCAATAAATTAAAATTGTATGAAAATGTGCGCAGTGTATTTATGTACAGACAAAGTTAGTGCCAAGAACAAGTTTAGTAAGTTATACCAAACATGACTTATAAAATAAATGGCGTGGGAAAATGTATAACAATTAGCAGTGTGGGCGTCTGGTTATGTCAATAATCACTCAGACTGCAAGTCAAGCAATGACTGTGGCTAGCTTTCACAATGCTGTGGCAATGAGACCAGGACTACTAACTCAGGGTGCAAAGAATAGGGGCGACTGTCTTTTTTCCAGGCATGTCGTAGGAGGTGATTAAGGAAAGTTAGGGGAATGTGATGGCAACCTATCACCTGTGAAAAAATCATTATTGTCACTCTTTCGTTTCCACAAAGCACTTACTTGTCTTCTATCACATAATTCCCGTGGATGATGATGATGATGATAATGATGAGGTGCATACAAGTGGACGTTACAACTTTGTCCTCTTGTGGCAGACTCCCCAGGTGTGCCATCACTGGGGATGTGTGCCAGGCTCCTAGGCGATGGGGGATGCTAGATGTGCAACCACAGTGAATGAGTAAATAAATCCTATAGAAGTATGTTGAGTTCGTTGGCCCAGAATTGTGCACTGTGCCTCTTGCAGGACTTGGTAACCCTGGGATACTTGTACACTGGAGTGGTAATCCTGGAATACTGACACACTGGAATATCTGCTTTTGGGTGGGAACCTGCGTGGGAAGAGTTTGTGGAGTATTGAGCAGCTTGTGCCTTTCTAGCATGTTTTTTGTGTGTGTTGCGCAGCATCGTGTCTGCAGCTACTGCACCACTATTGATTCTGCAATGCCAGTTGGATCTATCTTGTATAAGACTCTCCCATAAATTTGTGTCGATGTTGAAATGAGTCAGTGATATATTTAAATCGCTTCTTCCGTCCTCCAGCTGTCCAGGAGCCTGTCAGGAGTTGTCCATATACCAGCAACAGCTTTGTTGCTAGATAATGATTTTTCGTGTTGATGATATGTCCTGACCAACTGACCAAACATGTCTGTGCCTTCAGCAACCTTGTGTGTATGCTTACAGATTTAGATTTGATAAGTACTCCACTGTTTGGTAAACTGAAACTGTGAGGAAACAAATAGTGTAACCATCGAACCTGGACATGTAAAGATGATTCATTCTAAAGGTGCCGAAAATGAGAAGTTCATCATCTGAAAGTTGGTGTTCATTTGTTCAGTTTGTAATTTTGTTCAGGAGTTCCTACATATTTATTTTAAAAAAAATACTTTTTGATGACTTGTTGTTTTAAAGTCTATTTCATTGGCTTCATGCAGTTTGCAGTTTTTTTTCAGTATTTCTTATTTTTCTTTAAAAAAGTAATATTGCTTGTTCATAACTTTTTGTTTTCATGTTAACTATGATTTGCTTTTACAGTTTGGTATGATGCCTTGTATTTATATTATATTTACATGTGGAAGTTCTGAATGTCTCGCGAGAGGTCCATCAGACCAATCTCTGTGCAATAGTGTAGTAGATGACATGCTCAGAGTAGGAGCAATCTCCATGCAATAACACTGATGACATGCTAAAATTAGGAGCAATCTTAATGCAATAGAAAATTAGTTGACATGCTCAAAGTAGGATCAATCTCGATGCAATAGCACATTAGATGACATGCTCAAAGTAGGAGGAATCTCCATGCAATAGCACATTAGATGACATGCTCAAAGTAGGAGGAATCTCCATGCAATAGCACATTAGATAACATGCTCAAAGTAGGAGGAATCTCCATGCAATAGCACATTAGATAACATACTCAAAGTAGGAGCAATCTTCATGCAATAGCACATTAGATGACATGCTCAAAGTAGGAGGAATCTTCATGCAATAGCACATTAGATGACATGCTCAAAGTAGGAGGAATCTTCATGCAATAGCACATTAGATAACATACTCAAAGTAGGAGCAATCTTCATGCAATAGCACATTAGATAACATACTCAAAGTAGGACCATCTTCATGCAATAGTACATTAGATGGCATGCTCAAAGTAGGAGGAATCTTCATGCAATATCACATTGGATGACATGCTCAAAGTAGGAGCAATCTCCATGCAATAGCACATTAGATAACATACTCAAAGTAGGAGCAATCTTCATGCAATAGCACATTAGATGACATGCTCAAAGTAGGAGGAATCTCGCTGCAATAGCACATTAGATGATATGTTCAAAGTAGGAGCAATCTTCATGCAATAGCACATTAGATGACATGCTCAAAGTAGGAGGAATCTTCATGCAATAGCACATTAGATGACATGTTCAAAGTAGGAGCAATCTTCATGCAATAGCACATTAGATGACATACTCAAAGAAGGAGGAATCTTCATGCAATAGCACATTAGATGACATGCTCAAAGTAGGAGGAATCTCGCTGCAATAGCACATTAGATGATATGTTCAAAGTAGGAGCAATCTTAATGCAATAGCACATTAGATGACATGCTCAAATCAATCTTAATGCAATAGCACATTAGATGACATGCTCAAATCAATCTTAATGCAATAGCACATTAGATGACATGCTCAAATCAATCTTAATGCAATATCACATTAGATGATATGTTCAAAGTAGGAGCAATCTTAATGCAATAGCACATTATATGACATGCTCAAATCAATCTTAATGCAATAGAACATTAGATGACATGCTCAAATCAATCTTAATGCAATATCACATTAGATGATATGTTCAAAGTAGGAGCAATCTTAGTGCAATAGCACATTATATGACATGCTCAAATCAATCTTAATGCAATAGAACATTAGATGACATGCTCAAAGTAGGAGGAATCTCGCTGCAATAGCACATTAGATGATATGTTCAAAGTAGGAGCAATCTTCATGCAATAGCACATTAGATGACATGCTCAAATCAATCTTAATGCAATAGCACATTAGATGACATGCTCACATCAATCTTAATGCAATATCACAAATGATATGTTCAAAGTAGGAGCAATCTTAATGCAATAGCACATTATATGCCATGCTCAAATCAATCTTAATGCAATAGAACATTAGATGACATGCTCAAATCAATCTTAATGCAATATCACATTAGATGATATGTTCAAAGTAGGAGCAATCTTAATGCAATAGCACATTATATGACATGCTCAAATCAATCTTAATGCAATATCACATTAGATGATATGTTCAAAGAAGGAGCAATCTTAATGCAATAGCACATTATATGACATGCTCAAATCAATCTTAATGCAATAGAACATTAGATGACATGCTCAAAGTAGGAGGAATCTCGCTGCAATAGCACATTAGATGATATGTTCAAAGTAGAAGCAATCTTCATGCAATAGCACATTAGATGACATGCTCAAATCAATCTTAATGCAATAGCACATTAGATGACATGCTCAAATCAATCTTAATGCAATAGCACATTAGATGACATGCTCAAATCAATCTTAATGCAATATCACAGATGATATGTTCAAAGTAGGAGCAATCTTAATGCAATAGAACATTAGATGACATGCTCAAATCAATCTTAATGCAATATCACATTAGATGATATGTTCAAAGTAGGATCAATCTTAATGCAATAGATCATTAGTTGACATGTTCAAAGTAGGATCAATCTCCTTGCAATAGCACATTAGATGACATGCTCAAAGTAGGATCAATCTCCTTGCAATAGCACATTAGGTGACATGCTCAAATCAATCTTAATGCAATAGAACATTAGATGACATTCTCAAAGTAGGATCAATCTTAATGCAATAGATCATTATATGACATGCTCAAATCAATCTTAATGCAATAGAACATTAGATGACATGCTCAAAGTAGGAGGAATCTTGCTGCAATAGCACATTAGATGATATGTTCAAAGTAGGAGCAATCTTCATGAAATAGCACATTAGATGACATGCTCAAATCAATCTTAATGCAATAGCACATTAGATGACATGCTCAAATCAATCTTAATGCAATAGCACATTAGATGACATGCTCAAATCAATCTTAATGCAATAGCACATTAGATGACATGCTCAAATCAATCTTAATGCAATAGCACATTAGATGACATGCTCAAATCAATCTTAATGCAATAGCACATTAGATGACATGCTCAAATCAATCTTAATGCAATAGCACATTAGATGACATGCTCAAATCAATCTTAATGCAATAACACATTAGATGACATGCTCAAATCAATCTTAATGCAATAGAACATTAGATGACATGCTCAAATCAATCTTAATGCAATATCACATTAGATGATATGTTCAAAGTAGGAGCAATCTTAATGCAATAGCACATTATATGACATGCTCAAAGTAGGAGGAATCTCGCTGCAATAGCACATTAGATGACATGTTCAAAGTAGGAGCAATCTTAATGCAATAGCACATTAGATGACATGCTCAAATCAATCTTAATGCAATAGCACATTAGATGACATGCTCAAATCAATCTTAATGCAATAGCACATTAGATGACATGCTCAAATCAATCTTAATGCAATAGCACATTAGATGACATGCTCAAATCAATCTTAATGCAATAGCACATTAGATGACATGCTCAAATCAATCTTAATGCAATAGAACATTAGATGACATGCTCAAATCAATCTTAATGCGATAGAACATTAGATGACATTCTCAAAGTAGGATCAATCTTAATGCAATAGATCATTAGTTGACATGTTCAAAGTAGGATCAAGCTCCTTGCAATAGCACATTAGGTGACATGCTCAAATCAATCTTAATGCAATAGAACATTAGATGACATTCTCAAAGTAGGATCAATCTTAATGCAATAGATCATTAGTTGACATGTTCAAAGTAGGATCAATCTCCTTGCAATAGCACATTAGATGACATGCTCAAAGTAGGATCAATCTCCTTGCAATAGCACATTAGATGACATGCTCAAATCAATCTTAATGCAATAGAATATCAGATGACATGCTCAAAGTAGGACCACTCTTCATGCAATATTATAGTATATGACATGCTCAAATAGCATACCTTTTATCAAAGAATTTTACACTGATGTAAGTTGAGGTCTTCAGGACATAAAGTAAAGATTAGGGGACCATCTCCAATTGTATAAACCAGGTCACCAAACTTTGGGTATAAAACACTTGGGCGCTAATGAATGATACACAATTATCCTGGAGAAAATTGCTAGAGAGATATTTTTATTATTTGTTTGTACTGAGAATTGATGAAGTGAAAGATGTTGAATAATGAAGTCTAAACTATGAAAGTCTGAAGCATAACATTTGATTGCATTGATATGATTAATGACACAATTCACTGCACTCTGTGTATTAACATTGTATTGTGCATGATTCTTGTTCTTTACATGTTCTTCTTCTAGTACTCGCTCTCAAACTCTTGCAGATTAGCAGGATGTAGACCGGAGAATGGAATGTGTTGTGTGTCATGGTTTACAGCTGTGCTGTGATATCATGGACATTCTTCAAGATAAGTGGGACAAAAAGTACATTCTTCAAGATAAGCGGAACAAAAAGAACATTCTTCAAGATAACTGTGACAAATAGGAGAAGATATTAATGTCACTATTTGAATATATTTATGAATAAGTTTGATATAAAATGCATATACAAATATGAACACAATGACATTGTAAAAAATCATGTTAGAATGAGCTTGTTTAGCTGTGCAATGTTTACCAGTCACACATTAATTTTATTTTATACATAATTTCCAGCAGGTTTATTATGTGTTTCAACCCAGAATAATTCCAAAAATTATGTATTTGACCCCCACATGCTGTAGAAATAAAATAAAAAAATGCATTAGATAAGTCAATACTTGAGGTCATTACAGATATTCATTTGCTGAAAAAGCCAAACAAAACACATTTAACCAAAAGTCAGTAGACACAAAATTTAGATGCAAAAGGATGTACATATCAAGCCAAATCTGGACATACCGGGTAGGCTGTATGGTCACCCATGCTCAAGTTTTAGGAAGTTGAAACCATCACATCACAGAGAAATGTTCACCGCTCAAGCAGCTTCAGATTTGTTAGCATGAAAAGAAAATTAGAAGGAATGTTGGTTATGACATGAATGAATGTTGGTTATGACATGAATGAATGTTGGTTATGACATGAATGAATGTTGGTTATGACATGAATGAATGTTGGTTATGACATGAATGAATGTTGGTTATGATGACTGTTCATTAACCAAACACCAATCATCTTCTATCATCTCATATATGATTTATAAACTTGCTGTCCTTGTTTCAGATTCACATGGTCCCGTGCCTTTGTGGACATGCTCAAAGAAGTCTTTGATATGGCAGGGCAGCATGAGGTCATTGCTGAGAATCTGGTGGGCACAGTCAATAAAAACTTACAAGATCTTGTTCAAGAGCTGAAAACAGATAGAAAGAAGGTAGGATATAACAATTTGTTTGAATGGTCCAGATTATCACAGCAATAGAAGTATTTATTATGTGCTTTTCTTCTACTTTTTTCCTTTTTATCATTTTTGTGCATCCTCTTCCTTTTCTTGTCTTTCTGGGTGGATACACAGTCTTACATATGCATGTATTTCTGACTGATTCTGTGAGTATGCTTAGAGAGATACTGTTGAGTTTGATTCAATGAGACAGCCTATGCAGAAGAGAGTTCCTTTTTTTGTTTGCCTGGGTATGTGGATGTTAGGGGAAATAATTTGTGTTCCTGGGTATGTGGATGTTAGGGGAAATAATTTGTGTTCCTGGGTATGTGGATGTTAGGGGAAATAATTTGTGTTCCTGGGTATGTGGATGTTAGGGGAAATAATTTGTGTTCCTGGGTATGTGGATGTTAGGGGAAATAATTTGTGTTCCTGGGTATGTGGATGTTAGGGGAAATAATTTGTGTTCCTGGGTATGTGGATGTTAGGGGAAATAATTTGTGTTCCTGGGTATGTGGATGTTAGGGGAAATAATTTGTGTTCCTGGGTATGTGGATGTTAGGGGAAATAATTTGTGTTCCTGGGTATGTGGATGTTAGGGGAAATAATTTGTGTTCCTGGGTATGTGGATGTTAGGGGAAATAATTTGTGTTCCTGGGTATGTGGATGTTAGGGGAAATAATTTGTGTTCCTGGGTATGTGGATGTTAGGGGAAATAATTTGTGTTCCTGGGTATGTGGATGTTAGGGGAAATAATTTGTGTTCCTAGGTATGTGGATGTTAGGGGAAATAATGTGTGTTCCTGGGTATGTGGATGTTAGGGGAAATAATTTGTGTTCATGGGTATGTGGATGTTAGGGGAAATAATTTGTGTTCATGGGTATGTGGATGTTAGGGGAAATAATTTGTGTTCCTGGGTATGTGGATGTTAGGGGAAATAATTTGTGTTCCTGGGTATGTGGATGATAGGGGAAATAATTTGTGTTCCTGGGTATGTGGATGATAGGGGAAATAATTTGTGTTCCTGGGTATGTGGATGTTAGGGGAAATAATTTGTGTTCCTGGGTATGTGGATGTTAGGGGAAATAATTTGTGTTCCTGGGTATGTGGATGTTAGGGGAAATAATTTGTGTTCCTGGGTATGTGGATGTTAGGGGAAATAATTTGTGTTCCTGGGTATGTGGATGTTAGGGGAAATAATTTGTGTTCCTGGGTATGTGGATGTTAGGGGAAATAATTTGTGTTCCTGGGTATGTGGATGTTAGGGGAAATAATGTGTGTTCCTGGGTATGTGGATGTTAGGGGAAATAATTTGTGTTCCTGGGTATGTGGATGTTAGGGGAAATAATTTGTGTTCCTGGGTATGTGGATGTTAGGGGAAATAATTTGTGTTCCTGGGTATGTGGATGTTAGGGGAAATAATTTGTGTTCCTGGGTATGTGGATGTTAGGGGAAATAATTTGTGTTCCTGGGTATGTGGATGTTAGGGGAAATAATTTGTGTTCCTGGGTATGTGGATGTTAGGGGAAATAATTTGTGTTCCTGGGTATGTGGATGTTAGGGGAAATAATTTGTGTTCCTGGGTATGTGGATGTTAGGGGAAATAATTTGTGTTCCTGGGTATGTGGATGTTAAGGGAAATTTAAAAAAACCAAGAATAGTCATAGTTTGTAATAAGTCATTTGCCCTCTGATCAGCAGACGAGTGCACTGGTTATTCATGATTATGATCGATGTATAAGTTGTGCAGAGTACACATAGAGTGCACCTAGATCAAACTACAATTATTAATTGGGTCTTTATTACCTCTAATATGTTATTACCTCTAATATTTTATGGTAGTGTGTATAACCTAATTGGACTTTGTTGTCCGCTGGTTGAAAGGGCATGCCTCTCCACAAGAGAGGCAAACTCATTAACTACCTACCTACTAACTACTACTACCATAAGTTGTGCACATTCAAAACTATTTCCAGTTTGAAATCACAGTAAGAGTCGACATAAAATCAATGATTCAGGGGAAAAAAATAATTACCAGTAACAAATGCAAATATTTTGTACAAACACAAATCACAGAAAATAAAAATGTTTATTTTGCTGTGCTACAGTGTTGTAGAACCTATGAGGGAGAACCAAAACTGAGAGATAGGGACATCTGTGAGACTGAGATTTAGGGACATCTGTGAGACTGAGATATACCATCCTGCTGTCTGAAGATTAAGAAAAATATGAAGATATTTAACAAATTGTGCAGAGATAGTGACTCTTAACATGAATTTGGGGGCCACAAATCTGAGGAGGGGGGGCATAGGCAAGTAGCTATTTGAACGAGTAACAGCATGATTTCTAGCGGTAAGACTTTCAAACGCCTTGTTGGCTTATATTATGTCTCCAGAGGTCCATCAGACCAATCTCAAATATCAGAATAGTTGACATACTCAAAGTACTTTCAATCTCCATGCCATAGCAAAGTTGATAACATACTCAAAGTACTTTCAATCTCCATGCCATAGCAAAGTTGATGACATACTCAAAGTACTTTCAATCTACATGCCATAGCAAAGTTGATGACATACTCAAAGTACTTTCAATCTACATGCAATAGCAAAGTTGATGACATACTCAAAGTACTTTCAATCTACATGCAATAGCAAAGTTGATGACATACTCAAAGTACTTTCAATCTACATGCAATAGCATTATGGATGAGATGCTGACAGTAGGAGATTTTTTAATCCAAATATTGCACAATGATGTACGTTGAAGTTTTCAGAACATGAAATAAAGCTGTGGAGACCTTGGTGACTTACAATAATGTCATTCATTTTTGATGACTTCACAAAAATTCAGTGACCTTTTTATTTGTTCATGTCACCAGGGGACCCAATGAAGAAAATGTATCACAAAAGTAGTTTAAAGGCCCAAAAAAAGTGGAGTTGCACTGCTCTTGACTGCAACCATGCATGTTCTGAGAATTCATGTACATATGAACTGTTGTGTGTATAGAACTATCTTCAGAAAGAATAGCTAAGAGTGTTAGGGTTTTATTACACATACAATCATAGGTTCTACCTTGTGGGGATGGTGTTAAATATCTCAGTAGGTCATGTGACTGGATTGCCAGAACTGTTACCTTCACTATTTGTTTGATGGTTGTAGAACTCTGATATAACTAAACTGGACTAACATCTGTGGTTGAAAAGAGCATGCCTCACCATAAGGGATGTATTTTACTGAACTAACTGTGGGGATGGTGGGAACTGTCAAGGACCTGTAATAGAAAACCTACATAAAGTGCTAGCCAAGATCTTGCAGCAAAGAGAGATACACATTGGGATATTTGAAGACAGAAATCTGCATGTTTCTGATAGAGTGGTTGAATGTAGAATAAGTTTATATGAACATTCCCCACTCTGATAGAGTGGATGAGCATGTTGCCAGGATCTTGAAGGGGAGCAGAGAATAGCAGGTGACTAAGGAGGTTTGAAAGTGGATTTGGAGCTACCATTCAATAGGTTAAAGTAACTCATAAATGATGCTGAAGATGGATGTGTCTGACCAAAAGTCAGAGTGCTACTACAAGCATTAAAATGGGTAGTAAGTAAAGTAACCCATAGCATTTATTAATGCCATAGGGGTGTGAGATGTTAGCGATCTCACATTTCACAGGCTCTGCAAATGAGGGCGGTAGCCATCTCCTCTCCCTCGCAGTCTTTACTTCCCGGATTAATCCGGTACCCATTTAAGGCTGGGTCGACCTGGGAGCCGTTGCGATCTGAAAACATTTCCGCCTCAACTGGGGAATGAACCCAGGACCACTCATATGAGAAGCCAGTGCGCTAACCACTGCGCTAAGCGGCTCCCTTAAAATGGGTACAAGATGACAAAAAAAATGAGGAAGACCAAGAGAGACTCTTTACAGAACAACCATCAGAGAAGGTATGACTATGGGTCTCAACAACATACAAGAATTACACAGTGTGGTATTACATGGCTGAAACTGGAGAGAACTGTTGTCTGCCTAACTCACCATGTTTGTCACTGAAGGAACATAGATAGGTAAGTAATTGTGACAACATTATTTCATAGTTCTTGTTTCTATTTCATATTCCAGCATTTGCAGGAAGGTGTTCGATTGCAAGACCAGCTCAAACAGTATCACATGCAGCTAGAAAAGGTGAGGCATACCTATCAGTTACCTGTAGGATCATTCTGTACTTTAGCATAAGATAACTTCCAACTGATGTATTTTAGTGCTGAGTAATTGTTTTCAGACTACCATCTACAGTGATAGCACACCTCACATTCTTCGCTATCAAGTAGTCGACTACAAAAAGGATAAAGGTGCAAGATTCTCTTATCCTGTATCTCTGTGGGGATCATTTGATAACAGACAAAACTAGAAGAAATCGAGACAAGACTTGTAGTGACAATAATGATTGTGTTCTCAGGTGATAGTTCTTCTCCTAGGACATGCCTGGAATGAAGACATGTCCAGGTAAGTTGCTATTGGGTTTTTAGCTAGTTCTGATTGCTTATCAGTTACTGTCCTTGATGTTCACTCCACCAAATATCAATCTGGAGGGGGGGGGAAGTGTGCCAACTCCCCTCATTCAAAGACATTGTCGAATACTACAATCTTATTATTCTTGACACCCTGAACTAGACGTCCAAGATCCAATTCTTTCCTACAACATGCCTGGAATGAAGACAGTGACACTATTCTTTACACTCTCAACTAGAAGTCCAGACCCAAGTTGCCACGTGAGTTTTACTGCATATCAAGCAATCAAATGTGCCATGGAATCCACCAAAGACAGATGTGTCATGCCATTTTCACAAATAAAACTGCATAAGAACGCATTTCCATTCTCTCGACTATATTCTGCTGGAAATCTAGTAGGACCATTGTCCTGCTAGAAGAAAGATCTAGCGGGACATTGAGAAGGAAATTTAGTAGAACTATTTCCCTGCTACAAGAGAGATCCAGCTGGAGTTTGAGAATGAACGCTGAAGAAGATGATATGAAATGGCATAGGTTTTATTGAGCACAAACCACAAGAAAGTCAGTATTATCTAAGACTATTAAGTCTGTCTCACTAGACTCTGAATTACTAAATTGACAATGTATTCAAAGGTTAGGACTAAATGTCAGACAGGGCGTATCCAATTGAAACCTGAGTATATTTCTATACAAAATATAGGAAATGTGTACACGTGTGGGTGAGAATTCAGTGTGTGTATTTATGTTAATGTGTTGATATCATGGAAAATATCAAATGTATTTCATGTTATATATCCTTGTTCGCCTTTGTGTTGCTGAGGCCTAAAACGGGAGCAAAGAATAGTGACACTATTGGTGTGCATGCTGTAAGAGGAGACTAAGGAGATTTTTGGGGTGGACTTTGCTGTCTCTCCCGTAGCGGGTCAAAGTGATTAAAAGTCATGCTGAAGTTAGATGTGTCAGGCCGCAAGGCGCAGATATCACAGCCAAGATGTAAACCATGACACAAGACATTCATTTCTATAGACTACATCCTGGTGATCTGCAGTAGTTTGAGAATGAAGACTGAAGTAGGAGAGGAATATCCTTGTTAAAATTGTGCAGTAGAATTTATATGTTAGAAATTGTAAAGTAGAATTTATATGTTAGAAATTCTACATTAGAATTTATATGTTAGAAATTGTGCAGTAGAATTTATATGTTAGAAATTGTGCAGTAGAATTTATATGTTAGAAATTGTGCAGTAGAATTTATATGTTAGAAATTGTAAAGTAGAATTTATATGTTAGAAATTGTAAAGTAGAATTTATATGTTAGAAATTGTAAAGTAGAATTTATATGTTAGAAATTGTGCAGTAGAATTTATATGTTAGAAATTGTAAAGTAGAATTTATATGTTAGAAATTGTAAAGTAGAATTTATATGTTAGAAATTGTACAGTAGAATTTATATGTTAGAAATTCTACAGTAGAATCTATATGTTAGAAATTGTAAAGTAGAATTTATATGTTAGAAATTCTACAGTAGAATCTATATGTTAAAATGATTTCCCCGCTGATTATTTTCCCTCTCAATTTACTGATGGGGATTAAATGCTGAGAAACTCATCAAACAATTTTTAAAAAACAAGTGAACCTATTTAGGACACATAAACTGACCCAGTGGTTTAGAAAGGAGAAAGCAACATCACAGAAGATTGCTTTGCATAGATCAGAAAGAGATTAGCAATGGCCCACAAAAAGAAAACATCACCTGAAAAATCTATGGCACTGGGAAAACAGAAAAATATGGCTACAACTATTAAGAAGCTATATCTTTTCAGTAGCATCATGGTTGTGAGACATGGGCAATGGAAAAGAAAATATCCATATTCAAAATGAACTGTTATAGAAAGGTTGTAAGAATATCATGGACAGAAAGACAATATCAACACAGATGTCAGCATAGATATGAATATAGAAAATGAATGCCTGTTTATAACTATCACAAGTTGCAAACCAACATGTTTCGGACATATAAAACAGCACAATGGTTTAGAAAGATTAATCATGGAGGGTAAAGTTCCATGAGAGAGAGCATGGAGCAGACATGATGGACACATGACATTCATGTCCTTCTGAACATGACACTGGAAGAAGATGGGCAGCCTGTACAGAACCCAGAGGCTTACAGAGTGTCAGTAAGGACAACATTTTGTAAAGGTTACGTCACATAGAATAATGATTAATTATGGAGGGAACACTGCTGAGAAAGAGAAAAAAGTGCATACCAAGACTATAATGAGCACAGGACATTCTGAATATGGCACTAGAAGATGTTGGACTGAAGATTTCTGAACACCTAGAAGAGGATGGACAGCTTGCACAGAATCTTACAGAGTGGATATGAGGACAGTGTTCTTAAAATGGACACACTGTTTAGATAGTTATATAATATGTAAAATAAAAAAAGGAAATAAAAGTGGTAGATGAACTTTCTACTGTCAGTGGTTTGAAGGGGAAGGTGTTTATATGGCAGTCAAGTCAGTTTTTTCAGTCAAATGTAGCTCTTATGATGATGTGCATTGCTTTCAACCACTGACTCTAGTCCAATTTGATTATATCAGAGGTTTACAACCATCAACAAATGGTGTAGGTCATGGTTCAGGTAGTCCAGTTACCCCAATCTCCATACTAAACTGTTAATACTGAATATTTCTTTTTAGAAAACTTGCTGAAGTGAAACTCAGTCAGGAAAATATACCGTAAAACTATTTTGGAGAGTTCAGTAGTGTAGTGAGCTTGCTTACTATCACTGTGTTACAGTGTGCCAGGTTAGAAATCACTCCAGGACCAAAAAAAAATCAGGGTTTAGATTTTTTTCCTCTGACACAACCGCTACTCCTGTCGACCCAGTTGTAAATAGGTACCTCATATGTCACATGAGTTAAAGAAAGTAAACACAGCAAGGAAGGGAACTGGTCACCCCACCTAATAGTTTCTGCGACTTAGTACAAGAAGAGTGATCTTCATTCCTGATAACAGGTTTCTGACATGGGACTTATCATTGCTTTTACATTAAACACTTACAGACAATTTGTGCTTACAATTTTGGTAACAAACAGATTATTATACAAATCATGTATCATCTTCACAGTTTTAGTGGTCTATTGAAAAACATCTGGCTTTACAGGGAAACAACTGTTGAAACTTTGAACACAAAAATGATCAAGGTATATGAGTAGTACAATTGGATTGCTAAAACAAAAAACCACACGGTACAATAGAGAATGAATGTATGAGAAATGAATACAGAAGAATAAGGACGGTAAGATGAACTCAAGATGGTATGTCTGTGATCACACTATATTAGAGATGGTCACATGCTCCTATATGTATGCCTTTTTTTACAGGCAAAACGAAAATATGAGAAAGCCTTTACAGAGTCGGAGCGAGCTCTTGATAACTACAGGAAAGCTGATGCTGATATAAATTTATCTCGAGCTGAAGTCGAAAAGGTAGGCTTTGTTTCACATCTGTGTCCACTAGGTAGAAGGTATGCTATGTTTCAGGTGGTCACAGCGCTTGGAGTGTGCCATGTTTGATGAAGAGTTATTGGCCTAAGATTTCACATATTTTCTGTACCTAGACAGTGAACAAATGGGATATTATATTTGTTGTTGTTGCTTTTGTTTTCTTCAGCGACCACAGATTGCGTGTAACTTACATAAATGTCATCTATAATTAGCTCTGTTATGTGAATAACTCTATTCTTACTTAATAGCATTCTGTTGTGACTGTGTTTTTGACAAAGGCTTTTTGGTCAAAACGTTGATGTGTGTTATCATTTATGTTTCCAGTGAGTAGCCAAACTTTAGCCAAACTTCATGCACCCTGTTTCCTAGCTGTGCCTATTAAACACTCAGAGGGGTTGTCTAGCAGAAATGAAGAAACATTTGCAATAACAATATGAAAACTAACGCAAGTAAAAAAAATCTTTGGCAAGTCACCAACTGTGAAGGTAATTTAAATCAGATCTGAGCAAACATATTCCAAGTAGCAATTTATGACTAAAAAAATGAACTCTTAACAAATTATGTGAATTCTTTCCTTTCGTAATGAGAAGCTACAGAATGATTTTAGAATAATATAGACAGTGGAGAAAAAGAGAAATCAAGAACTATGAACATTAAATGTGGAATAAGTTTGGGGTTCTATACAACGTTACAAGAAATGTGGAATAAGGTTGGGGTCCTGTACAGCGTTACAAGAAATGTGGAATAAGGTTGGGGTCCTGTACAGCGTTACAAGAAATGTAGAATAAGGTTGGGGTCCTATACAACAAGAAATGTGGAATAAGGTTGGGGTCTTATACAACATTGCCAACAAGAAAACTGAAGGTTTTTTTGGTCATGTATAGAGATGTAACAGCTTGTAAAAACTAGGAATTGAAGACATGTGAGCTTGTAATAGGGGGAAGAGCCCCCATCAGAGATATACAAGAGACATTCAGAGTGCTTGCACATGTCATTGGCTGCAATTGGTTAACTTATCCAGAATCGTTAGCATTTCAGAAAATCTATTTAAAAAAGAATACATTTTGGAAATAATATGCCACTTGAATAATAATAATAACTGGCCATTATTGTAATGAGTAATATTTAGTTCTCCTATATCATTACAAGACTGGCAATTGCAAATCACAAACAATTACAAATGAGAAAAAAAAACAACATTTTACTAACTACTGCATGCTTTCCTGTGAAGGAGTGCAGGGAGACATTTTTGGCTGTGGAAATAAAGGCCACTTTGCCATAGCTGTCACTGCGACCTGTACAGGAAAAATGTATTTCTTGTTGTAATGTTGTAAAAAATGAGAATTCTGTGGCAAAGTAGTAATAGTGACACTAAAATAATCATGTTAAGATGGTGGGTTTTCCTAGTAGCAACATTCAGCTGTGAGACCTAGACTTTAAACAATATTCAAAAGAATAAATTCATTTCAAATGAAGTGCTACAGAAAGATTCTACATATAACATGAACAGAGAAAAAGAAGAACATAGAAGTTGTAAAAGTACTAAAATTAAATAAAGGCTGGATTCTAAATACAATCATAAGAATTTACAGTAAAGATACAGTATTTTTGACACATAAAGAGACATGATGTAAGAATAGTCTTTTTCTTGAAGGCAGAGCATTAGGAAAGAGAAGAAGAGGAAGACAAAGATATTGATGGACTAGTGACATTGAAGAGTGTATAAACATGTCTCTGGTCAATGCAGGCCTGCTTGTCCAGGGAATCATTCAGAGCATCCACGATGAAGACAGCGCCCTGAAAAATACTTCACTTGATATGTATATTTAACCACAAAAGACAGACCAAGATTACGATGGACAAACGGTATCAAAGACCTTCTAAATGTGACACTGGCAGATTGTGGACAGCTCACACAGAACAGAGAGCCTTCTTACAGAGTAGCAGTGAGGACAGCATTATGTAAAGGATATGTCACATCAGTAGATTTGACCATATCATTTTATGTGAGCTCCCAAAGTTGGAGGTGTCAGGTCATTTGTCAAATTTAAACGCCCCACAATGCATTTACCTTCTCCCGACACTGGCCTGCTGAGAAGTCAGACCATTCTGCTACAAGAGAAACCCAGTGGGAGTTTGAGAAGACACACACACAATTTTAAAATATGAAATAAGACATGAAAATCAGTGCCTGTTATTTCTGTGTAATTTTAGCATCGAATTGTAATGAACGGGAAAACGCAGCAATATGAAGAAAGTAAGAATGAGTACGCAGCCCAGCTACAGCAGTATAACAACCACCAGCATGAGTTCTATTCACAGTCAATGCCTCAAGTGTTTCAGGTAGGTAGCTCTTGTCACTTCATCTCAGATGTATTATCATCAATATGTCTGATACCTAGGAAAATTACTAATCTAAAGGTAGAGCCAGGTATCTTGGTAGGCATAAGGTACACATTTACAGCTGGGTTAATTGGAGGAGTGGTCGTGCCAGGTGGAAAATCCTGACCTGGATTTTATTTTGTCTGGACATGATTTTGAATTTGGCTCTCTGTAACCCGATGATAGTAAGTTCTACTGTATAAGAAAGACTACTGTGTAAGTAAAACTATTAAGATTACTACAAGTAAGCAAGATTACTGTGCTCTGATAATATACATTAATTAAAACATAGATGGAAGCATGTGCAGATGAAAAATAGATATTAATTGAGAGAGCCTCATTATACTTTGTCTATCCACTGTTTGGGAAACCTCTTCCTGGTTCTTGGAACCCATGTTTACAGGATTAATTTTCAGCCTATTATTGACCTACGCACAGTGTGGGCCAAGTGACATGAGATGTATGGGCAGCAGAAACAGCAACCAATCAACCTAACCAACCATCCAAACTACTTAGCACAATAGCCAACCCTACAAACAACCATTTAGACAATGACTTACACCACACAATTCAACAACTCACCTTCAACCATCCAATCAAACAACACAACTATCCAACCCAGCAATTATCCATTCAAACAATTCAAAGAACTAAACAGCAAACTTAAACACCAACTAACTAATCAATCCACCAGAGTTGTTCTGTCCAACAGAACAGACCAATCAAATTTCAGCACAATCAACCAACCTATCCAACACAGCAACCAACTCAACAACCAATATTCCAACCATCTAACCATCCAATCAACCCACCCGAAAAATGAACCAGCCCATGAATCCACCAGCCAGTCCAACCAAGCAACTAACCCCAAACACAGATCTCAACAAAATATCACCAGCTATTTCAACCAACCCCAAACACAGATTTCAACTCATAATCACCAGTTAGTTCAACCAACCCCAAACACAGATCTCAACAAAATATCACCAGCTAGTTCAACCAACCCCACACAGATCTAAACAAAATATCACCAGCTAGTTCAACCAACCCCAAACACAGATCTCAACAACCAAACTATCATCAAGTATGATGATGGATGTTGAATTGCTTCATCTCTCTCTAATTAAGAAGAAAAGTTTGTTTTAGTTCACAGTTCAGATATCACAAACACTCTAGCAAGACAAATTTCTATTTCATTCAATGTTCCAGATCATATTTCTCTTCTCAGTTGAAAATATACACTTATAGACTAGTTTAATCTATATCTCTGGCACAAAGTAGTTCCTCTTGTCAGCTGTAACTTCACAATTGAATATCTATACCTCTGGTACAAAGCTGTACTTTCCAGTTGAAATCTGGTGCTTGTAAATTTATAAGAATTCATTTGCTCACAACTGAGAACCAAATGTAGGAATGTGAACACATTCCCATTCATAAATAATGGGAAAAATCAGTCAATGAACTAGAAAGTAGAACATTTCAACAACCATTCTGCTAATGCTTGCTATGAATTATTCAGTGGATTTACCAGCAAAATAATGAAATGTCACTTGTGTTGTATGCTATTTTTAGTTATGCCAAAAGCAAGTATATAACATTATTGAAATCATATTTGTGTTGATGATGTTTTTCTATTTGATTTGCAGCCATGGGCTTGCAGTTTTTATGACATTAGATGTCCATCGTCACCACAACCACCAACACCTCCATGATCATTCATCTATCTTCATCATTGCCACCACCTCCATGATCGTCATCCATCTTCATCAAAATCTTCATCATCAGCACTACCTCCATAATCATCATCATCATCATCATTACTACTACCACCAGCACTACCACAAAGGTCTGCATCTTCATGATAATAAAAACGAATAAGGAGTAAAACTGTAATTGAACCTATTGTTAAAAATAAATTTGTATCTATTTAGCACATGGTAGACAGTTTTACAGCAGTCCCTCCATTCATGGATTGGTGTAGATGACTTACTAGCTCATTATATCGCTACAACCACATTGAATCAATCAGTCGCTAGAGATTTGTAAAATCTGTGTAAAACTTCCCCAATTACAAAAAGTGCTAAGGAAACATCTGTTGAAACGACCACCTCCTTGTCGACCATCACCCTTTTGAGCGTCCAGTGCTGGATGTCGGGGAATACCTTCTCCCTAGAAGGCCATATAAATAAAACATCCTGTGCTGAAGCGATTCCTCTACCTCTTCTGTGTTTTCTCTCTTGACAACCAATAAGAAAGTTCATGTCATTTCCACTGGAGAGCATCAAGTACATTGTACTGTTGGTTTCACATCAGAGCTGGGGGTCAATCCTCTAGCTATTGTTTCACATCAGAGCTGGGGGTCAATCCTCTAGCTATTGTTTCACATCAGAGCTGGGGATCAATCCTCTAGCTATTGTTTCACATCGGAGCTGGGGGTCAATCCTCTAGCTATTGTTTCACATCGGAGCTGGGGGTCAATCCTCTAGCTATTGTTTCACATCGGAGCTGGGGGTCAATCCTCTAGCTATTGTTTCACATCGGAGCTGGGGGTCAATCCTCTAGCTATTGTTTAGGAGCCCATTCCCCTAATAGTAGTATTTTTATGTAGTATAGAAAACATCTTATAGTACAGAAAATAACAGCTAGCAGTATAGAACACTGTGGCTGACAGTATAGTCAAGCAAAATGAATTAAACAGGTTACTAAAACACTTACCTTGCCTATTAATAAAAATATATAAAAAAGTATATATAAAAAAACATACAATAAAACTAAACAGGACAATTCTCCACATATCAGCTCAAATTGAACCTTTTTCAAGAGACAAGCAACAGAAAACAACACAATAAAAACAAAATAAATGACTAGATTTCATCAAGCCCCGTCTCCATAACGCAGGGATGGCAACCTAACAGTATAGAAACCAACAACAGAAAGTATAGAAAACAACAGCTGATAATATAGAAAACAACAGCTGACAGTATAGAAACAACAGCTGACAGTATAGAAACCAACAGCTGACAGTATAGAAAACAACAGCTGACAGTATAGAAACCAACAGCTGACAGTATAGAAAACAACAGCTGACAGTATAGAAACCAACAACAGAAAGTATAGAAAACAACAGCTGATAATATAGAAAACAACAGCTGACAGTATAGAAACAACAGCTGACAGTATAGAAAACAACAGCTGACAGTATATAAAACAACAGCTGACAGTATAGAAACAAAAGCTGACAGTATAGAAACCAACAACAGAAAGTATAGAAAATAACAGCTGACTGTATAGAACACAGCTGACTGTATAGAAAACAGCCAACAGTATAGAAAACAACAGCTGACAGTATAGAAAATAGCATCTAAGAATATATAAACAGCTGACATAGAAAATGGCAGCTGACATTATAGTGAACAACAACTGACAGTATAGCAAACAGCAGCTTGCAAACACATGTATATATCACACAATGGTTGCATTGGTAAAAAGGTATTAGTCAATAGAGCACTGGATCAAAGCAAATATATCCAACCAATCAACAAAAGTAAAACTACATCACGTGGCAGTGGAACTAAGAGTGGCAAACCCTTTTGAATTCTCATTCAAACAATCAATCAGTCAATTCATTTATCATTCAGTCATTTCTGTGTTGTTTACACAAGTAAATTCAAGTAGGAAGCAAGAGGATAAATGAAAAATTCTTGAGACCAACGGGAATTGAACCAGCCCATTGTGATGGCACCAAATCGCCTGGCACCCTGTTTACTCTAGTGAATTTTGTGTTGATTGTCATTGTTGTGCTTCATGTTGTTTCAGTCGTTGCAAGACATGGATGAGAGGAGAATTGGAAAAATACAAGAATGTATATTACAATGTGCAGAGATAGAAAAAAATGTCATACCTATTATCAACACATGTATAGAGGGTATAGCCAAGGCATCTGGCAGTATTAATACTTCACAAGTAAGTCTGTTGTAGTTTTTGTGTTTTGTTTCTATGAGATGTCAATCAGGTTGATTGATGTGTGGTCTGATGATTTGACTGTTTTGTTGTGTGCTAAGATCTTACTCAACCTGGATGTTTGATGTTTGTGTTGTATGGTGAGGTGATTTGTATATGCTGTGTTGTGTGCTGAGAGCTCACTCAACATGTGAAGTTGATGTTGTGTGCTGAGAGCTCACTCAACCTGTGAGGTTGATGTTGTGTGGTGAGATATTTATCCTTTTTAGTTGTTGTTGTTGATTCTTTTTATATGTGGTCTCAGATATGTGCTACATGTGGTCTCAGATATTTGCTACATGTGGTCTCAAGACACCTTCTACATGTGGTCTTAGACTTTTATATATAATCTTTAATGTATGTTGTGGCCCCGTGCTCCAAATGTGGCCTTAAACATTGTGCATATCACACAGAAATATTCTGCTGATGACTTCCTGCATATTAGACTTGTGTAACAGATTTCTATATGCTCGGCTAAGTTATTTGTTTTAACATATTAGACTTGTGTAACAGATTTCTATATGCTCGGCTAAGTTATTTGTTTTAACATATTATATCTTGATCATGATCTTGGTTAGAAAACAGCATCATGGCTCGCAAGAAATTTCCATAAATGCTATAATCTCTCTTCCAGTAGCCATCCAAAATTATGCAGATTCAATGTCCTAGTGATATGTTCATTACATGATCTATGGATACTCCCAGAGAAGACATACTTTCTCCCCTTACTCCTATTTATATTTCTGGCATTCTTTGTATGTACACATAATCACATGCAGTGTTGTCTTCTTCATTACACTCCTCAGTTGACTCAGCTGTAAATAAGTGCCTGACACATGAGTTAGGGGAGGTAAAGACAGCAAGGAAGGGAACTGGTCACCCCCACCTAATAGTTGCTGTTGTTTATTACATGAAGAGTTATCTTCATTCCCAACTGCAGGATGCTATCATGGGACTAACCTGTACCTTAGTAAATATCACACTAGTGAATCCACCTTCTCATACGAGTTTCTATATTTACATCAACTACTTAGATATCTCAATATGTAGCTGATATTTATGACTGTACTTTACTTGACGTCCATCTATTGCTCATATGGTAACATAGATGCCTGCAACAATTTCTCCTATGGTAACATAAATGCCTATATATATTTCACCTATGGTAACTGATGCCTACATCTATTTCTCTTATAGTAACAGATGCCTACATCTATTTCTCTTATAGTAACAGATGCCTACATCTATTTCTCTTATAGTAACAGATGCCTACATCTATTTCTCTTATAGTAACATATGCCTACATCTATTTCTCCTATAGTAACATGCTTACATATCTTTCTTCTATGGTAACATAGATGCCTACATCCTTTCCTCCGATATAGTTTTTTTATCTGTTCTAATTTCAGTTTGTGTGTGTGCCCTTATCTTACAAAAGTCTGGAAGTTGAAAATGTTGAATCTATGTATTCATCCTATTTGTAAAACTGACATTTAAGCATTTTGTGTGTGTGTTATATTACAAGTGTTTATTTACTGCAGTGTAGCCAGTTTTACTGCAGGTTTTCTTTTATTGACTGTGTGACTTAAATCTCACTTAAAAGGTACACATTGTTTCAGATATCATAAAATAGCTTCCCACTTTTTACATGTACATGAAAGTTGTCACAAAATGTTCAGCTAGGATATCTTTGTGTCCGTCTCTTGCTACTTTCATAGTACTTATGTGAAACACAAGGTGCGTCAGCTCGACACATACTATCAGACTATAGCTATGGGTATAACAACATACAAATAATAGTACAGCAGTATCTCTGTATAGCGCATTCTGTTATAACAAAGTTCCCTATATTACAACACATTTCAAAATCCTCCAAATATATTTATTGTATATTGATTGTACTGCATGCAGCCAGTTTCTGTTATTACATACATATGTTATTGGTCCTGACCAAGTTGTTATAACGAGATTTCACTGTATACAAGATAGTTTCAAATTCTTGTCAAGAAAACACAAGACACACAGCGAAGAAACTAACAATAGCGGCACTGTCACAAAAGCATTAGACGACAGACATTTAACAGCAGAGACATACACAGTAACAGTAACATTGTATATACTGTCAACTGTTGTCTTGCTATTTCCAGGACAGCAGAACAGTGGTAGACAGATACAAATCAGGCTTCCCCATACCCGATGACTTCCAGTTTGAAGATTTAAGTACAGGTCAACCTCTTGAACCGTCCAACAACTCAACACTGCGTATCACTACACCATCAAACACAATCAAAGGTGCTACGCTCTCTGGGAAGTCTAAAAAACGTGGAGGAATATTTGGTCTCTTTGGTTCTTCAAAGGTAGGTTTCTGTTCTAGTTTAACTTACCTTGACTGATCATTGTATTATACCTGAGATACGGTAACCTCACAAGAAAAAACAAAACAACCATACTGAGAAGCCAAACAAAGGCATACAGAGAAACACAAAAGCTGTGCATAGACTTACAAAAATATATCAATAAATTAAATTACAATGAACAAGAAACATACAGAGACATAAAGAATGTACTAAGAAAAAAAAACATATTAAAAAAATCTGATAAAAACTTTGTAAAGAATTAAAATTTGATTCTAAAATGTGTGCTGTCAGGTTCGCACACTCTGTTCAGCTCATTGATTATGCTGAAATCTGATGTGTTGTACGCAAATAACGTAGCTCAGCTGTGAACCAACAGCACAAATTACTTCACACTCCATAGTGGAAACCATGCTACTATTTGTACTGGTTATAAATCAGAGAGAGCAATGCAGAAGAAGAAGAAGATGGAGGGGGAGAAGGGAGGAAAAAGAAGGGAAAGTTGATTGATATTCTAAGATGCAGCTCACTTGCCTAAAAAGATTCAGGATTTTACAAACAAGTGCTACAGACATTTATTAAGAATTAGCTATATAGAACACATGACAAATATATGTGTCCAACATCAATTAAATAAACGTGCAGGTTTTCAGGAACCACTTTTGGCAGTGGTGAATTGGCATAAACATTTTTGGTTTGGACATGTAACGAGACAAGAATACTGTATAAATTGATTTTGCAAGGAACAATTAGATGATGAAAGGAGGAGAGGGGGACAGAGAAAATACTGTATTATCAAGTATAACCTGCAAGTTTGTTTATTTGCTGCTGACGAATATATTTATCTTGTGTTCAACAAAACTAATTGCAGATTTCTGCCAACAAAAGTATGGAGAATATCTCTTCTATACATGAATATACACCCCACTGAGATAGAAGTTCCTTATCACAGTATTGGATACAGCATATCATTATTGTTTGGGGTATGAAAGAAAAAAGGTTGAAAAGGCATAGTGGATTGACTTCATTGTACTCAGGTTAGCCCATATGTACTCTGTCCCTCTCACCGATGTGGCACGTCACCTACAAGATTGCCATACCACGTAACTTCAAACATTAATTCTCAGGAATCTAAGTAAATATCCACTGTATAACAGGATGTTGTGAGCAATGTTTGAACTATAAGATTTCTTGAGCACAAAACAAATGGCTTAGCCGCTGCGCCAGGTAAATCCATCTATGATAAAAATTATAAATAAAGCCATCATTGCAAGTAGGTAACAATAGCATCATTGCTCATAATTCCTGGATTGATGTTCATCCGTCGTAATCGACGATGACCAAAAACTCAACCATAATAATAATAACAATAAATAATAAAATAATAAAGTTAATAGTGCGTTTTTAAATGACTAGCAAGTCCAATGTGCGCACAAAATGTTCTTTTATAGAATTGACAACAATAGAAGGTATCTGTGTGAGGTTGAGATGTTTTTTCTTTTCTACGTGTCCGCTTCTGTCTTGCAGTTTCTTGTCTGAATTATTCCGCCGCTAGTGCTCCCGTTCTAATGCTGTAACGCCATATTGTTCTATTCTGAGCAAGGCTCTCCCAAGCACCTACGTCAATGTTAAGATGTTTCAAGGATGACTTGAGCGTGTCTTTGAAACGCTTTTTCTGTCCACCAGCTTTTCGAAATCCTGCCTTGAGCTCTCCATAATATATTTGTTTTGGCAAATGCGAGTTCTCCATACGCACAATATTAATGAATTAAAATGAAACAAACAAATGTGCATGTCAAAACACAAAGATTTTTAGCAAACAGAACCAACTAAGAAAGTAAGCAAATATATGAAAAAATATGTAATACAACAAAGATAATTACAAGTTAAAATTAACTTGAGTGGGAGAAGGTGAAGCACATGTGTGTAATATGAATTTATTCACAAATGTAGCTTACACATTGTGAATGTAATAAGAAACTGCGTAACATCTAAACAAAAAATATGTCAAGAGTATTGATAAATAGTAGATTTTTTTTCATGCAGATAATGTTGAAAATGAAGTCTGACCTGATGTGTTTTCTAAAAACTACAACCTGCTAACCTGCAGGATTTTGAAAATGAATACAGATGAAAACATTGTATATATTCAAACAAAGTGTTTTTTTTGACAAATTGTCATAGATATTTCATATCCTTCCAATTTTTATCATTTGTTTAATCATGCAACTTGTCCTGTTTGTCAGTATGTGTTTACAAAATAAGCATTACTCACTTTTTGAAAGAAAACTGATATAGTATTATCAAAATCAGCACCAGAAAATACCTTCATTGAACTAATGATAAAGGGGGACTTCTGTATATATTAGACATCAGAGAGCTGGATGGTAGAAAATTTCAAATCTATCAGGAGGACATCAAAATTTCACACGGGATTGCTTGCCCAGGCAGATTTATGGAAATAGTTGCCTTGCCTATTTGCACTAATCCCATCTTTCTCTGCTGATTAGTTTAAAGGGAAAGACAATACCAATACATTTGAAAAACCAGCAGAATTACAGGAGATGGTCGGTAGTATACTCCATCGATTGTCTTAGGGTCTCCTCTCCAGTTTTTATGTCGGGGTTTAATCCCATGGTCTGAGGCACAACCATGCTAACCATTGAACTTAAATGAATGCATTATTTTATTCCTGCCTGTTGATAACTGTACTTATATATATTGTGGGTGTGTTTGCCTGTAACATACATTGTGTGTATGTGTTTGCCTGTAACATACATTGTGTGCTTTATGTTCTTGTGACTTCCTTCATTTTGATGTGGTTGATGCTTCATTTTCATCAATTTCTGTAGTATGTTTTCAGTTCATACTTCAATTTCTGTAGTATGTTTTCAGTTCATACTTCAATTTCTGTACTTCAATTTGTTTTTCTTTAAATCTCAACTACATCGATCCATCCATCCATCCTTCCATGCATCCATCCTTATCTATCTATTTGTCTATCTATCCATCCATTCTTCTACCCCCATATCTATCCATCATCCATCCATATTTATCCATCCATCCATTCATCTAATCTATCAGATCTTTTTATCCATCTACCCAGCCATCCATCCATTCCACTTCTATCCTGTGTGTGCCTTCCAGTGTCATTGAGTAGATGGGAGCTCTGATGCTTTGTTAAGTACTTCATACATGAGTAGAAGTTCGACTGTTACTTGCACTAATATGTGTGATTGCCTTCATTTTTGAAGTTATGGTTCTCTGTAAGTTCATCTTGTAGTTATAAGAGGGCCCTGCCTCATGTCCTGATGGTAATCATATATGTTGTGTACCTGAAACCCTGGTGGATGTAATCCTTTTCTGTTTCAGTATCTATAAATATTTAGAAAAGTCACTAATGTACCATGTTAATGGGAACAGTGCTGTTCTTAATCATATTATGTTGTGATTATGTTCTTGATAAAGGCCTTTTGGTTGAAACAATGACTGCTATATGTTTCTAGTGATTAGCTAAGTTCCATCACCATGTGTCTTAGTTTCTCTGGTTAGATTTCAGTTTTGCTGCATTTGCTACCTATTATCTATTTAATGTATCACGTTAGGTATGATGTGGTCATCATCTCTCCTACCTCCTTTATTCTGATACAAATTGTTTGATCTTGATTGATTTGGAAGCCATTCATTGTTAAAAAATCATTCCCTCCTTGACTTAGAATCACATCATGATTGTTGGATTAAGAAATCAGGGCACCCAACTACTACGCTGCATCAGGGCACCCAACTACTGTGCTGCATCAGGGCACCAAACTACTGCGCAGCATCAGGGCACCCAACTACTGCGCTACATCAGGGCACCCAACTACTAGACTGCATCAGGGCACCCAACTACTGGGCTGCATCAGGGCACCCAACTACTGCGCTGTATCAGGGCACCCAACTACTGCGCTGCATCAGGGCACCCAACTACTGCGTTGCATCAGGGCACCCAACTACTGCGCTGCATCAGGGCACCCAACTACTGCGCTGCATCAGGGCACCCAACTACTGCGTTGCATCAGGGCACCCAACTACTGCGTTGCATCAGGGCACCCAACTACTAGGCTGCATCCGGGCACCCAACTACTAGGCTGCATCAGGGCACCCAACTACTGGGCTGCATCAGGGCACCCAACTACTGGCTGCATCAGGGCACCCAACTACTGGGCTGCATCAGGGCACCCAACTACTGGGCTGCATCAGGGCACCCAACTACTGGCTGCATCAGGGCACCCAACTACTAGGCTGCATCAGGGCACCCAACTACTGGGCTGCATCAGGGCACCCAACTACTGGGCTGCATCAGGGCACCCAACTACTGGGCTGCATCAGGGGACCCAACTACTAGGCTGCATCAGGGCACCCAACTACTAGGCTGCATCAGGGCACCCAACTACTGGGCTGCATCATCTCTCGACATTTATAAATACCACATTGTCTAACACCATTAATAGTTCACAAGTTAATTGGTGCTAAAGGTCATCCAATCAGTTTCTTTTGTACATTGCCATTATTATTATCACGTTTTGAAAACTATATCTATAGTCATGTGGTCATGTCTCTCCACTGTTTCAGTATGCTTAAGGTCACCCAATCATGTCTCTCCACTGTTTCAGTATGCTTAAGATCACCCAATCATCTCTCCACTGTTTTATTATGCGTAAGGTCACCCAATCATATCTCTTCACTTTTCTATTATGCTTAAGGTCACCCAATCATGTCTCTCCACTGTTTCAGTATGCTTAAGGTCACCCAATCATATCTCTTCACTTTTCTATTATGCTTAAGGTCACCCAATCATGTCTCTCCACTGTTTCAGTATGCTTAAGGTCACCCAATCATATCTCTCCACTGTTTCATTATTTATTCACGGATTATGATTCTGACATCACATTCTTCTGTACTTTAACTTGTTTTATTCAAGTCTCTTTGATTCAGTTGTTATTGTAATCTTTATTTAATTAACATTTGTTTTAGATTATTGGACTTTTGGTATGTAAGTCATCCGTATGTTGATAAAGCACCTCTGTTTTTTTTCCTTGAGTTAGTCCAGCTTGCTTTCTGTTGTATTGCATTTTGGTTTTCTAGTTTTTATGTGGGTTCTCAAATTTTTAATTATTTTTTTAATTTTAATTTTGTTTGGTTCTACTTTTGGTTGGATTTATCATTATTCCGTAGTTATCTTCGTAATTGCTGCAAAGCAAACAATTTAACTGTTATCTCCTTTTTGTGTCAGAAACAAGTTTCTTTTGATACTGCTCTTGTCATCTGGAAGTCGTTATGACAGTTCTTGAAAGTTGATAGTGATTATTTAGAAACTACACACATTGACGGCATATAAACATTTTTGAGTGAAATGAAGCCTCCTTGATCTCAAAAGCGGTATACAAAAACTTCTTTAGACATGAAATGGAGATAACAGTTAAATGGTTTACTTTTCCCACTATTGTAAGGGTGTGTACCAATGG
Source organism: Meghimatium bilineatum (assembly GCA_034231615.1). Classification (NCBI taxonomy): domain Eukaryota; kingdom Metazoa; phylum Mollusca; class Gastropoda; order Stylommatophora; family Philomycidae; genus Meghimatium; species Meghimatium bilineatum. Next base: position 2,985,077 of record CM067307.1, read on the forward strand.
TTAATATTCTATAGTGCTATGTAGTTTGTTGAAGTGGTTTATCTGTTTTGTTGTGACATTGTGTACCATTGTTATCATTTACACATGCTAACTAGACCTGAAAGGGAAACAAGACTAGTACCACTGTGACCTGCCATGCATGTTGTACAAGGGGGCTAAACATGATTAAGTGTGTTGTGTTTTCTACTCCATACATTTGAATTTCACACAGCAGCGACACACAATACCATGCCTGATGAAATCACATGCATACACTAAGATGTAGAAATTATTGCCAAGATATCAAAAATAAAAGGACACAAGATATTCTGTTCCTTTGACATATTCTGTTATCTGGCAGGAGTACAACGCTTGAAACAGTCACACTCTAGTCAACCCAGTAATGCAAGTGGGTACCCTTACTCAGTCTATTGGGGAATAAATGCTGTGAGGAAGAACATGGATCAATCTTGTACAATAAGCAATACATTTAAGTTTTGTTACTATTTGGTAGAGTACAGCTGGAGAGAAGAATACAGGGCTTTGAAAACAAATCTCACAGACAAATATTGTGCATCAATTATACAAAACATAAAACCAACAGATGCATGAGAAACAAAATAAATGCTCTAACAGGTTAAAAACATCTCCTGGCAGTAGTGAAATGTCACAAACTTGGTGTGGTTTGGACATGTGATGAAGCACATTACCCACTTACAAAACTGTCTTACAGGGAAAAGTTGGGGTTAGAAGAAAAAGAGCAGGACAAAGGAAAGTGCAGATTGATGATATAAAAAATAGAACAGATTGAATATTTTTCACACTGGCGATTTTATGAGGCATGTTGGAATTTTTGTGTTGATGTTTCCAAATTGGCACTTCTATGACACTGAAAGGTTATGATAATGGTCAACAAAACAATCTGCTGGTAGTAGTGCAACATTGCAAACTTGTGTGGTTTGGCCATGTTATAAGATATGATACCCTTTTTCAATACTATCCTTCGAACACTTTGAGAATGAGAAAAGAAGAGGGAAAAGGAAAGTATGGATTGATAATATTAAAAATTGGACTGGATGATTATTTCACAATGATGATTTTCCAAGACATGGCAGGATTATTACATTGATGTTTGTAAAGAAGCCCTGAGGATTATGAGTTTGATGATGATTAGACTACACCTCACCGCAGAATGAGGTACCATAGGACCACCTTTTCTACCTGGCTTCCCCCTGTCTGTGTATTATTGCTAAGAGGCAGAATTGGTTCCCCATTGTTATTTCGTATTTGTTTCACGTAGTTTTTTTGTGTGTTCCTTTTTACATTCTATTTTTATGTACTATATAATTTGTTTAGAATACCATACTTCCAAAGTTGGATGTGTCAGACCATTGGCACTATTAAAACTGCACACAATACATTTTATTCTGGACTACATCCTGTTGGAAAACTTGTAGGTCACAAGGTCACATGAGAGATCCAACAGGGGTTTGAGAAGGATACACCTGAACTATACTGATCTTTTAGTTTTAAACTGGGTGTCTATTAACCAGAGATTGACAGAAAATGTGGCTACTTTTACACACAAGATAATTTTATTACCAGATATAGGCCAGTAGCTCAATTAAAGGGAGTTAAATAAGAAATACCAATGGAGATAAGAACTGACTTAAATAAATTAGTAGACCATTCACATTACCAAGACAAACAACAGTATCACATTGAAAGGGGGAAAAATTGCCATGAGGTGGGCAATAAATATGTCTTGTTCAGACACACCTACTATGGAAGACTAAGAAATGAACATTTTAACTACAAGTTTCAAGTGTGAGCAATACTAGCATAAAACTGGAACCACAATTTATCACATTTGTTTATTTGTTTGTTTATCAAGTGGTGAGAATGTTTGCTTTGCCATAGATGGTTTCTCTGACCACACACTAGTTAGTCAGCTGAAATAATTATTACCTGCTGATAATTATTGCTATCATGTATTGAAGGGAAACATTGACAGGGAATATGGGAAAGTTTGTTTCATGCATAGAGGAAAAGATAATTTGGAAGAAGGGAAAGATTTTCTATTTAGAAGGGAGAAGTTAGCTTGGAGGATAGAGAAGTTTGTTGATGAAAAGGAAAGTTAGCTAGAGGGTTGAAAATATTTGCTATGAAAAAGGAAAAGTTAGTTGGGAGAAAGAGATATAAATTGTGTGACGGGAAAGTAAACTAAGATAAATGGAAAACTGAACTAGAATAAATGGAAAAGTGAACTAAGATAATAGGAATAGTTAGGGTTTAGTGAAACGTTAAGTAGCGTGTGAGGACATGTTAACTAGGGTGATAAAAATGCTAATGATGGGAAATAGAAATATTAACTAGGGTGATGGGAAATGTTAACTAGGGTGAGAGAAAATGTTAACTAGGGTGAAGAGAAATATTAACTAGGGTGATGGGAAATGTCATCTGGGAAGTTGAGCGCCAGTAGTCTAGAAAGAGACTCCCAAGGAAGTCAGGCATATTATTGAGATTGAAATCCTGACAAAACTACATGATGTGTGATGTGATTACCTGTAGCAATTAACAGTCAATGTTACTGCATCATGTTTGACATGCTAACACAGAAACCTGTTAGTTTGACTAACTAATAACACTGAATTTTGTGGAGTATCTGAATGTGATTCCTGATGTAGTATTTGATCACTATGTTGTTATATTATTTGTAATTGCTTTCTGTGTTTTATTTCCCCTCATTGTAACTCCTACCGGTTATTTTGACTTCCAAAGGGAAAAGTGAGTACACATTTAAAAGTACGTAGATTTATATCATTTTTTTCAAATTTGTGTTCAGTGTTGTTTGTTTTTTATGTTATAAATATTTGAAATCAAGGATTCTCAACATGGTACAGTAAATGGTCTTGGGTAATCCTCTAGGAGGTGTTTACTGGTTGGCTAGTAGTTATTCTTTGTTGTTCTGCGTCCAGTCTCTGATGACCAAATGAGTATTCATGTAATTTCCACTGGGAGCATGAAGTATGTTCATTGTGCTGCCAGTTTCACACCGGAGCTGTATTTGTTTGCGCCTTCTGGCCCAGCACAAAGTTTTTGGCATTGTTGGCTAGTTGTGTTATTCAGGGGACGGAATCTACTTAGAACAAGTGGTTCTTTATTAGAATGCTCTGAATTTTTGAATCTTGATAACACATTTAAACAATCTTTAATGTCTCTTGTCTATTGCAACTTGTCCTGTTATTTGCAACCATGCCTTTCATTACTAATTTTTCCATGCTGTTTTGTCTCTTGATGTTAATAATTTCAGTGTTCTTGTTATAATGTTGTTTAGGAGTCAATCCTCTTTAGGATGCAATCTTCTAACTATGTTTTAGAAGCCAATCCTCTAACTATTATCTGGAAGCTAATCTTCTAACTATTATTTAGGAGTTAATCATCTAGCTATTGTTTAGGATCCAATTCTGTAACTACATTTTATGAGCTAATCATCTTAACTATTGATTAGGAACTAATCATCTTAACTATTGTTTAGGAGCTAATTATGTAACTAGCAATATATTTGTCAAAGTAAAAGTATAGACTATGAGGAAAATTAATTGACTGGGGAAATTTAATAAAAGTAAATGATATTCTTTGAGAAGTCAGATTTGTTGGGTCATTGTTGCATGTAAGTGCATCTCTGTTATCTGGACTATATCATGCTGGAAATCTAGTAGGACTATTGTTCTGTTATATGGGAGATCCAGCAGGAGTTTGGCAACAACAATGTTTGTGATATTTGGTGCAGAAAGATCTCATTTCATCTCTATCCTCTACCATCCTGATGCATTTGGAAACTGCACACTCTGTCCAGTCCTCGATATTATCCAGCAATGTCTTCTTTCGGCTACCTTATCTTCTTGCACCCTCCTCCGTACCTTGAAGAATATCTCTTGTTGACAAGTAATGTCTCATCACATATCAATACCACCGGAGTTGACCAAGTTTCACCATTGTTAACTAACACCGGAGTTGACCAAGTTTCACCATTGTTAACTAACACCGGAGTTGACCAAGTTTCACCATTGTTAACTAACACCGGAGTTGACCAAGTTTCACCATTGTTAACTAACACCGGAGTTGACCACGTTTCACCATTGTTAACTAACACCGGAGTTGACCAAGTTTCACCATTGTTAACTAACACCGGAGTTGACCAAGTTTCACCATTGTTAACTAACACCGGAGTTGACCACGTTTCACCATTGTTAACTAACACCGGAGTTGACCAAGTTTCACCATGTTAACATACAAGCATGCAGATCCCCCCTCCTGAATAAATTATAATGACTTTTAGTATTAGGAATAAACGCAAAAGATGGACCCACCCGCCAGACCCACCCACAGAAAATCTAATGAAAACAAAGCAATTGTGCAGAATAATTGGAGAATTATGCATTTTTAAGCAAGCAACTCCTCCCTCCCCACACACATACACACACGCACACAATGCGTACATCAAATGGGACTCTTAACACATGATGATATTTAAATGAACAATATAGTAAACCTCTAGTGTATGACTGTGTTAGTAGCATAAGCAGCTGGTCATCTTTCCCTGCATGGTTAACATAGCGCAGAAATCTGGGACAACCTTCCCATGTTGAGATCCTTGATATGCATGAATATTGTACCCTTCTTTTGGGGACCTTGTTGTGTGTCAGTGATTGCCAAAGTAATCATATATTATCATAAATAACTACAACTATGCTCCATATATAACTACAGCTGTGTTTCATATATAACCACAGCTGTGCTCCATAAATAACGCTTGTTAACTTACTAACCACATAATCAAGAGTAATGTGCTCCTGATGTTACGTTATATTATCTATTAGCCCTGTTCACCAACATCATGTGTGCTATGAAATCTCATCTTATGCAGAAGGCTTTATAACAACAGAGCACAGCACCATAGCACCAGCAAGAGCTAAAGATATATTGTCTAATACATTTTTGTGTGAAGATTATTTTATTTATAGAAATGAATTTTGCAAAATTGTTTTGCACATTTTGTGTTGATACCCGGCTTTTTCAGTCATTTTCTTGTCTGGTAATTCTCAAATTCCTGCAGATTAGCAGAACATAGTCTGGAGAATATAGTGATTTGTGTCATAGTTTACAGCTTTGCTATGATATCTGCAACTTTCGGTCTGACACATCCGACTTCAGCATGACTTCTGAGTCACTTTACCCTATAATGGAATGGGGCATCCTACTCAACCCCATAACCTTCTTAGTTGTCACTTATGACATACATGGAAGGTAAACAGTGTTGCCATTCTTTGCTCCCATTTCAAGGCTCCTGACAACACACATACTCTGGTTTTATTGATTTGTGAACTGGCAGTTGTACTTTGATGTATGTAACATGCACACTGGTCCTCCAGTTGTATCCTCCATATCTGATAAGACTAAGTTCTTGTTGAAGACAATATGATAAGATGATTTAAATAATTTGGAATTATTCCAGGTGTGAGTAGAACGGAGCACTTTGGGAGTGCAACCAACATGCTACTGGAACCATCAGCATAATATTCTATATTGTGTGCTTAGAGAGGCTAAGCACATATACGTTTACCCAGAGTGTAGCAACTTTGATTGAGAAAACTATACATAAACTTGATTGTACAGATTTATTTAGCCTCTTCTATGCCATGTGATCTTGGCTATCATGTCTTTCCAAAGACTTCTATTTCGTGTGCTGTCAATCATTTCTGATACTGATGTTTCCAGTGCTACGATGCTAAGGTTGTCAAGTATCTTCGCTCTTGGTATTCCCCTACCTCTGCTGCTCTTCAACTTGCCTGTTGTTACAATGTGTTTCATCTTCACTTTTCTCATGATATGTCCACAAAAATGTGGACTGTCTCTTTCTGATGTGGGTAAGCAGCTCTTTTTTTAAAAACTAACTTCTGTCAAGATATTTTCATTAAACTTTTTATCCATCCACTGTGACAGTATTGCTGTCATTATTACTACTGAATGTTGTGTTTGTATTAGGACTGCGAGTACTTGTGGCTGTGTGAAAATGTTGCATGCACTTGCTTCTGCCATGATGTATGCAGGGTGAGTTTTTAGTTTACCCATTCTTCATAATGCCAAAGTCGGATGTGTCTGACATTTATGTAAATAAAATGGTGACACAATACATTTCTGCTCTCTGGACTACATCCTGTTGGAAATCTAGTAGTAACACTTCTACATGAGAGATTATATGGGAGTTTGAGAATGAATGAAAAAAAAGTTTTTACTTGGAGATGGACCCTTGACCTCAAGACTGTGAGACCAGCGCTCTAACCTCTTGGCCATACACCGTACTATATTATATTACATTTCATATAAATGTTACATTTGAAAATGCTTACTAAGTGATTGTTATGCCTCAAAGACTAACTGAATAATTCTTATAACTTAGCATTACAAATTCATTAATTATTATTTTATATAAACTAACAGAAATACTTGTTATTTCTGTCAACTTACTGGAAATTTACTTTGGTAAGCTATGTTATATTTGAGTTGTAGGAAATGTTTATGTGTCTGTCAGCTTGTTCACTGCCTTGTATTTTTGTACTCTCCACTTTGTCTTCAGAGTTGCCGACATGTAAGTTAGAACACTTGCACATGTGCCGAGTCGCTGGGAAGGGGCATTACACCTTATTAGACTTTTTATTTATTTTCCAGTTTCAGAAATGTTACGTGAATTGTATTATGAATAAAATCTCCCACAACCCTTTATTTAGTAGTGTTATGTTAGGATTATTTTAATACATGATATTTCACATTCTGTGTGCTATTTTACATTGTATTAACTCTGTTTATGCCATCACTGCTAGTCTGGTGTCGCACTATGTAATGATAAGCTTTTCCATGATAGAAATGCTTCTTTTGGTTTTTTTTAAACATTCTGTGTCTGTCACTGGCACAGACAATTATTATATCAGGAAACAATTTTCTGTCACTTGCACAAATAATGTTGATGTGACCAATCATTGGAGCCATGTTAAAACATTGGAACCTTGTTGAAATATTGGAGCCTTGTTGAAATATTGGAGCCTTGTTGAAATATTGGAGCCTTGTTGAAACATTGGAGCCTTGTTGAAACATTGGAACCTTGTTGAAATATTGGAGCCTTGTTGAAACATTGGAGCCTTGTTGAAATATTGGAGCCTTGTTGAAATATTGGAGCCTTGTTGAAACAAGTATTTCAATGAATGGGACATGGAAAAATTGTAATGTTGTGATCATCTGCAGTCATTCGAATCTTGTCGAAACAAGTATTTCAAAGAATATGATATGTAAAAAAAACGGGGGGGGGGGAGACACAGAAATCAATAGAGTGATGAAGAAATCCATTGACTAATAATGGACATATTGCAATGTGAATGATATTCATAAATGATCACCAGAAAACTATCATAAAATGACAATAAGATGAACTTCTTGATACATCTGCCCCTTGACATCTGTGCCTCTATGACATCTGTACCCCTATGATATCTGTGATGGATGGAACAAAAATAATAATCAGCAGGGGACTGGCATAAGCTGACATGGGGTAGCTGTTTCCTCCATTGATAAAAGATTTTAACTGCATTTAAACTGAAATCCAACAGCTGAAACAGGAAACAGAACAGGGTGATAAAGTTTTGCTAATCACAATAGACACACATAACAACACATGGAAATTGACATTTTGACCAGCAGGCCTTTATCAAGAACATATTCACAACATAATATGACAAGTAACAATTATGCTGTCCACATTCACATGACATAGCTAAAGATTATTTCCAACATGATAATGTGACCCCCATGGGATTTTATGTACCATGACTTATGCCCCATGTCATCAATACCCTAGGACATCAGCATCCCATGACATCTGTATCTCATGGCATTAGTACCTTATGGCATCACTACCCTATGTCATATTTGCCTCCAAGGCATCTGTGTTCATGAACCAGAACAAGGTATTGAAATGAATGAGACGTGGGCATACACGGGTATAAGGTTCTACATTCCTGTTCTTATTCTCCCTTGTATGTTGACACTGTTTAGTTTTATGCTCTATATTTGTACCATGGCCTATTGTTGGTATATTTATATTTATTATTATGCATGCTACCTAACCCTGTATTTATTTGTACTCTTATGTGCCTGCAATGTTTTTATGTATGTGTTTATTTGTACTCTCATGTTCCTGTAATATTTTTTGTGCATTTATTTATACTCTTCTTGTGTGTATGTAATCTTTTCTTTCTGTTTGTAATTTTATGTCTCTGTAATTTTTGTGTTACTGTAATCTTTGTGTGTCTAATCTTTGTCTCTGTAATCTTCTTTGTGAGTCTATAATCTTTGGTATCTAAACAGTTACTATCCCCAGGAATCACTGTATAAATAGTTCACGGAGAAGCATGACTCAATTAAGCTATAACTAAAACACACAGCTCTTGTTAAACTTCAGCAGTTAGACACTTTTTATGACAATCCTTTAGGACATAGCAAGATATTTCTCCCCTATGTAACCCAGAGCTGTAACCCAGAGCTGTAACCCAGAGCTGTAATCCAGAGCTCAAGGTGAGCTGGAGGCAACATGATTTTTGAAAAGTTTGATGAAAATACCAACACTCTGCTATCAATGTCAAACAGGGTCTGTAGCAGACTCACAGCAAAGTAAATATCATTACATGTGAAACAAAGTGTCTGAGAAAAGTTACATTGGTTAATAAAATAAGAATTGAAGAGATTAAGAAAGGAGTAGATATAATATCTTGTATTGAACATATCGAAAGACAGCAAGTAAATGGTTTGGTCATCGTATGAGAATGAACCCAAACAAAATATCAATAAAAGGATATAACTAAAGAATATCTGGATATAGAGCCAATGGTAGACCAGTAAAAAATTGTGGACAGAAAACATCAAGATAACCTTGAAAGAAAAAAAACATGTTCTAAAAGCAAACAAGGCGACACATCTGGCCTTGAAACGACAACTGAGGCACCGGCCCCTATGTTTAGGGCATGTGTTGAGCAAAGTAAAAAAATTTAACATTTAGTAACCACAAGAAAGATCAAGGAGAGAGGAAGCAGAGGAAGACAGTGAAATTTCTAGATGTGTTTTACTTGCATGAAATGTCGCCAATTGAACTTACTACACAAGAGACAGAGAGTTGTGTAGAAACATAATCACCAATGCCACTTGACATGGCTCTTGATTGATTGATTGATTGATTGAACACAGACATAAATAGAAATAAACACACCTACAAGCTACCACTACCACTACAAGCATTAAAATGGGTACCAAATGGCAAAAGAAAAAAAGAGGAAGACCAAGAAATAGTCTTCGTGGCACAACCATCAAAGAGGGTATTGTCTGTGGGTCTCAACAAGATTTACACACAGTAGCATCAGATAGCTCGGACTAGAGAGCTCTGGTATGTGCCCTGTGCACCATATTCTGTCCTGAAGGAACATAGATAAATAGAATCCCACCCAACTAGGGTCACCTGTTAGGGATCTCCATTTTATAATGGGTAAGCCTTTTGCTTTGCGCTTAAGAGGTCATGGGTTCAAGATCACTTTAGCCCCCCAATAAATGACATTAACATTTACAATTTTGAATATGCGATCTACATGTTTTAATTGACCATTGGCAACAAATAGTTGTGCGACATGGGCAATGGCATCCACAAAAGAAAGAAATTGAAGACCTTCTGGACATTCTACTGGAAGAGGCTGGAGAGCTTACATAACTGAGTGTCTTATAAAATGGCAGTGAGGACATTCTGTATAGACACGTCACATAGATAGATCATTTACTCGAAGCCTGTTTGTGCAGTATTCATTTGGGGAATCCTACCGATGATGCTTTTTGAAATACCTAACTTTTTTCGTGTGGTCGTTTGTCATCTTCTTGTGTTGATAATTGTCATTGTGCATATGTTTAGAATCCTCTTCTTCTCTGTCATCTTATTTGCTTGCTACATTCAATATATATTTTATCAGCAGTATTTCTGTTTGCATGCAGCTGTCTTAACAATTCCACACCTGATACTTATTGACTAACTGTAGTTTCAGTAGTAATGGCAATCTTCATTATCAATTACTCCAGATATGTTAATATATATGTAGTAAACACATACTGGTGGTAATACAACATGTGCGGTAATTTTGCTATATCTTTGTGGTTTAATTGAGACACTATTTGGAGTAATGGAAGAAATTTAATTGTGAAATAATGGAGCAATACATTTGTGAATAATGGGGCTATATATTTGTGGAAGAATAGAGCAATATGGACCAATATTTGTGGAGGAATTGGGGGATATTTGTGGAATAATTGGTACAATATAAATGTGTGATGATGGAGCGATATTTGTCTACTATAGAATGATATTATTGTTGAACAATGTGGCAGTATAATTGTGTCAATCATATGTCACACTTTCTTGACACATTATTATTAGATCTGTAGATATTGAAAAACTCATGATTACTGCAATAATCTGTAGATATTGAAAAACTCATGATTACTGCAATAATCTGATGTTGAGAAACTCATGATTACTGCAATCATCTGTAGATGTTGAGAAACTCATGATTACTGTAATCGTCTGGGAATATTGAGAAACATATGATTAGGCTGTGGTGATTAACCAGAGATGTTTAGAAATGATCTCTCTTTTTTTACCATAAATCGACTGAGAATATGACATAATTCATGATTTATGTAAGTGTGTAAAGATGTTGAGAAACTCATAGCTACAAGTGTACTCAGAAAGATAAGGACCCACTGTGTATGAATAATTGACACCAGTGTTAAACAGAGACATCTTGTTTATTTAATCTAGATGAAGTTCTCGTTTGTGGACTCAAAAAATCATGTTTACGTATTCTGTAATTTAGACTCAACCATTTCACTTCATTCTAATGCTGATAATGGTATGCATAAGAGGCACCTATACATTTGACAATAAGTCAAAAGCAATATCCTATAGAACAGTGCTCGTTATCCTTGGTGAGGCTGTGGCCTGGTCATAAATTGTGTTTAATAAGACCAGTGCTCAAAAAAATTTATATATATGCATAAATAATTGTATAATTCACGAAGTTCTTGCGGCCTAGCAGACATGTCACCGTTGCCAAGTGGTTTAGAAGCATTCAGGATATGCTTCAGTTTTTTTAATTTTTATATTGTCACAGATTTATTTCTTACCAACATACTAAAACAGTAAATAAGGTTTTTCATTCTAGACCAGTGTATCCACTAATCCACTATAAAAGGTTTGCATTCCGGGTTGAAAATTCATTACTTTCTAGATCAGTGCATCCACTAGAAGATTTTTATTGACAGTTGAAAATTCAGTTCATTTATGTGTGGAGGTTGTCACCAACAAGCACCAGATAAATGTGTAGGAGCTCTGATTTCTTTTCCAGTAAATCCACCAGAATGTAGATGCTGACAGTTCCATTTCAATGTTGATTTAGTATATTTTATATCTCTTATATTTTCCTGTCTCCGGGATGTTTTAATTGTCTGTCTCCAGGATGTTTTAATTGTCTCTGTCTCTGGGATGTTTTAATTGTCTCTATCTCCAGGATGTTTTAATTGTAAGTCTCTGTCTCCGGGATGTTTTAATTGTCTCTGTCTCCAGGATGTTTTAATTGTGTCTCTGTCTCTGTGATGTTTTAATTGTCTGTCTCCAGGATGTTTTAATTGTAAGTCTCTGTCTCCAGGATGTTTTAATTGTCTCTGTCTCCATGATGTTTTAATTGTAAGTCTCTGTCTCCAGGATGGTTTAATTGTAAGTCTCTGTCTTCAGGATGTTTTAATTGTAAGTCTCTGTCTCCAGGATGTTTTAATTGTCTCTGTCTCCAGGATATTTTAATTGTAAGGCTCTGTCTCCAGGATATTTTAATTGTAAGTCTCTGTCTCCGGGATGTTTTAATTGTAAGTCTCTGTCTCCAGGATGTTTTAATTATAAGTCTCTCTCTTCAGGATGTTTTAATTGTCTCTGTCTCCGGGATGTTTTAATTGTAAGTCTCTGTCTCTGGGATGTTTTAATTGTAAGTCTCTGTCTTCAAGATGTTTTAATTGTCTCTGTCTCCAGGATATTTTAATTGTAAGTCTCTGTCTCCAGGATGTTTTAATTGTAAGTCTCTTGTCTCCAGGATGTTTTAATTGTCTCTGTCTCCAGGATGTTTTAATTGTCTGTCTCCAGGATATTTTAATTGTAAGTCTCTGTCTCCAGGATGTTTTAATTGTCTCTGTCTCCAGGATGTTTTAATTGTAAGTCTCTGTCTCCAGGATGTTTTAATTGTCTCTGTCTCCAGGATGTTTTAATTGTAAGTCTCAGCTTCTGTAGTCTGGTGGAAATTGAACATAAAATCCTCAGAATGAACTGTCCCTCACTGTATTGTGTATGTCAACATAGTCTATTGGTGTACATACTGATGCAGTGACTATGCTCGCTAGCCTGTCAGCTTGTTCATTACCCTCCATTTACAATTAATATGAAAAATATCAGTGACCTAGAATAACAGTCTCTCATATAGTTTTGAATGAAATTGTAGCAACGTTTGCATCATATTCGTGCATTATTTGTGTGTGTGTGTGTGTGTGTGCCCAATGGAGACCTTTGATACAATAGTCCTGTTGTATTGTGTGTACACATTTAGTAATATGTGTACTTGTAGCTCATACTATCGGGTATTGTCTATGCCCGGATATATCCAGTGCTGAGATGCATAGATGTATGCAGTCAATGATAGATAGAGGCTTCAGCACAACCGACACAAGAAACATGGAAACATGTTAATGAAGTTTTGCTAATGACTGAAATCAATGATTAAAACCTTTTTGTTAAACCATCAAATTATGTTTTATTATGTGTGTTTCCAGTGATTGGCATAACTTAATTACCCTGTTTCCAATTCCTCCTGTTGAATGTTTCCAGTGTTGAGAAAACTGCAGTACTTGATGATCCTAGGATACTGCCACATTATAATATCCCCATTTGGATAGAAAACATTCATGCATAAACTCCTCCTCCCCCCCTCTCCAACTTATGTAACCATATCTTTGAGACAGTACACCTAATGTGTTTGATAAATTGTAGTACTGTTTTCTGAATGTAAAATTAAGACTGCATATTGATGTACTTTGTCTGCAGCTGGATGAACAGAAAGACGATTTTAGTGATTTGCCGCCCAACCAACGACGGAGGAAGTTGCAGCAGAAGATTGATAGTATTAAGAAGGAAATGTCTAAAGAACAGTCAGAAAGGTATGGCTTCTAGACATGCAGTGTTGTGCTGTGCTTCTTTGTCTTCCACATGCGTTCTCAAACTCCTGCATATTAGTATGATGTAGCAGTGAACAGAATGTGTTATCTTGGTTTACAGCTCAGTTGTGATAGCAGCACTTTCGACCTGATCTAACTTCAGCATGTCTGGGTCACTTTGATCCTAATGCCATGGGACAACCAACTTTATCACTAAACCTCCTTAATCACGCCTTATGTCATGCATGAAAGGTAAACACTATTGCTATTCTTTACTCCCCTTTCAGACCTAAGCAACATGGAGGGTAAAGTCTTAGGAAAGAGAACAAGAGGCAGACCAAGATTACGATGGACACAGGATATTGAGGACCTTCTGAACATGGTTATGGAAGAGACTGGGCAGCTTGCACAGAACTGAGAGGCTTACAGGGTGGCAGTGATGACAATGTTCTGTCAAGGACACATGACATAGATAGATAGATAGACAGTAGAATGTGTACTCTCAAGTACTTTCATGCCTGCAGTTGGAATCTTCCAGGCATATGTACTTTCTGTCAAGAGAATATTCTCTCTATTACATCATACATGAGGATTAATATACAATGAAAGGAGAGGAAACACATGGATGAAAGAAGGTATCATGGTTGTTCTTCTGTGAGCTCAGTTTGCTATGATTATGTTGGTCAGTGATTACAGGTTAGTTAGTAACCTTCATGAAATCAGTTGTCAGCAGGAGGTACTTGCCAGTGCTTCACAGTTCCTCTTCCAATTTTGACTTCCTGTGCCAGATTTTATCCTTTTAGTCACCAAAGATGGAGCATGTCTGGAATTTAGAAGGGCTATTTTGAATTGACATTTTTTCAGCTTGTTGGCCTTGTCACCTTTAATTTATATGATAGTTATTTTTGTCTTATTCTTTACTTGTCTGCGTACTTGTACAAGACGTTGACATGAATCATGTACAAGACGTTGACATGAATCATGTACAAGACGTTGATGACACTTACCTTGCCTTCACACATTAATGTATGCATCTGTCTGTCATGTAATCATAGTCATAAATTTAATGAGCAGGACAGGGCCACTGCAGTAAAACTGTGCATCGTATAGTAAGTAATAATGTTTACAAAATGATGAAGGTGTAGGGAGCAACAACTCCGTGACACCACATTCCCATACATCATATAGTCCGTGATTATTGTTACACAATGTAGCTGTAAGGTGCAACAACTCGGTGACGTGACATTCCCATGCGTCTTCTGTGCCAGAGACAATCACTCATGGATTGGAAGATTTAGTCATGAGAAGTCCTGCCCTGTTTGTACCACCTCGACTCCAACTGATGCAAGCTTACTGTGTACTGTTTGTCAAGACAATTAAAGCCATGTATAATATATATATATATATATATATATACACACACTGGTAACTTATATTTAAAAATATAACAAGGGTTAAATAAAAGTTTTACAAAGAACAGTACACAGAATTGATATTTTGACCAACAGGTCTTTATCAAGATTGAGATAAACAATCACAGAATGGATCAATAAAGTGAACAAAGACTATGTTTCAGTAATGTAACAGAAACTGATATGTCTGGCAATACAACATAAGAACAATTGAAGATAAAACAACAGGGGTGTACATGTTAAGAAACTACAGTAGCCAAGGAAAATGCAAAATAAAAACAAAAGTATAAATAATGATAATAATAAAAATAGTCATAGATGGATCTGTTGTCTTGTTTGTAACTCATGGAAGACAGAAAGTCATTTTTTATAAAGACCTTTTGGTTGAAATATTGATTTCCTGCATTGTTCTATGTAAATAACTATTTAACCCCTCCCCCCCTCTCCACTTATATTTGTAGAATATTCACTGAGCATGTATTAGAAGAAGAATATTTCTCTTTCAGAGAAGGGATTATGAAGTTAAAAGATGTTTACGCAAATAACTCAGCCTTAGGCGACCCCACCACACTGGAGAAGAAAATAGAAGAGAACTCACAGAAGTTGGATGGTTTGAGGCAGGAGCTGATCAGATATGAGGTCAGTTGTTTGTTACATGGGTTGTATAGCTTCCTCTTTCTGGAATTTTCCTCCATCTCACTTCTCTTATTCTTCTTCTTCCTCAGCATTCAGTCTCAAAACTGCTGTTGAATCTCTCTTGTAGCAGGACAATGATCCTACTAGATTTCCACCAGGATGTAGTTCAGAGAATGTAAATGTGTTGTGTCACCTTTTTATTCGTGGCAGTGTCCAGGCACGTCTGACTTTGGTGTATACCGCAGATATGATGTCATTGAATAAGTAGAGGGTTTGCTGTGTAAACATTCAACACTCACAGGTCACAATTTTCTGGAGAAGACGGATAATAATAATAATAGTTATAAAAGTGTAATGAACATGTGTAGAAATGTTATTTCATGATCTCCTGCTGGTTGTGAACAGTGATTAATGTTACATTTATACTGCACATTTTTTGAGGGTGGATGGGGGGATATGGGTGGGGGTTAGTAATAAGTATGATGCTGGAAAAACTGGATGCATGTGTAGCAGAATGAGGGCAGAGCTTGCATACCTTCTTTATCTACTTGGGGAGACTAAGTATCTATTGTGTGAAAAAACACCAACAAATAAAACACGTTCATATTGCTGTAAATTCATATGGTCACATTTAGCAAGTACACATCTAGGAAATCTAAATACAGTGGCGTCTTGCTATAGCAACATGGTCCGCACTGACACTATATATATATATATATATATATATATATATATATATATATATATATATATATATATATATATATATATATATATATATATATATATATATATATATATATATATATATATATATATATAAGAACATACATTTGCTATATACAGTACAAACAATGAAGAATAAATGTAACTGGGGATTGTGAAAAGTGTTGTTATATAAAGAAATATGTTATACAAGAAGGCGCTATAGAGAGATTCCACTTCATAAGCCAGTGCCATTTTGGGGTATATCTATTTACCTAAAATATTCACACCTGTTAACAGCTTCATTAATTTTGTTGTTTATTTGATGGGGAAATGGTAGGTACTGCTAATGAAATACCCACATATATATTCTAATATGTCAACTATTGTTTTGTATCCTCGAAGTTGTAGCAATACATGAACACAAGGGTTTTCTGGTAAGTCATTGCATTCAGTTACCTTGAACACTCTGTTGTCTATTCCGACACCTGTTCTGAACCTACTTTCTGAGATGCTGTTGCCTTATTATGCTGTACTCGTATGCATGTGGAGTACATGATGTTCTCTGTAGATCTATATACCTTCTTTCATGAACATGCTAGTACTATTGCTGTATCTTTCCTCTCATTCTCGGTGTATGCATATGAATGACATCTAAGTCTGTAAGCATACACACAAGATTGATACACACACGCACGCTGGGCAGGACACATGGTCCACATGACAGATCATCATCTACCACACAAGGTTGTTATATGGACAACTCCAGACTGACCCCATAAGACCTTTTTTAAAAAGCATTTTAAAAAGACGGCATCACTGACTCACTTTAATACAGACACAAATTCTTGGGAGAATCTTGCACAAGACAGATCCGACTGGTATTGCAGAATCAATATCGGTACAGCAGCTGCAGATAACCTTGGACATCATGCTGCACAACAAAAAATGTGCTAGAAGAAAAGGCAAGAGCTGCTCTTTTAAGGAGATGCTAGTGCTATCACTATCTTTCACATCATTCTGAGTGGTTTGATATAGGTAGAACTGCAGCACAAATGTGATCCATGAAGTGAAAATTGAATTCACAGGATAATGAAATTTTATAAGTACATTTTCTCATCACGACAGATTTTCCTCATACTAAATATATCTTGATTGCACAAATACATATTCTAAATATAGAGTCCGAAACAGCTGTGTTCACATGGGCATGTAATCTCCTGATCGCTATCCAAATCTCGGGAAGAAACGTGTTTGTTTTATGTTAGCTGACCTACATTTTAGGGCTATTCCAATAATAATGTTACATTATTTATTTCCATGGTAGAAGAAGAACATTGAACTGTTATGTGAATCACTTGAAGTGCAGAAAAACGCACACAAATGTATGTTTACACCTGTTATGTTATGTTTCACCAGTTATGTTATGTTTTCACCTGTTATGTTATGTTTTCACCTGTTATGTTATGTTTTCACCTGTTATGTTATGTTTTCACCTGTTATGTTATGTTTTCACCTGTTATGTTATGTTTTTACATGTTATGTTATGTTTACATCTGTTATGTTATGTTTACATCTGTTATGTTATGTTTACACCTGTTATGTTATGTTTTCACCAGTTATGTTATGTTTTCACCTGTTATGTTATGTTTACACCTGTTGTTATGTTTACACCTGTTATGTTTACACCTGTTATGTTATATTTTCATCTGTTATGTTATATTTTCACCTGTTATGTTATGTTTTCATCTGTTATGTTATGTTTTCACCTGTTATGTTATGTTTTCACCTGTTATGTTATGTTTTCACCTGTTATGTTATGTTTTCATCTGTTATGTTATGTTTTCACCTGTTATGTTATGTTTTCACCTGTTATGTTATGTTTTCACCTGTTATGTTATGTTTTCACCTGTTATGTTATGTTTACACCTGTTGTTATGTTTACACCTGTTATGTTTACACCTGTTATGTTATATTTTCATCTGTTATGTTATATTTTCACCTGTTATGTTATGTTTTCATCTGTTATGTTATGTTTTCACCTGTTATGTTATTTTTTCACCTGTTATGTTATGTTTTCACCTGTTATGTTATGTTTTCATCTGTTATGTTATGTTTTCATCTGTTATGTTTTCACCTGTTATGTTATGTTTTCACCTGTTATGTTATGTTTTCACCTGTTATGTTATGTTTTCACCTGTTATGTTATGTTTTCACCTGTTATGTTATGTTTTCACCTGTTATGTTATGTTTTCACCTGTTATGTTTTCACCTGTTATGTTATGTTTTCACCTGTTATGTTATGTTTTCACCTGTTATGTTATGTTTTCACCTGTTATGTTATGTTTTCACCTGTTATGTTATGTTTTCATCTGTTATGTTTTCACCTGTTATGTTTTCACCTGTTATGTTATGTTTTCATCTGTTATGTTATGTTTTCACCTGTTATGTTATGTTTTCACCTGTTATGTTATGTTTTCACCTGTTATGTTATGTTTTCACCTGTTATGTTATGTTTTCACCTGTTATGTTATGTTTTCACCTGTTATGTTATGTTTTCACCTGTTATGTTATGTTTTCACCTGTTATGTTATGTTTTCACCTGTTATGTTATGTTTTCACCTGTACACCATTATGTGTATATCATCATCAAATGCCATCTCCACAATGTAGGTTGGCTGCAACAGACCTCCAACATCCCCTGTCTCTTGTCTTGGTGGTGCACTTCACTAGACTGTAACCTGTCCATCTTGTGATGTTCCTCTCCCAATTGTATCTCTGCCTACCTCTTGCTCGCCTCCCTTCTATTTTACCCTCAAGTAAAGTCTTCAACAAGGTCTCTTGTCTTTTAATGTATCCAAAATATTTTATTTGCTTGATTTTTATTTCCTGTAATAATTCTTTCTTCATATTAAGTGTTGTTAGACCTTCTTTATAGAGGTTAACTAATGTGTGGATGTGTTGAGTCAAATGTGGAACAGACCTAAGCCAATAATATAAGAAGAAGACAATCATAGTTTTGTAGCCACATTCATGAGACAGGGAGGGTGTGGAGAACATCGTCACAACAGGCAAGATTGAAGGCAACAGAGACAGAGGGCGACAATGTGAGAAATATTAGACAGTTTGACAACCTGGAACAGCAGGGAGCCAACAACGATCTTGAGACATAATGCTGGAGATAGAGACGGGCGGAGAACCATGATCGCCAAAGCCAGCCGGCACCTGATAATGATGAAAACATCTTTGTTTGTTTTCTTCTCTTTCAAAAGCACATACTCAAGGTCTTTATGCCAAAATGTCAATTTGTGCGCTTTTTTCCTGTATGCTTCTGGTAATTACCTCAAATCCATTACCCCGGGTATTCTATTTTCTCCTGTAGTTGTGTATGTAGTCTAGCCTTGACACTATTCTGATGCAATCACAGATGTAGTCTAGCATTGACACTATTCCAATGCCATCACAGATGTAGTCTAGCATTGACACTATTCCGATGCCATCCCAGATGTAGTCTAGCATTGACACTATTCCGATGCAATCACAGATGTAGTCTAGCATTGACACTATTCCGATGCAATCACAGATGTAGTCTAGCATTGACACTATTCCAATGCAATCACAGATTTAGTCTAGCATTGACACTATTCCAATGCAATCACAGATGTAGTCTAGCATTGACACTATTCCAATGCAATCACAGATGTAGTCTAGCATTGACACTATTCCGATGCAATCACAGATGTAGTCTAGCATTGACACTATTCCGATGCCATCAGAGATTTGTAATGCTGGTCAACATGGTATCCATGCTATATCATCAGCTATGAAAGATATTCCTCTATAGTGAGTTGCTGATGGAGATAAACTTTAAAGGTGGACAGATTAGAAGGATTCGTTAAAGAACTGACTGACATTCTGTGAAAAAAACAACCATGTTACATGGGAAGACAGTGTACGTGACACAGCTACATGGGAAGACAGTGAACAAGACACAGCTACGTGGGAAGACAATGCACGAGCCACAACTACATGGGAAGACAATGCATGAGCCACAGCTACATACATGGGAAGACACTGCACGACACACAACTACATGGGAAGACACTGCACGAGACACAACTACATGGGAAGACACTGCACGAGACACAGCTACATGGCATTCTAAAGTAAGAAAAGATGCAGCATCTAGAAGAGAACTGATCAATGGACAGATATACATGGATAAATCAATCAATGGACAGATATACATGGATAAATCAAACACATTCTAAAATGTTCATAGCATGCCCAGGATGTCTTTGCGGTAGGAATAAACTTATTAGCCATCTGCGAACTCATAGTCAACTCAATGCTAGCTGAACTTCATAAAGTGAATGTATTAAATGGTCAACATTACTTGTGATGGATGAACATCAGAGTCTAGCAGTGTGTGCTATTATGTGAAGTGGGTTCTAGCAATCTTGTCATTTGATTTGCTATATTCGATGTAGATTGAATATATTATTTCCTGATATAAATGTTTAATTTTAGCTCTAAACATTTATAATTTTGTTCAATAAGGATAGATGTAGGAGGTGTTGGCAGTTTAATAGGGATAGCTGTAGGAGGTGTTGGCAGTTTAATAGGGATAGCTGTAGGAGGTGTTGGCAGTTTAATAGGGATAGCTGTAGGAGGTGTTGGCAGTTTAATAGGGATAGCTTTAGGAGGTGTTGGCAGTTTAATAGGGATAGCTGTGGGAGGTGTTGGCAGTTTAATAGGGATAACTGTGGGAGGTGTTGGCAGTTTACATATTGCACAAATACACTTCAATAAATGAATGAGTTAAAAGTAAGGCATTTTTTGATAAATTCTAGTAACAATGGCTGCAGGTGGAAGCACTCTGTATTTATAGCATCGGAGACAGCAGGTCAGTGCTAGGAGTGAGTTTCAGAAGTGAACAACAGGCAGCCATTGACACGTATACATTTGAACATTTGATGATAAGACTGAGAATTATGTATCTGCTGATAGTGGAGTAATGTCGTGTTCATAAAATTAATCACAATATTAAAGGAACAAAATAATAATATTGTCCATAAAACACAGAAGTGAAGTCTATCTTCTTCTAGGTGAGTTGGGTTCATATCTCAATCTTCCTCTAGTGTTAAGTTAGCATTTCGCACTCTCAAAACCACTCTAGTGTGGTTATCCATAGTTTTTTCACAAGGATCATGTTTTCCATTATTGTGCCATTTTGTTATAACACATTTCAACTTCTTCCCTGCCTTTGACAACCATTTTATGAGTGCCATATACCAGCATATGATCTACAAACAAGGTGGACACACATTTTGTGCATTCTTGACCATGACATCTGTATGCTCTTCACATACATTTCTTGTCCTGTAACAAAAATCAGGTATCAGTAGCAGTTTTATTAGTTCTATATGTTCTTCATTTCTGTGTGAGCTTCTGACATTCAGTATTCAGCTTCAGACCAGTAGACATTAACATGTTCTCCTGTGGCGTATGCCTTCCTTAAGTCTTGTACTGATGTTCTCCTGTGGGGTATGCCTTCCTTAAGTCTTGTACTGATGTTCTCCTGTGGGGTATGCCTTCCTTAAGTCTTGTACTGATATTCTCCTGTGGGGTATGCCTTCCTTAAGTCTTGTACTGATGTTCTGTGGGGTATGTCTTCCTTATGTCTTGGACTGATGTTCTCCTGTGGCGTATGCCTTCCTTATGTCTTGTACTGATGTTCTCCTGTGGGGTATGTGTTCCTTAAGTCTTGGATTGAATTCACATACTAGAGGTCATTGCCTTGCTTGAGTACAGAAACAATTGTGTTATTGAGTGCCAAACAAGTTGTCCTTTACTTCATTTCGAATGGTTTTCTAAGGTTCTAAGAAAATGGTTCTAAGATATCTTTGCGTTCAATATTCCTTCTAACATGCTTGGGTCAGCGACCACGCACACAATTAGAAAGTACCGCTCACAAAATGTGCCACTTGCAGATATAAAGAAAGAGCAAGCACCTGTGTTTTTAGTTAGTGGAAACCATTATATGGAAATAGTGACTACTCAGACATCTTTAGATTTTCAGACATGAGATGAAAATTAGAGGGAACATTGCTTGCATGATAATTAGGTCTTGTCTTCATCTTTTCATATTTACAACTCAACTGCATGCATTATTTCTGTTTCTTTTCTTCCTCTTCTTTCGTTCACTTGAAACAAGTCGATATCTGTATTTCTGTTTCTAAATTTGCATTTCATGGACCAGTATATTAATTACTTGCTAGTCCTAGGAAGGGCATGTAACATGTGGTGATATAAACTGAGATGAAACAACACAGGTTAACTAGTTAGACTTGAACAAAACGTAGGATGTCAATGTTTAGTTTAGGAAGGCAGGTTGCAGTGGAGAAGTTAGAAACTACAGTGTCACTCAGGCTTTAATCAAATATGGGATATGAATGTTCAGTGTTAGGAAGATAGAGGGTGTATGGAGTAAAAACAGAATAAACTATATCATCACTCAGACATAAGAAAAAGGGTCAAGACATGCTGGAAATGGGATTGTGTAGCGGGCTTGATGAGGATGCTCCACTACCAGTCGTACGGACAAACTTGAGAACATGAAACAGTGGGTGGGATTGATCTGGTAGCTGGAACACTGGTCCACAGAGACTTGACTTACTGGTGAACTGATAAGAACAAGGATTTGATAGCTGGAACACTGGTCCACAGAGACTGACTAAGTTGATGAGATCAAGGTGTATCGGAGTGCTGATAAAATTAAATTGAAAGACGTTAACTGCAGATGAAGAACAATACAGTACAGAACCAAGGACATAGAGAAATGACATGCTACTCATGCACTCAGAGTAAAATAAACTAAATCAATGTTTTTCTATGTGAAGTTAACTATGGACACCATGTTTTTGTACAAATGAATTTTGACATTAAAAATATTTTTAATTTTCAATTTGAATACCGGGTACATTGAATGTGAGTGTCTGTAGCTATGTCAGTCGGATGCAATATGACGACATATTTTTCTTGGGTCTCACACTGTGCCTCTTTCTTGTGACGAGAAACTTCACAGTTGGTGAATAATTTCCCAGTATAGAAAAAATGACTTCATTACCCACTGTGTCCCTAGATTCCAGACTTAACCTCTTCTGTATGAGCTGTGAGGGGCAACGGCAACAGTGCATTAGGATTTGGTTGCTACATCTTCTTAGACAAGGTCCCTTTCATCTGCACCATCGCCTAACATGTCTGAAGCTTAGATCTATGGCATTTGATCTATGCATTTTCCCATACGCTCATCACATCCTCCCGTGATGTTCCCCTGATTCATCACCAGAAACAGTCTCTGTTTTGTCTCTTAGCTATTTCGTTGTTCACTTAAAGAAGTGCATTAATTTCATAAATTTCAAGCGAGTAGCCTCGTAGCCAGCTGTTAGGCTGTTAAAACCTACCTGCTAATAGCTGAAGGAATTATTTCAGCATCATCATCACACCTTCTCAGTAAAATACTTCTTCTTTGAGCAATGTACGCCGCTGGGAGGAGGAGTTTTCTGGTTCATACCGATGAGTGGAGGATTCTTCTAGTGCACACTGCTGAGAGGAGGAGTCTTCTGGTGCTCACAGAGGAGAGTAGGAATCTTCTGGTGCAACTACTGAGAGTAGAAGACTTTTGGTGTGCATCGCTGAGATTAGGTTCTTCTGGTTATAAAATATAGCTCTCGAGAAACCTTCACATTGCACATAAGAAGAAAGAGCTTAATCTCTCATAATCCTGTCAGATCCAGCAACAACATAAACTACAACAGCAACAATAATGACAACACCAGCAGCAGATTTATTTTCCTACAGGTGACAGGTTGTCAACTAGCATTCTGGTGCTGCTGCCTTTCTGGTGCTGCTGCCTTTCTGCTGCCACCACCACCACCACTACTTTACCCATGTTGTTGAATTTATCATTGATTTGGATCATTAATATACTATCAATGCCACATGTCATATTGTCATCTTTAGGGATACATGTCAGAAGTTGAGGGCAAGACAACAAGACGGCACAGTGCATCTGAAGACAGTCACTCATTAAGCACATCAGGAAGTGGGGATACACCTCATCCGCACATCTCAGCACCAGGCACACCACAGAACCAGCATAATGTCTACCAGTAGGTGCATTTATTTCATACTTGTAATAAAGAATGAACGTATAAGAGTATGCAGGCATTTTGTAGCTAAGTGATACAAAACATTTTTGGAACACTTTTGTCACTTAAGGTACAAATTGTGTAGAAAATGTCTAGTTTTATGTGAGTTATGGTACAAATTATGTATAAAATATCTAGTGTTATGTGATTTATTGTAGAAATTATGTAGCAAATATCTAGTGTTATATGAGTTATGGTACAACTTATCTCAAAACTTGATTTTGCATACAGCAAGTTTGTGTTCTAGTTTCTCTGTCAGAGTTCAGGTCTGGCATTGGTAGCATAGGGTCAGCATGAACAGTGTGTTTATTAACCTTCTTTTGGAGATCATACCGATGTTCTTGTGTATCAGCAGTGGTGATAATTGATATAAAACTGTGTTTGTTTCCTGACAATTTGCTTGATATGTAGGATACCCTGTATTATCCATGTTTACTATGAGCATTTTAGTTTTACATAAAATATCAGATCTTAGGGCAGATGTCTGCTATTTTCAAAAACAAACATGAACATCAAAACTGCACTATATAAAGCAATAATACCATCTCCTATGCTACCAATGTCAAACGTGGACACTAACAACAAAAGACAAAAGAAAACTTGTTACAACAGAAATGACTTGTCTATGTAGAGTTCTCGGAGTAACAATAAGAGAGCTAGTCACAAATGAAAACATCAGACGATTAGCTAACACAATGCCAGTCCTAAGTTACATCAAAAGACAACAGATTAAGTGGTTTTCTCATGCCTCCAGATTATCATCAGTTAGTGCCCTTTAAAAATCATTGCTATACAGACACGATGGATAAACAGCCAGGGGCAGTCCATGCAAAAGATGGATCACAGAAATAAAAGAATCAATGAAAACAAACATACATCAAGCACACAAAAAAGGCTGTCTCCATAGAACTCTTCTACTCCAGACGCTGCAAGGCATAAATAGATAAACCGCAAAAAGAAAAAGGCCATGTATTATGTTGAAATTTTTACTATATGAAAGTATGTATTATGTTATCCAGGCGAGGTACATAAGCGCATCTGTGATGGACAAAGTACTGGGTTCAAATCCCGTTGCAAGATTTGATTTGCTTAAAGCAATTGTGCATCTGGACTGTTCAGAAAGCAATGAAAAATTACTGGTCGTATTTATATTGCCTATAAATGAATACAATAAAAAATGTAGGGTTGATTGCTATGTTCTGAATAGGATATACTACCAGTTTTTTGTGTGATGTTGAAAGATTTTAGTATTTTGTGATTTATAGTGAAAACAGTTGCTTAATTTGATGACTGTATGTAGTGAATTAAAGTACAAATCATGGCTATAATTTGTTTGTACAGATTTTGATACATGAAACTTCAAGTAGTTTGTCATTGTTGCTGTTCCTTCTTCTGCAGGCCTATTGATGGAGACGAGGATGGTGAAGATGAGTTTGATATATTCCCAGTGATAGGAAAGGCTAGAGCTCTGTATGCATTTGAAGGTAATTATATCTTGTATACTAAATCTGTCTTTCTCTCTATACATTGCTCAATTGGTGAAGTATATTGTACCTATTATAGTGAGGTATGCACTTTCAACCGCGAATGTTAGTCCAATTAGTTTATATCAAAGCCTTATAACCATCAAGAAACAGTGGGTGACTCCGTTCTAATAATCCAGTCACCATTACCATATATTACACAGCATTATACATCACTCTCTCTATGCCTAGCTTCTGACTCTGCTTGCCCACTTCTCTCTCTCTCTCACCCTTTGTATCTTCTCTGTGCCCAGTCATCTTTTCCTTACCTTACACTTCACTTTTTAATTGCTTATTTCTCTCTTTCTACCTATCTCATACTCTTTGTCCCTCACACAGCCACACTTTCCGCAATAATTGTACGCCATATCTCACATTTATTCTGCATGAATACCATCACAAAGGATTCCATGGAAGAGTTGTTACATCATGGAAACTGTTTGTGGACATATTGTTGGTTAATAAAATGGTCAAATTGTTGGTTTAAAAAATGGCCAATTTGTTCATAAAAAAACGACAATTGTGTTGGTTAACACATGGCAAAATTGTTGGTTAAAAAATGGCCAATTTGTTCATAAAAATAACAATAGTGTTGGTCAACAACTGGCCAAATAGTTGGTTAAAAAAATGGTCAAATTGTTGGTTAAAGAAGTGGCCATATCGTTGGTAAAGAAATGACCATATCATAGGTTAAAAAATGGCCAAACCACGAATGACTCTTCAAAACCATGTCTGGACAACAACAAACATCTGTATTGTTGCTTCTCGCCTGACAAGACCGCTCTTCCAGTCGATCCAGCTGTAAAGGAGTTAGCTGTAACCTGCTGCATGACTTAGGGATGTAAGCACAGCAAGGAAGGGAACTGGGCACTCCACCTAATAGTTGCTGCAGGTTAGTACATGAAGAATTATTTTCATTCATGGCGGCAGGTTACTGCCATGTGACTTATCTTTACCAGGAGATAATAATATAATGCATCGAATTATATGTGATAATTTTCATCAGGCGCAAGGTGGATGCTGATTATAAAACAGAATAAGGGGAACAACTGGGAATATAAAACAACAAGGGGAAGCAAGCGAAAGTACAAGACACAATTAGGGGAAGCAATTGAGAATATACAACAGAATAAGAAGAAACAACAAAGAATATAAAACAGATCAAGGTTAGCCCACCTGAGAATATATAACATAATAAGGGTGATTTCAATAACAATTGAGAATATAAAACAAAGAGATCAACAGAACAAGGGAGTCATTTGAGAATTCAGAATAGAATATGGGAGATCAACTTAGAATATAAATAGAAGAAGGAAGAGAAATCAATTTTTCTGATGAGTAATCTTTGTTACAACCGAAAGCCGCGGTTGATGCGTTCATACTTTGTACTCCATCAGATTCTATCGCAAGTTTAGTAGATCTTCATAGGATGACTGAGGCAGCACAGATATCTATCAATACATGGAAGTACAGCTCTAGTTTAAAGTACAGATGCATCTTCCTGTGTACTGAACAATTAACTCTGAGTGGACTAGCAACAAAAGCATAGTTTTACAAGCCTGTTTTTCAGCAGCGATTTTTTTCTATGACTTTTGTCATCAATTTTATTATAAATAATTTACATATACTCACTACAGCATAAATAATTATTTCTGTCAATGTTGGAACAATGATTTCTCGATATCTTTACAATTGTGGAACATGTATCTGTTAATTATTTTTTTTTAAATTGATTAGGTGAAAGTAAATGTAACTTGAAACTTTATTTACACTGATGCTATGCAATTCTAAGTCACCAGAATGCAATAATATATTGGTATATCCATATGTACATACTTCTGTTTCATAAATTTTAATAAAAGCATTAAAAAAAATAATTTACAGTTGTAATGCCATATTTTTTTCTTTTTACAATCATAAAATGTTCCTTTCTATTGCCACTAAATGTTTCAAAAATTGCCCAAGTATTATCCATAAACATGATCCATAAATGAACAAATTCGGTAACCCCCATGTTCCACTGATTTACATTCATTAAACACAATATTTGACAATTACTAGACAATATAAGAGTACTATATACAAACTCACGCAGTATAATAAGAACAAATGAAGGATTCACAGAACCATTTGAAACAACAAAGGAAGTAAAACAAGGGTGTGTAATATTACCACTGCTATTACATACATGGATAGGATAGCGAAAAAGACAGAAGCATGAGGCAAAAAACATCATAGATACAACAAGAGACCTAAGTAACCCTATAATTCTTACACCTGATGGGAATTGAACCAAGTCTGTTCTAGCGGCACCGAATCGCCTTGCAACTCAAGTAACCAGGTTTTCCGTACTTGAAAAAAGTATCTCTAAAAAAAACCATCAAGACATTCAATCTATGTACTCAAGTCACTGAAAACGGACCAATCGAGATTTTTACAACAACGAACATCCCATACAAGTGTTGAAGTATTCTTAGGAACATAAACACAGAACATACATATTTGTACTACGAGGATCTAAAGGCTTTCTTGTAAACATAAATAATATAGAGGAAGAGCAATGTTGCTTCAAATAATATCTTATACAAGTAAATTCAAGTAGGAAGCATGAGGATAAAGGAAAATATTTTACAGCTGACGGGAATTGAACCAGGTCCGTTCCAGCAGCACCAAATTGCAACTCCAGTAAACAGGTTTTCCGTACTTGACCAACC
Organism: Meghimatium bilineatum; assembly: GCA_034231615.1. Classification (NCBI taxonomy): domain Eukaryota; kingdom Metazoa; phylum Mollusca; class Gastropoda; order Stylommatophora; family Philomycidae; genus Meghimatium; species Meghimatium bilineatum. Next base: position 3,013,597 of record CM067307.1, read on the forward strand.
ACATCCCCCCCCCCCCCAAAAAAAATAAATAAGATGTAATCTCATCAAGACATTCAACCTATTTATTCATGTCACTGAGACTGGACCAATCGAGACAATGACTATTACAAGAACAATGAACGTCCCATACAAGTATTGAAGTATCCTCATGAACAAAAACATAGCACATATATAAAACTATATAGGTAACTCTCATCAGGATCTTCTCTTGCCAGATGATCAAGTACTAATATATGAAACTAAAGATCAGCTACACAGACATATAAATTCATTACAGGCTGCAAAAAATACAATGTAAAATTAAACACATGATAAGCAGAAACTATGAAAATATGCAGAGCAACAGAACAGCTAATTGTGTATGTTAGTGAAACAAAACTAAAACAGGCATCAGAACAGAGCAGCTAATTGTGTATGTTAATGTCAGAATTGAAATATCTAGGAAGTATTTTTTACAGAACATAGCGAAAGTGGCAGAGAAATTGAGATGAGGTGCTAAAAGTAAATTCTGTAACAGTAGCAGAAATGCAGAAGTTGTCACCGCTGCTTAAAACCCTAGAGATCAATATGACAATCAAATAATAGATAATAAACACCATCTTTATACCAACGTTAAGTTACCCCTGCCAGATAAGACCCCTGCCAAAAATTTTCATGAGAAAGATTACAACATGTGAGATGAAATACTTGAGAAAGGCTATAAACATCACCAGAAGAGACAGAATGAGAAATGAAGCCATCAGGAAGATGGTAAAGACCAGATCATTTAAACAATATATAGCGAATATAGCGAGACAACAGATCAACTAGTTCAGCCACTTTATGTGAATGGATCCATCACAACCAGTCAGCCAGGCGTACAACAGCAGAAAGAACGGCTACAAAGCAAGAGGAAGAACAAGGTGGGAAGATTCAATCAGAGAAATTGTTAAAAAACACGGCCTGACTATGGCAAAGGCAACAAAGAAAGCTAAAGACAAAACTTAACTCCTTCACACGCATTTGTGGAAAAGACAATAGATGGACAGAGACACAATATTACTGCCAATAATTATGTATAAAATGGAATATAGGACCTAGGTGTCAGGAAATATCTATAGTAACATAGAACACAAGTTTTATTCCCATGTAACAGGAAAGTAGTGCCAAACCTCTAGATATTTTGTCAATAAATATAAAATAGTTTACCAGGGAAAGTACACACAGGAAAGTGCTGTCAAACCTCAACATATTTTGTCAAGACCGTAGAACCCTTTACCAGGGCGAGCACCCAGGAAAGTACTGCCAAACCTCTACATATTTTGTCTAGAAACAGAGCCATTTACTAAGGAAAGTACCAAGGAAAGTACTGCCAAACCTCTACATATTTTGTCTAGAAACAGAGCCATTTACTAAGGAAAGTACCAAGGAAAGTACTGCCAAACCTCTACATATTTTTTTTAAATTTGTAGAACCATTTACCAGGGAAAGTATCTAGGGAAAATACTACTAAGACCTCTATATTTGGAAAGTACTGCTAAGACCTCTATTTATATTTGGAGCTATTAGTGAGACTGCATGATTCGTACATATGAAAGTACTCTACTGTTATATGTTTGTATGTATCTTACAGATGAAAGTACTCTACTGTTACATGTTTGAATGTTTCTCCTCAGCTATCAATGAAGGATCAGTGCCAATGTCTGAAAATGAAGAAATGCAGATTCTAGAACAAGATCAAGGTGATGGCTGGACAAGGATACGCAAGACAGATGGAAAGGAAGGATTTGTACCTACATCATATATTGAGTGTCATTATTACGAAGGGGATCCAGTGTAGCAGCGGATGTATTTCTAGATGCAGGTTTCTGGATTTCATGCATTTGTATCATTGAATGAATGTGATTAATGCATTTGTGCAAATGAATCTCTGATAGATTTGCTGTATTTAAGTGATTGAGTCTTCTGATGCACAAATACATTTGAATGTTTTGAGTTGTGCGATAATACATAAATACATACATATGTCTTCATTTGAATAATTCTGTCTTTAGATGGATGTAAAATATGAGTGATTGTGTCTTGTGATGGAGAAATATGTTTGAATCATTTTGTTTTTAGATAAGCATATACAATTTGAATGATTGTGTTTTGATTGATAAATACATTTTAGTGATTGTTTCTTTGATAAACTAAATGCAATTAATGCAATTGAGAGATGGAGATATTTGATTGATGCGTGTCAGTGTAGATAAGTATGAGTGGTTGAGTTGGACACGTTACGTTACGTCTGTCGATAACGTGAAGCACAATCCAATCCTTTTTATCTTGGATATATAAAAACATGGGCTATTTATAAGAATGTGGGTGGAATAACCACTCAGATTCTGTTGTATTTTGAGAGATTTATTCTTCTTCTTCCTCGTTTTCTATTTGAAGTTTGAAGCTGATATGGATTTAATCTATGAACTGTACTTTGGTCGCTGGTCCGAGACAAATCCGTAGAGTTTGTCCACCAGAGCAAGTGATCTATGTGTTCTATTGATTTCCAAAATTGGAATAATTGTTCTTTCCAAAATATTAATGATTGTATACTCACCAAGCTCATATACAGTGTGTGTGTGTATGTATGTATACATATTTGTATATGTGATTGCTTTAATGTGGACCTGTATATATTCTGATTACAGTTATGTGTGTGTGTGTGTGTGTGCATGATGCTTACATTTATAACTTTTTTCAACAGTTTCAAATGAAGTTAATGATCTTGAATTTTTTTGATTAGATTAATGTGCCACAGTGTTAGGTTGTTTAGCTTGTGGAAGAGAATTGTGTGTATGTCGAGAGATATGGTTTGGTACAAAGTGAGTTCATAGCCTTGAGTTGTGTGTTGGTTGAGAGCAGTGTTTGGGTTTTAGTTGTGTGTGTGGTTTTCTTTCTGTGTGTGAGTGACTGGTCTCTAGTTGTCTGCGTGGGCTGTAGTTGTGTATGTGGTTTCTTTGTGTGTATATTTTGGTTATTGGTATTCTTGCTTTGAGAGTCATGTTCTTTGTGTGTGTGTGAGTGTCTGGTATCTGGTTTTGTACATGTGTATTTTTGTGTGAGTGTTTCTTTGTCTTTCTGATTTTATGTGTGTGTGTTCTGGTTTTGACCGTATACCAATTTTGAAACAGAAATCTATCCAGATAGAAACCAAAATGTAGATCATAAATTAAATTTTCATATCAATATTGTGTTATCAATGACACTAACTCAAGGTTACTACATGTGAAATGAGTTGTCTAAGTATAATGGCAGACAGAACAAGAAGAGATTACACATGTGAGGAATGAAGAGATTACACAAATTGTTGGAGCAAACATCTGTGGTCATATATATTGAAAAACTGAGACTGAAGTGGTCACTTGTGAATGAACCCTTATTGCCCATGGACAAAAGCATACAACATAAAAGTGGAAACAGCAAGATGCAGAGGAAGACCTAGAAGAAGGGGCATTGAAAGCGCTACAAACATTCTGTGATGTCACAATATTACTGCATATCAAGCGATAAGACGTGCCATAGTCCGAAAACCAATCGTCATTCATCCTGTGGCGCCTTAACAGTAAGAACAAAGAAATGACGGTAGATAGTGTTCTGGTTACTGGTACTCTGTTTGCAGCTGTCTGTCTGTGGCATTGCTTGTATGATAATTAAAAAATGTTGTCATTTGAGTGGTCACTGATTTCTGTATATATGTGTATGACTGAGATCCTGGTGCTTGTGTGTGTGTGTGTAGTTTTGCTGTGTTTTAGTGTGAGAGTGTACGCTGGTGTTAGTGTGTGGTTTGGCATGATTGTAGGTTCATGTGTGCGTAAGAGTGATTTGGTTGGTCGAGAGTGATTATATCATTATATGAGACATGATTGTGATTTTGTGCCAGTGTTTTGATGAAAGTAAGTACTGTATGCTGCTAGCTAATATTAAAGCTGCAATATCTGCACCTTATCAACCACTGTAAATCTTTTTTCTGCAATTTTCTGCTGAGATTTTGGTGTGGAATTTGGTAGCCATATCCGTGCCCAAACTTTGTTAGTCATCTCAAGATATATGGCAGGTCATAGTGTTATTATATTTTGTTTCCCTTTTCTGTCCCGGTAACACATGAGTACAGATAAGCTTTTCTGTCCCGGTAACACATGAGTACAGATAAGGTTTTCTGTCCTGGTAAAACATAAGCACAGATAAGATCTCAACTTGACAGTTTGATTTTAATTGTGGCCGGAGCTAATGTTTCCATATATTTTCTCTATCTTCATGATGAACAGTTATCACAACAGCCACTTTGTGACTTGTAACCCCCTGATTGACAGATTTGTAACCCATTGATTGACAGATTTGTAACCCCCTGATTGACAGATTTGTAACCCATTGATTGACAGATTTGTAACCCCCTGATTGACAGATTTGTAACCCATTGATTGACAGATTTGTAACCCATTGATTGACAGATTTGTAACCCCCTGATTGACAAACGTGTAACCCCCTGATTGACAGATTTGTAACCCCCTGATTGACAGACTTGTAACCCCCTGATTGACAGACTTGTAACCCATTGATTGACAGACTTGTAACCCATTGATTGACAGATTTGTAACCCCCTGATTGACAAACGTGTAACCCCCTGATTGACAGATTTGTAACCCCCTGATTGACAGACTTGTAACCCATTGATTGACAGACTTGTAACCCATTGATTGACAGATTTGTAACCCCCTGATTGACAGATTTGTAACCCCCTGATTGACAGACTTGTAACCCATTGATTGACAGACTTGTAACCCATTGATTGACAGATTTGTAACCCCCATATTGACAAACGTGTAACCCCCTGATTGACAGATTTGTAACCCCCTGATTGACAAACGTGTAACCCCCTGATTGACAGAATTGTAACCCCCTGATTGATAGACTTGTAACCCCCTGATTGACAAACGTGTAACCCCCTGATTGACAGATTTGTAACCCCCTGATTGACAAACGTGTAACCCCCTGATTGACAGATTTGTAACCCCCTGATTGACAGACTTGTAACCCCCTGATTGACAAACGTGTAACCCCCTGATTGACAGATTTGTAACCCCCTGATTGACAAACATGTAACCCCCTGATTGACAGAATTGTAACCCCCTGATTGATAGACTTGTAACCCTCTGATTGACAGACTTGTAACCCTCTGATTGACAGACTTGTAACCCCCTGTTTGACAATCTTGTAACCCCCTGATTAACAAACACAAGCAGTAACTAAGGATAGCCTTGCACATTGCTCAGAGACATGGAGAATCTGATGTGTAATCTGCAGTTTGTATTGCTCAGAGACATGGAGAATCTGATGTGTAATCTGCAGTTTGTATTGCTCAGAGACATGGAGAATCTGATGTGTAATCTGCAGTTTGTATTGCTCAGAGACATGGAGAATCTGATGTGTAATCTGCAGTTTGTATTGCTCAGCTATCTGTTAACAATGATGCCATCATCATATCCACTCTCTTGACTTTCTCACATTTCATCTGGTATCTGTTTTTTAATGAAGATTTGTTAACCTGATTGCTGTTGGTAGGCAAAACCGACTTTCCAGATGAACTAAAAATTGAACAAACCACATGACCAAGATATCAGTGTACTGAGCTGTATGACAAAACCAGAATGTTTGAACTGTACTGATTGACTAGTACAAGTATGTTAACTTGCAGTAATATTGAACCTGCAACCTTGTTTTTCAGTTTCAACTCTGCTACGTATATATACATGTATATTAAATTGCATGGTTAACATGAGTTTTCTGGTTGATATCACCCAGACAGTGGAATGAAAGTTCAAGCATTGAGAGATCCAGCGGGAGTTTGAGAAGAAACTCGTGAATACAATTATGTATTTATATGTGATATGGCCAGTTTTATTTGATTGCTGACTTTCTGTTTTCTCTTAGACCCTAATTTATTTTTGTTGAAAATTGAACACAAGCTACTTAACTATGCCATTGTTGATGTATATGTCCACATGAATAGATGGGACTGTAGCTAAACTATATTGCAATATTTACAAATAGAGAATGCAAATAGGATTTATTTTTGTGAAAACTGTTAAGCTTATTAGAAATAATAACCAATGGGTCAGAGGTTATCTGACAAAATGAAGAGTGCCACAGTAAAAACTAATGATGTCGTCACTTGTTAAACTTCTTTTTTTGGTCTTCTAATAGCTATTAACAGAACTATCTCTATAAACCCATAACACATCAGGGCACCACAACACACAGAGTCCTCCAATGTGCAATGAGTGATGTTAAATCTGTCTAGTCCCTAATGCTGTCTGTCCATGCTTTTCTTTGTACCACTCTGTTTCTTCCACCTTAGACTGTTCCCAGTAGTATTGTTTTTTTATATAGTCATATTGGCATAAATGTCCACACCATGGACACGTTGTAGTGTCAGAAAACACCAAGTAATCTGAAGGAAATTCAAGGAATGATACAAATCAGAGAGTCTTCACACATGGACTTCACACCCATATTGATACTTCCGTGATGCAGGCTTGTTAGAAAGTTCTGCACATGGTGATATGTCAAGTTTGTTAGAAAGTTCAACACATGGTGATATGTCAAGTTTGTTAGAAAGTTCAACACATGGTGATATGTCAAGTTTGTTAGAAAGTTCAACACATGGTGATATGTCAAGTTTGGGTCACATATTACAATGTTATTAATTGGCATCTAAATTGAATGTGTTGCATTACTTGCTATTACATATGAAATACATGTATGTGTATGTAAATATTTGAATATTGATTTCAAGCTGGTTTAGTCATCCATCAAATGAGTTGCTTTCTGATATGAAATGTGATTATTTCTTCAAAATCTAACATTAAATCTATATGAAGAAAAGATGATTTGATGTGGATGAGTTTATTGACTGTTTGCAAATCAATGAGGTTGTAAGAATTAGGGTCTGGTGTATATTGTATCGTGGTTTCATATGGATGTGGTTTAGTCGAAGTACTTTCATATGGTTGTGGTCAGCAGAGGTACTTTCATATTAGATGTGGTCAGTAGAAGTACTTTCATATTGGATGTGGGATGTGGTCAGTAGAAATACTTTCATATTGGATGTGGTCAGTAGAAATACTTTCATATTAGATGTCATCAGTAGAAGTACTTTAATATTGGATATGGTCAGTAGAAGTACTTTCATATTGGATGTCGTCAGTAGAAGTACTTTCATATTGGATGTGGTCAGTAGAAGTACTTTCATATTGGATGTGGTCAGTAGAAGTACTTTCATATCGGATGTCATTAGAAGTACTTTAATATTGGATATGGTCATTAGAAGTACTTTCATATTGGATATGGTCAGTAGGAGTACTTTCATATTGGATGTGGTCAGTAGAAGTACTTTCATATTGGATGTGGTCAGTAGAAGTACTTTAATATTGGATGTGGTCAGTAGAAGTACTTTCATATTGGATGTCATTAGTAGAAGTACTTTAATATTGGATATGGTCATTAGAAGTACTTTCATATTGGATGTGGTCAGTAGAAGTACCAATACTTTAATATTGAATGTGGTCAGTAGACATACTTTCATATTGTATATGATCAGAAGTACTTTCATATTGGATATGGTCAATAGAAGTACTTTCATATTGGATATGGTCAGTAGAAGTACTTTTATTAGTAGACATACTTTCATATTGGATATTGTCAGAAGTACTTTCATATTGGATGTGGTCAGTAGAAGTACTTTAATATTGGATGTGGTCAGTAGAAGTACTTTCATATTGGATGTCATTAGTAGAAGTACTTTAATATTGGATATGGTCATTAGAAGTACTTTCATATTGGATGTGGTCAGTAGAAGTACCAATACTTTAATATTGAATGTGGTCAGTAGACATACTTTCATATTGTATATGATCAGAAGTACTTTCATATTGGATATGGTCAATAGAAGTACTTTCATATTGGATATGGTCAGTAGAAGTACTTTTATTAGTAGACATACTTTCATATTGGATATTGTCAGAAGTACTTTCATATTGGATGTGATCAGTAGAAGTACTTTCATATGGATGTAGTAGGTAGAAGTATTCATATGGATGTATTCAGTAAAAGTGCTAAATGATTGCAAAATCCAGAGATTAAGACTCCATGTGTTGTTCTGTTTCAATTCTGCACAAATAACATTTTGTGGTTATTGTAATTTATTATTTTTCTTGCAGTTACAGTAAGCTCTGATAGCTCACTGACTTTGTAGTGTGGTGTTGCAAACCTTGATAGCTCACTGACTCTCAAGTGTGGTGTTGCAAACCAAATTTTCAGTTACAGCAAACCTTGATAGCTCGCTGACTTTCTAGTGAGGTTTCCCAAAATTAAAATCTTTGGTTTAGCTGGAAAAAATGTGTAAACCACCAATTGCTCATAGGCTAACCCATCCTAGTCAAATGGGTACCTGTTCTTGGAAAATAAACATATAGCAGACCACATCATTCCTAGCTATGCCTTGTTTTTACATGTTTGATCTCGAGCAGTGATGCATTGTTTCAAAGTTCCCTAGTCTTTATGCCATGAAACTTTGGTGGTATATGCTATAAGCAGTACTTTCTTCCAGTGCAGTGCTGGTCTATAGTGAGGAGCAAAGTACAGAAACTCTAGTAGAGTGAAGTCAGTCTTCTACATCTATTTTTTAGCATTGTTATTTTTAAGTTGATCACAAGTGGTCAGATATGGAGATGGTCAATAGTCACAGATAAAAATGTGTATTGTATTTTATTTGTGCTTAAAACAGATGCAATTTTTCAGATAACTGGGAAGTTTCCACCATTGTTTATCTGTATCAAAGATAGGTAGTTCGCAAGTCAGAACAAACTTGAATGATTTTGTCTCCTCTATAATCAACTAGAAACCGGTATCTGGACATGCAATTCATCTTTCTACTGCAGGCAAATACTATTCTAGAAGTTTGTATAGTTGACTATGTTGTAAGGTTGATATTTATTTACTAGCAGTGTGTTATCATTGACATTTTGTACATTTTGTCCCAGGGATATGCATGTGAAAAATGTCTATATTTTAAAGTTTTTGTCAATATATAATCAGCTGAGAGGGAATGCAACAGTATAGAATACATTCATGTGTTTGTATCAAATAGGTGCATTTCTCTCAGCTTCAGTGAACAAAGTAATTGTGACTTATATTTTTAGTGATATAGAACAAAGTAATTAAGACTGGTAAATTTTTTGTGATTATAGAACAAAGTAAATGTGACTGGTCGATTATTAGTGATATAGAACAAAGTAATTATGACGTAAATTTTTAGCAAATTTTTAGTGATTATAGAACAAAGTAATTATGACTGGTCGATTATTAGTGATATAGAACAAAGTAGTTATGACGTAAATTTTTAGCAAATTTTTTGTGATTATAGAACAAAGTAATTGTGATTGGTAAAGTTTTAGTGATATAGAACAAAGTAATTATGACTTTGTGTTTATTAGAAGGCATTTGTGGTGGTTATCTTCACTATGACATAGATTTTACTTTTCTATTTCTTGTCAGTGTGAAAGATATGATATTGTTTGCACCACCAAGTCTATATTAATAGACATAGTGTTTTGTAAGAAAATTATTGAAACACTATCTTTAACATAACTCATACTGCTAGTGAACATATCTTGGACCATCAAGTTACCTGGTTCAATTTATACTGTGTGAATTTGAGCATCTGAGCTATTCAGAAATCAATGGCTCAGTACTGAAAATAAATATTGCTTAGAAAATAGGTGCATGTAGAGATGTTGGTTTGTTATTCTAGGACACCATACACTAGAAATGTGCTACCAACAGGTTTTGTCTATACTACCAACACGTTGTGTCTTTATCATTTATAAATATTTATTAGTTGTTATTCCATCTATGTTTAATTAGTAACAAATTGTTGCATTTGTTATATTACTGTTGCTGTGAGTTGTAACAGGTGACCACTAGACTAGATTGCTACTGTAACAGTTGACCACTAGACTAGATTGCTACTGTAACAGTTGACCACTAGACTAGATAGCTACTGTAACAGTTGACCACTAGACTAGATAGCTACTTTAGCAGTTGACCACTAGACTAGATAGCTACTGTAACAGTTGACCACTAGACTAGATAGCTACTTTAGCAGTTGACCACTAGACTAGATAGCTACTGTAACAGGTGACCACTAGACTAGATAGCTACTGTAACAGTTGACCACTAGACTAGATAGCTACTTTAGCAGTTGACCACTAGACTAGATAGCTACTGTAACAGTTGACCACTAGACTAGATAGCTACTTTAGCAGTTGACCACTAGATTGGATTGCTACTGTAACAGCTGACCACTAGACTATATAGCTACTGTAACAGTTGACCACTAGACTATATAGCTACTGTAACAGCTGACCACTAGACTAGATAGCTACTGTAACAGTTGACCACTAGACTATATAGCTACTGTAACAGTTGACCACTAGACTAGATTGCTACTGTAACAGTTGACCACTAGACTAGATTGCTACTGTAACAGTTGACCACTAGACTATATAGCTACTGTAACAGTTGACCACTAGACTATGTAGCTACTGTAACAGTTGACCACTAGACTAGATAGCTACTGTAACAGTTGACCACTAGATTGGATTGCTACTGTAACAGCTGACCACTAGACTATATAGCTACTGTAACAGTTGACCACTAGACTATATAGCTACTGTAACAGTTGACCACTAGACTATATAGCTACTGTAACAGTTGACCACTAGACTAGATAGCTACTTTAGCAGTTGACCAATAGACTAGATAGCTACTGTAACAGTTGACCACTAGATTGGATTGCTACTGTAACAGCTGACCACTAGACTATATAGCTACTGTAACAGTTGACCACTAGACTATATAGCTACTGTAACAGTTGACCACTAGACTATATAGCTACTTTAGCAGTTGACCACTAGACTAGATAGCTACTGTAACAGTTGACCACTAGATTGGATTGCTACTGTAACAGCTGACCACTAGACTATATAGCTACTGTAACAGTTGACCACTAGACTAGATAGCTACTTTAGCAGTTGACCACTAGACTAGATAGCTACTGTAACAGTTGACCACTAGATTGGATTGCTACTGTAACAGCTGACCACTAGACTATATAGCTACTGTAACAGTTGACCACTAGACTAGATTGCTACTGTAACAGTTGACCACTAGACTATATAGCTACTGTAACAGTTGACCACTAGACTAGATAGCTACTTTAGCAGTTGACCACTAGACTAGATACCTACTGTAACAGTTGACCACTAGATTGGATTGCTACTGTAACAGCTGACCACTAGACTAGGTTGCTACTGTCAATGTATTAATGTTGTTCACAAATCTTGTATAAAAAATGAGTGATTATATCATATCTTGATATGGCTGGAAAATGTCAGACAATTTCTCTTCATATAGAAGACTGGAACATTTGCTGAAAGAGAATGTGTTTGGTATAGATAGATCAATCATATCAAACATTAGGGGCAGACAGTCAAGGTGTCTAGTGCATGTGCTGAGAAGAACACAGCTTGAACACTTAATAACCACTGGAAAGATCAAAGGGAGAAGAGATAGAGGTCGACAAAGAGAAAAGTTACTAGATGGGCTTGTATCATGGCACGGTAGAAGCTCACCAACCGAGCTTATTGACAACACAAGAGACAGAGTCATGGAGAAACATGATCCCCTATGCCAGTCGGCATGGCACTTGATTGATTGATTAGATAGATGGTTTGGCTCTGTGGCAGTGATGCACAAATTAGGCTGCAAGCAATTGTGATCGTTATGAAAGCAATGGAAAACTACTGAACATGTTTATACTGTCTAGGAAAGCAATACAGCCAAAAAATTGAGGATTGATGGCTACATCCTGAATAGAATGAATTGATGGCTACATCCTGAATAGAATGAATTGATGGCTACATCCTGAATAGAATGAATTGATGGCTACATCCTGAATATAATGAATTGATGGCTACATCCTGAATATAATGAATTGATGGCTACATCCTGAATAGAATGAATTGATGGCTACATCCTGAATAGAATGAATTGATGGCTACATCCTGAATATAATGAATTGATGGCTACATCCTGAATAGAATGAATTGATGGCTACATCCTGAATAGAATGAATTGATGGCTACATCCTGAATATAATGAATTGATGGCTACATCCTGAATAGAATGAATTGATGGCTACATCCTGAATAGAATGAATTGATGGCTACATCCTGAATAGAATGAATTGATGGCTACATCCTGAATATAATGAATTGATGGCTACATCCTGAATAGAATGAATTGATGGCTACATCCTGAATAGAATGAATTGATGGCTACATCCTGAATAGAATGAATTGATGGCTACATCCTGAATAGAATGAATTGATGGCTACATCCTGAATAGAATGAATTTATGGCTACATCCTGAATAGAATGAATTGATGGCTACATCCTGAATATAATGAATTGATGGCTACATCCTGAATATAATGAATTGATGGCTACATCCTGAATATAATGAATTGATGGCTACATCCTGAATAGAATGAATTTATGGCTACATCCTGAATAGAATGTGCTGCCCAAAACAAATAGAAGATGAGATGTAGGATATGGAAGTGTTTGAAGGATTGAGTGTATTTTATAGTGAATAACAGCAGAGGGAAGTGTTTGTAGGATTGAGTGTATTTTATAGTGAATAACAGCAGAGGGAAGTGTTTGTAGGATTGAGTGTATTTTATAGTGAATAACAGCAGAGGGAAGTGTTTGTAGGATTGAGTGTATTTTATAGTGAATAACAGCAGAGGGAAGTGTTTGTAGGATTGAGTGTATTTTATAGTGAATAACAGCAGAGGGAAGTGTTTGTAAGATTGAGTGTATTTTATAGTGAATAACAGCAGAGGGAAGTGTTTGAAGGATTGAGTGTATTTTATAGTGAATAACAGCAGAGGGAAGTGTTTGTAGGATTGAGTGTATTTTATAGTGAATAACAGCAGAGGGAAGTGTTTGTAGGATTGAGTGTATTTTATAGTGAATAACAGCAGAGGGAAGTGTTTGAAGGATTGAGTGTATTTTATAGTGAATAACAGCAGAGGGAAGTGTTTGTAGGATTGAGTGTATTTTATAGTGAATAACAGCAGAGGGAAGTGTTTGTAGGATTGAGTGTATTTTATAGTGAATAACAGCAGAGGGAAGTGTTTGAAGGATTGAGTGTATTTTATAGTGAATAACAGCAGAGGGAAGTGTTTGTAGGATTGAGTGTATTTTATAGTGAATAAGAGCAGAGGGAAGTGTTTGAAGGATTGAGTGTATTTTATAGTGAATAACAGCAGAGGGAAGTGTTTGAAGGATTGAGTGTATTTTATAGTGAATAACAGCAGAGGGAAGTGTTTGAAGGATTGAGTGTATTTTATAGTGAATAACAGCAGAGGGAAGTGTTTGAAGGATTGAGTGTATTTTATAGTGAATAACAGCAGAGGGAAGTGTTTGAAGGATTGAGTGTATTTTATAGTGAATAACAGCAGAGGGAAGTGTTTGAAGGATTGAGTGTATTTTATAGTGAATAACAGCAGAGGGAAGTGTTTGTAGGATTGAGTGTATTTTATAGTGAATAACAGCAGAGGGAAGTGTTTGTAAGATTGAGTGTATTTTATAGTGAATAACAGCAGAGGGAAGTGTTTGAAGGATTGAGTGTATTTTATAGTGAATAACAGCAGAGGGAAGTGTTTGTAGGATTGAGTGTATTTTATAGTGAATAACAGCAGAGGGAAGTGTTTGTAGGATTGAGTGTATTTTATAGTGAATAACAGCAGAGGGAAGTGTTTGAAGGATTGAGTGTATTTTATAGTGAATAACAGCAGAGGGAAGTGTTTGTAGGATTGAGTGTATTTTATAGTGAATAACAGCAGAGGGAAGTGTTTGTAGGATTGAGTGTATTTTATAGTGAATAACAGCAGAGGGAAGTGTTTGAAGGATTGAGTGTATTTTATAGTGAATAACAGCAGAGGGAAGTGTTTGTAGGATTGAGTGTATTTTATAGTGAATAAGAGCAGAGGGAAGTGTTTGAAGGATTGAGTGTATTTTATAGTGAATAACAGCAGAGGGAAGTGTTTGAAGGATTGAGTGTATTTTATAGTGAATAACAGCAGAGGGAAGTGTTTGTAGGATTGAGTGTATTTTATAGTGAATAACAGCAGAGGGAAGTGTTTGAAGGATTGAGTGTATTTTATAGTGAATAACAGCAGAGGGAAGTGTTTGAAGGATTGAGTGTATTTTATAGTGAATAACAGCAGAGGGAAGTGTTTGTAGGATTGAGTGTATTTTATAGTGAATAACAGCAGAGGGAAGTGTTTGTAGGATTGAGTGTATTTTATAGTGAATAACAGCAGAGGGAAGTGTTTGTAGGATTGAGTGTATTTTATAGTGAATAACAGCAGAGGGAAGTGTTTGAAGGATTGAGTGTATTTTATAGTGAATAACAGCAGAGGGAAGTGTTTGTAGGATTGAGTGTATTTTATAGTGAATAACAGCAGAGGGAAGTGTTTGTAGGATTGAGTGTATTTTATAGTGAATAACAGCAGAGGGAAGTGTTTGAAGGATTGAGTGTATTTTATAGTGAATAACAGCAGAGGGAAGTGTTTGAAGGATTGAGTGTATTTTATAGTGAATAACAGCAGAGGGAAGTGTTTGTAGGATTGAGTGTATTTTATAGTGAATAACAGCAGAGGGAAGTGTTTGAAGGATTGAGTGTATTTTATAGTGAATAACAGCAGAGGGAAGTGTTTGTAGGATTGAGTGTATTTTATAGTGAATAACAGCAGAGGGAAGTGTTTGTAGGATTGAGTGTATTTTATAGTGAATAACAGCAGAGGGAAGTGTTTGAAGGATTGAGTGTATTTTATAGTGAATAACAGCAGAGGGAAGTGTTTGTAGGATTGAGTGTATTTTATAGTGAATAACAGCAGAGGAAAGTGTTTGTAGGATTGAGTGTATTTTATAGTGAATAACAGCAGAGGGAAGTGTTTGTAGGATTGAGTGTATTTTATAGTGAATAACAGCAGAGGGAAGTGTTTGTAGGATTGAGTGTATTTTATAGTGAATAACAGCAGAGGGAAGTGTTTGTAGGATTGAGTGTATTTTATAGTGAATAACAGCAGAGGGAAGTGTTTGAAGGATTGAGTGTATTTTATAGTGAATAACAGCAGAGGGAAGTGTTTGAAGGATTGAGTGTATTTTATAGTGAATAACAGCAGAGGGAAGTGTTTGAAGGATTGAGTGTATTTTATAGTGAATAACAGCAGAGGGAAGTGTTTGAAGGATTGAGTGTATTTTATAGTGAATAACAGCAGAGGGAAGTGTTTGTAGGATTGAGTGTATTTTATAGTGAATAACAGCAGAGGGAAGTGTTTGAAGGATTGAGTGTATTTTATAGTGAATAACAGCAGAGGGAAGTGTTTGTAGGATTGAGTGTATTTTATAGTGAATAACAGCAGAGGGAAGTGTTTGTAGGATTGAGTGTATTTTATAGTGAATAACAGCAGAGGGAAGTGTTTGAAGGATTGAGTGTATTTTATAGTGAATAACAGCAGAGGGAAGTGTTTGAAGGATTGAGTGTATTTTATAGTGAATAACAGCAGAGGGAAGTGTTTGTAGGATTGAGTGTATTTTATAGTGAATAACAGCAGAGGGAAGTGTTTGTAGGATTGAGTGTATTTTATAGTGAATAACAGCAGAGGGAAGTGTTTGAAGGATTGAGTGTATTTTATAGTGAATAACAGCAGAGGGAAGTGTTTGAAGGATTGAGTGTATTTTATAGTGAATAACAGCAGAGGGAAGTGTTTGTAGGATTGAGTGTATTTTATAGTGAATAACAGCAGAGGGAAGTGTTTGTAGGATTGAGTGTATTTTATAGTGAATAACAGCAGAGGGAAGTGTTTGTAGGATTGAGTGTATTTTATAGTGAATAACAGCAGAGGGAAGTGTTTGTAGGATTGAGTGTATTTTATAGTGAATAACAGCAGAGGGAAGTGTTTGAAGGATTGAGTGTATTTTATAGTGAATAACAGCAGAGGGAAGTGTTTGAAGGATTGAGTGTATTTTATAGTGAATAACAGCAGAGGGAAGTGTTTGTAGGATTGAGTGTATTTTATAGTGAATAACAGCAGAGGGAAGTGTTTGTAGGATTGAGTGTATTTTATAGTGAATAACAGCAGAGGGAAGTGTTTGTAGGATTGAGTGTATTTTATAGTGAATAACAGCAGAGGGAAGTGTTTGTAGGATTGAGTGTATTTTATAGTGAATAACAGCAGAGGGAAGTGTTTGTAGGATTGAGTGTATTTTATAGTGAATAACAGCAGAGGGAAGTGTTTGTAGGATTGAGTGTATTTTATAGTGAATAACAGCAGAGGGAAGTGTTTGTAGGATTGAGTGTATTTTATAGTGAATAACAGCAGAGGGAAGTGTTTGAAGGATTGAGTGTATTTTATAGTGAATAACAGCAGAGGGAAGTGTTTGTAGGATTGAGTGTATTTTATAGTGAATAACAGCAGAGGGAAGTGTTTGTAGGATTGAGTGTATTTTATAGTGAATAACAGCAGAGGGAAGTGTTTGTAGGATTGAGTGTATTTTATAGTGAATAACAGCAGAGGGAAGTGTTTGTAGGATTGAGTGTATTTTATAGTGAATAACAGCAGAGGGAAGTGTTTGTAGGATTGAGTGTATTTTATAGTGAATAACAGCAGAGGGAAGTGTTTGTAGGATTGAGTGTATTTTATAGTGAATAACAGCAGAGGGAAGTGTTTGTAGGATTGAGTGTATTTTATAGTGAATAACAGCAGAGGGAAGTGTTTGTAGGATTGAGTGTATTTTATAGTGAATAACAGCAGAGGGAAGTGTTTGTAGGATTGAGTGTATTTTATAGTGAATAACAGCAGAGGGAAGTGTTTGTAGGATTGAGTGTATTTTATAGTGAATAACAGCAGAGGGAAGTGTTTGTAGGATTGAGTGTATTTTATAGTGAATAACAGCAGAGGGAAGTGTTTGAAGGATTGAGTGCATTTTATAGTGAATAACAGCAGAGGGAAGTGTTTGTAGGATTGAGTGCATTTTATAGTGAATAACAGCAGAGGGAAGTGTTTGTAGGATTGAGTGTATTTTATAGTGAATAACAGCAGAGGGAAGTGTTTGTAGGATTGAGTGCATTTTATAGTGAATAACAGCAGAGGGAAGTGTTTGTAGGATTGAGTGCATTTTATAGTGAATAACAGCAGAGGGAAGTGTTTGTAGGATTGAGTGCATTTTATAGTGAATAACAGCAGAGGGAAGTGTTTGTAGGATTGAGTGTATTTTATAGTGAATAACAGCAGAGGGAAGTGTTTGTAGGATTGAGTGTATTTTATAGTGAATAACAGCAGAGGGAAGTGTTTGTAGGATTGAGTGTATTTTATAGTGAATAACAGCAGAGGGAAGTGTTTGTAGGATTGAGTGTATTTTATAGTGAATAACAGCAGAGGGAAGTGTTTGTAGGATTGAGTGTATTTTATAGTGAATAACAGCAGAGGGAAGTGTTTGAAGGATTGAGTGCATTTTATAGTGAATAACAGCAGAGGGAAGTGTTTGTAGGATTGAGTGCATTTTATAGTGAATAACAGCAGAGGGAAGTGTTTGTAGGATTGAGTGTATTTTATAGTGAATAACAGCAGAGGGAAGTGTTTGTAGGATTGAGTGCATTTTATAGTGAATAACAGCAGAGGGAAGTGTTTGTAGGATTGAGTGCATTTTATAGTGAATAACAGCAGAGGGAAGTGTTTGTAGGATTGAGTGCATTTTATAGTGAATAACAGCAGAGGGAAGTGTTTGTAGGATTGAGTGCATTTTATAGTGAATAACAGCAGAGGGAAGTGTTTGTAGGATTGAGTGCATTTTATAGTGAATAACAGCAGAGGGAAGTGTTTGTAGGATTGAGTGTATTTTATAGTGAATAACAGCAGAGGGAAGTGTTTGTAGGATTGAGTGTATTTTATAGTGAATAACAGCAGAGGGAAGTGTTTGTAGGATTGAGTGTATTTTATAGTGAATAACAGCAGAGGGAAGTGTTTGTAGGATTGAGTGTATTTTATAGTGAATAACAGCAGAGGGAAGTGTTTGTAGGATTGAGTGTATTTTATAGTGAATAACAGCAGAGGGAAGTGTTTGTAGGATTGAGTGTATTTTATAGTGAATAACAGCAGAGAGAAGTGTTTGTAGGATTGAGTGTATTTTATAGTGAATAACAGCAGAGGGAAGTGTTTGAAGGATTGAGTGTATTTTATAGTGAATAACAGCAGAGGGAAGTGTTTGTAGGATTGAGTGTATTTTATAGTGAATAACAGCAGAGGGAAGTGTTTGTAGGATTGAGTGTATTTTATAGTGAATAACAGCAGAGGGAAGTGTTTGTAGGATTGAGTGTATTTTATAGTGAATAACAGCAGAGGGAAGTGTTTGTAGGATTGAGTGTATTTTATAGTGAATAACAGCAGAGGGAAGTGTTTGTAGGATTGAGTGTATTTTATAGTGAATAACAGCAGAGGGAAGTGTTTGTAGGATTGAGTGTATTTTATAGTGAATAACAGCAGAGGGAAGTGTTTGTAGGATTGAGTGTATTTTATAGTGAATAACAGCAGAGGGAAGTGTTTGTAGGATTGAGTGTATTTTATAGTGAATAACAGCAGAGGGAAGTGTTTGTAGGATTGAGTGTATTTTATAGTGAATAACAGCAGAGGGAAGTGTTTGTAGGATTGAGTGTATTTTATAGTGAATAACAGCAGAGGGAAGTGTTTGTAGGATTGAGTGTATTTTATAGTGAATAACAGCAGAGGGAAGTGTTTGAAGGATTGAGTGCATTTTATAGTGAATAACAGCAGAGGGAAGTGTTTGTAGGATTGAGTGCATTTTATAGTGAATAACAGCAGAGGGAAGTGTTTGTAGGATTGAGTGTATTTTATAGTGAATAACAGCAGAGGGAAGTGTTTGTAGGATTGAGTGCATTTTATAGTGAATAACAGCAGAGGGAAGTGTTTGTAGGATTGAGTGCATTTTATAGTGAATAACAGCAGAGGGAAGTGTTTGTAGGATTGAGTGCATTTTATAGTGAATAACAGCAGAGGGAAGTGTTTGTAGGATTGAGTGTATTTTATAGTGAATAACAGCAGAGGGAAGTGTTTGTAGGATTGAGTGTATTTTATAGTGAATAACAGCAGAGGGAAGTGTTTGTAGGATTGAGTGTATTTTATAGTGAATAACAGCAGAGGGAAGTGTTTGTAGGATTGAGTGTATTTTATAGTGAATAACAGCAGAGGGAAGTGTTTGTAGGATTGAGTGTATTTTATAGTGAATAACAGCAGAGGGAAGTGTTTGAAGGATTGAGTGCATTTTATAGTGAATAACAGCAGAGGGAAGTGTTTGTAGGATTGAGTGCATTTTATAGTGAATAACAGCAGAGGGAAGTGTTTGTAGGATTGAGTGTATTTTATAGTGAATAACAGCAGAGGGAAGTGTTTGTAGGATTGAGTGCATTTTATAGTGAATAACAGCAGAGGGAAGTGTTTGTAGGATTGAGTGCATTTTATAGTGAATAACAGCAGAGGGAAGTGTTTGTAGGATTGAGTGCATTTTATAGTGAATAACAGCAGAGGGAAGTGTTTGTAGGATTGAGTGCATTTTATAGTGAATAACAGCAGAGGGAAGTGTTTGTAGGATTGAGTGCATTTTATAGTGAATAACAGCAGAGGGAAGTGTTTGTAGGATTGAGTGTATTTTATAGTGAATAACAGCAGAGGGAAGTGTTTGTAGGATTGAGTGTATTTTATAGTGAATAACAGCAGAGGGAAGTGTTTGTAGGATTGAGTGTATTTTATAGTGAATAACAGCAGAGGGAAGTGTTTGTAGGATTGAGTGTATTTTATAGTGAATAACAGCAGAGGGAAGTGTTTGTAGGATTGAGTGTATTTTATAGTGAATAACAGCAGAGGGAAGTGTTTGTAGGATTGAGTGTATTTTATAGTGAATAACAGCAGAGGGAAGTGTTTGTAGGATTGAGTGTATTTTATAGTGAATAACAGCAGAGGGAAGTGTTTGAAGGATTGAGTGCATTTTATAGTGAATAACAGCAGAGGGAAGTGTTTGAAGGATTGAGTGCATTTTATAGTGAATAACAGCAGAGGGAAGTGTTTGTAGGATTGAGTGCATTTTATAGTGAATAAGAGCAGAGGGAAGTGTTTGTAGGATTGAGTGTATTTTATAGTGAATAACAGCAGAGGGAAGTGTTTGTAGGATTGAGTGTATTTTATAGTGAATAAGAGCAGAGGGAAGTGTTTGTAGGATTGAGTGCATTTTATAGTGAATAAGAGCAGAGGGAAGTGTTTGTAGGATTGAGTGTATTTTATAGTGAATAAGAGCAGAGGGAAGTGTTTGTAGGATTGAGTGTATTTTATAGTGAATAACAGCAGAGGGAAGTGTTTGTAGGATTGAGTGCATTTTATAGTGAATAAGAGCAGAATGAAGTGTTTGTAGGATTGAGTGTATTTTATAGTGAATAACAGCAGAGGGAAGTGTTTGTAGGATTGAGTGTATTTTATAGTGAATAACAGCAGAGGGAAGTGTTTGTAGGATTGAGTGTATTTTATAGTGAATAAGAGCAGAGGGAAGTGTTTGTAGGATTGAGTGCATTTTATAGTGAATAAGAGCAGAGGGAAGTGTTTGTAGGATTGAGTGTATTTTATAGTGAATAAGAGCAGAGGGAAGTGTTTGTAGGATTGAGTGTATTTTATAGTGAATAACAGCAGAGGGAAGTGTTTGTAGGATTGAGTGCATTTTATAGTGAATAAGAGCAGAGGGAAGTGTTTGTAGGATTGAGTGTATTTTATAGTTAATAACAGCAGAGGGAAGTGTTTGTAGGATTGAGTGTATTTTATAGTGAATAACAGCAGAGGGAAGTGTTTGAAGGATTGAGTGCATTTTATAGTGAATAACAGCAGAGGGAAGTGTTTGTAGGATTGAGTGTATTTTATAGTGAATAACAGCAGAGGGAAGTGTTTGTAGGATTGAGTGTATTTTATAGTGAATAACAGCAGAGGGAAGTGTTTGTAGGATTGAGTGTATTTTATAGTGAATAACAGCAGAGGGAAGTGTTTGAAGGATTGAGTGTATTTTATAGTGAATAAGAGCAGAGGGAAGTGTTTGTAGGATTGAGTGCATTTTATAGTGAATAAGAGCAGAGGGAAGTGTTTGTAGGATTGAGTGTATTTTATAGTGAATAAGAGCAGAGGGAAGTGTTTGTAGGATTGAGTGTATTTTATAGTGAATAACAGCAGAGGGAAGTGTTTGTAGGATTGAGTGCATTTTATAGTGAATAAGAGCAGAGGGAAGTGTTTGTAGGATTGAGTGTATTTTATAGTGAATAACAGCAGAGGGAAGTGTTTGTAGGATTGAGTGTATTTTATAGTGAATAACAGCAGAGGGAAGTGTTTGAAGGATTGAGTGCATTTTATAGTGAATAACAGCAGAGGGAAGTGTTTGTAGGATTGAGTGTATTTTATAGTGAATAACAGCAGAGGGAAGTGTTTGTAGGATTGAGTGTATTTTATAGTGAATAACAGCAGAGGGAAGTGTTTGTAGGATTGAGTGTATTTTATAGTGAATAACAGCAGAGGGAAGTGTTTGAAGGATTGAGTGTATTTTATAGTGAATAACAGCAGAGGGAAGTGTTTGAAGGATTGAGTTTTGACAATGACAGCAGCGAGAAGAGCATTCCCCGTAGTTGTAACCTTCGATAACAGTTACCATGTTGTTCCAACAGACCGGCGTTGTGCTTGAACTAGTTACTGGCATGGCCTAGGTGGGCAGCACAGCAAAGAAACCTGTCGCAAGGGTTAGAGTTGTTCCCTGATGTCGACATCTGTTACGGTGGCATTAGACTCGAAACACCATCGAGTCGGTTGGCATCTGGAACAGAGGGCAGAGCACTTATGGGAATGCCCCACACGCTGTGAGGCCAGTTTTTAATCAAGAATCAAGCAGTGAGAAATGCTTGAATGATTGAGTGTTGACAGTAGCAGAGATTGCTATGGTGAAAAGCAATAGATAACATGTTGCAGAGAAACTGTCAGAATCTGATAAAAACTCCATCAACTTCTTCCATCAACTTCCTATGCTCAGAATAGGAAGCCTCCGAGAGTTCAGATTAAATTCAAGAAAGATTATTTCTGCTGTAAACAAACTCTGGATGATAATTCCAACTTCAACTACCGTGCATAGTTTCGCCAAACAACAAGTAAAGATTGACTAAAATGTGCAGTTAGAATGTGTATATACATTCTATTAGGACAATCATTTGTTGACATATCTCATACAATTATAATAGCACATTCTATATATTCACTGTTTTGATTATCTGACAGAAACTCGTCACTGAAACTATTTACCAAGTGAGGGCAGAGATTGTGACTAGAGGTTCTGTATTTTATAGAGTACAACACTGGGCTTTTTTTGTCATCTTTTGCTGAATGTAAATTGATAGAAAGTGTTTCAGTGTTATGAAGAAAAAAGTATTATTTGAATATTATTGATCATAATTTGTACAATAAATCTGTTATGTTTTGATATTAGTTATTAACCTGTTACGTTCCTAAGTAAATAGCAATTAATTTGCATGTAGTGATGTAGGCATACCATTTATAACCTCACAGTACTAGGTCTTAATATTTGAGTTTGAAGTCTACAGTTCTTGACTTACCTACCTGCCTGTCCGTAGCTTTGTCTGGTAAGCATTAGTTACGTTACCTCTTTACTTTCCTATTCATATTGTAATGTCTACTGTACAGGCATATAACCAAATGAGATCAGGTACAAAGTCAGAGGAAGACCACAAAAAAGATGGATAGAAAAGTCAGGGACATCTTGAACAAACACGGCCATAGCACAGCCGAGGCGGCACATCTGTCCTTGGAACACAAGCTCAAGCTTTAATCACCTCTACACTTAAGGAAAGAGTGGATAACAAACCACCTAGGAAAAGACAATATACAAATTATTCATACTGTGTGACCACAACCCCTTTATGTCCAGCATGTCTGGTTATTCTTGACACTCTTGGGATCTACCTCTGTAAACATAAGCTGTGTCAGATAGCATGCCTAAACCAAACAATGTGTCTTTAAATTGCACAAATATCATCATAACCAATGGAATGTACTATCTCATTCCTTGAGGATGTCTGCTTACCATTGCTGAAGTAATAACGGGTTATAACTGTTCACCATTTTGTAACACAAATTATTTCTACAATATTCAAAGTCATAGTTATGTTTACAGCATACCTGCCCAACTTGTGAGAGAAATAAATATCTGTGCTATATCTGGGAGATATGTATCTGGCACATATCTGTACGTGCGGCCGGTATGTTTCAGTCACATATCTGTACTATATTTGGCAGGTATGTTTCAGTCACATATCTGTACTATATTTGGCAGGTATGTTTCAGTCACATATCTGTACTATATTTGGCAGGTATGTTTCAGTCAAATCTGCAAGTTTTCATATTTGTTTTTTCAATGTTATATTTTAATGTATTTCATAATTAAACAAAATTCTACGCTGAGAATAACTTATATCTTATTTCATAGAATCTAAACTGACAGTCTCTTTATTGTTCATTTTTTTTTACTAGATAGTAATTGTTGTTACTGAATGTTAGGGAGTCAACAAAGTGATGGTGGTGTGGTGGTGCCATGTGGCTGTGGTGGTGAATTAATCCCTTAGCTGTGAGGAGGTAGCTGTTAACAGCTGATAGCCTTTGTGAGAAAATCATAGGCTCGTGTTAGTTGTGTAACTGAGTTGAAACCTGCACCCATGTAAGGTTATCTCACAGAAATGTTTCAGTATGGGGGGGGGGGGTTTATGGATGCTTGTGTAGTCACTGAAGAGAACCATTCCAGTGCATCAAAATTCCAGGATGACCACATCGAAGGAGAAAAGCACATACTTCTGTGTCAACTATTTCATAATTCTTCTGTCATATTTGTTACCTCATATCAGTGTTGGTACATCTAGCATTTGCTGTCACCTAGGAGTTTGATACAAGTTTACAATGTCTACTGGCCTGTATCTCTTCACCATCCATGGAGATTATGTCATAGAAGACAAAAATTAGAAATTAAGACGAGATGTGGCCATGATAACAGGTCATCAGCCTATCTCTCAATTTTCCTACATCAAGTCTGGTAAGTCACCCCTAACATTTAGCATGGAAAGTCACCCCCTACATCAAGTCTGGTATGTCACCCCTAACATTGTGTGTGGAAAGTCGCCCCTATATCATATGTGGAAAGTCATCTCTACATCATGCTAGGAAATTTGCCACCAACTTTGCATGGAAAGAAGAGAGTGGCTTTATTATTAGCACATGGAACTAGAAGTCCAATCCCCTGGCTGCTACATGGTCCAATCTCCCGGTTGCTACATGGTCCAGTCTCCCAGTTGCTACATGGTCCAGTCTCCCAGTTGCTACATCTAGCCATAATAATAATAAAACCCCTAACCTGTCAGGCTCGTGGTGGTGTTACATTGAGACATTTGTTGCAGAAAAATCTCCACCCATCTCTATCTTTTACCATCCTGATGAGTTTGGAAACTTGATACACTGTCCAGTCCTTGATATTATCCAGCCATATCTTTTTCTGGCCACCTCGTCTTTCTCCACCACCTCATGTCATCGAGGAGTGTCCCATGAAGTACCCATACCACAAGAGTTTACAGAAGTTTCACGACTGTTAACAGTTGTTCTTGTTGGCCTGCTACAACATTCATTCTATCATACACAAACACAGTGTTCTTAAGTTCTCTGTAACAGATACCCAACACACACGTCTATAGCATTTATACGTCTATAGCATTTGTACGTCTATAGCATTTGTTTTGATACGCTTGGATTCTCCGAAGTAGATGTGCATAGAATTAAAGATAAGGCTGGTGATGACTTTAGCCTTAACATAGGCTATACATAACTTGGAAAAACAACATCAGTGTTAGAGTAAATATCAAACTGTATAACTCACTAGTGCTTTCTATTGTTAGTTGTTTATTTTTTACTATTGATAGTTCGATTTTAGTAATTTTTCTACTCTACTTAGTATTTCTTTCTATTGTGTTGTATGGTTGTGAGAGCTGGACACTCGCTGCGGATATGGAGAGGTGGTTACAGGTCATCGAATACAAATTTTAGAGAAATTCTGTGAATCTCCTATAGAGAACATAAGAAAAATGTGTACGTAATAAATAAAATAGAAGAGATGAGAGATGTGTGTATGCAGGTTCACAAGTGCTTGATCATTTCAGCTTCATAGATAAAGCATATCTCCACAAAGGCAGTAAGCATATCTCCACACAGGCAGTAAGCATATCTCCACACAGGCAGTAAGCATACCTCCACACAGGCAGTAAGCATACCTCCACACAGGCAGTAAGCATATCTCCACACAGGCAGTAAGCATACCTCCACACAGGCAGTAAGCATACCTCCACACAGGCAGTTAGAATACCTCCACACAGGCAGTAAGCATACCTCCACACAGGCAGTAAGCATATCTCCACACAGGCAGTATGCATCTCATGAGATGTTTAGTCAGGGTATTGTATATAGACACCATAGACTACTAATCTTCTTTATGTTCCCAGTATATCCATTTATGCCTTGCAGCGTCAGTGGTGACTCTAAAGATAACTTTGTGTGGGTTTGTTTTTGTTGTAGGTTATTTCTGTAATCCATCATTTGCATGGTCTGCCCTGACTTTGTATCTGTCGTGTCTGTATAGTCATGCTTTTTGAGGAGCACTGTCTGATAGTAGTCTGGAAGCATATGAAAACCACCCAATATGTTATCCTCTGATGCAATCTAGGATTAGCACTGTGTTTGTTAGTCTCCTTATATTTTCAATTCCATCAGCCATTGTTACTCTGAGAATTCCATGTAGACAAGTCATTTCTGTTGCAACAAGGTCTGTTTTGGTTTGTGTTATTAGTGTCCATGTCTGACATTGGTATCACAGTGATGGTATGACGATCATTTTATATAGTGCAATTTTGGTGTTCATGTTCACTTATTTGTTTTTGAAAATAGGGGACATCTGCCCTAAGATCTGGTATGTTATGTTGCATCCATGTTGAATTTCTTTGGTGTTTATCTCATTTGATGATACTATGCTTCCAACACAAGCGAATTCTTTCACTCACCTGATTAAGTTGTTCGACATCAATGAAATAATGGCACAGTTCTGTTCCTTGCGATTGACATTACCTCGGTTCTTTCTGTGTTTACTTCATGTTAGTTAAAGTTCTGACATGTTGTGTTAGTTAGTTGTTCCTCTAGGGCCAAAGACGGCACATAGGACGGATGTCATAGATTTCCATGTCTCTTGTTTCATTGCAATTTGCTTTAGATCGTCATTGTTTCTAATACTGCTGGTGAAACATTCTCTTTTAATAGTTCTACTTAAAGTTTCTTTTGCTCTTCCTTGTTTTCTCTTGCCCTTTTAATGACATGTTTTGTGCAGTCTATGTTTATGTTGTTGTAGTTCTTCTGATGTTGATATTGACCTGATCATAGCTGTGAAAGCTGA
This sequence comes from Meghimatium bilineatum, assembly GCA_034231615.1. Taxonomy (NCBI): domain Eukaryota; kingdom Metazoa; phylum Mollusca; class Gastropoda; order Stylommatophora; family Philomycidae; genus Meghimatium; species Meghimatium bilineatum. The sequence continues at coordinate 3,040,330 of CM067307.1, forward strand.
CCCATCAGTATAGGATCATCATTTCAAAAATTAGCACATAGAGATGATGTTGATAATATATGACATGAGTTTCTCACACAAACATATTTCTCACACAAACATATTTCTCACACAAACATATTTCTCACAAACATATTTCTCACACAAACAAACTGGAGGCTTGCAGCAGCACAAGTTTATTTTCCTTGCAATAGGTATTAGTCATGTAACATGATTCGCGGGTGTGATTTTATGCGCATAAATTTCGTTTGGAGTAGAAATTGGATTGAAGAAAACTTCAAGTGAAATACTTACTTTAGAAAATAGACGAATAACAGTATTAAGAACCATTAATTTTTTGCGAGACACTTATCTTTCAACCATTGAGGAGTTGACATTGGCTATATAAATATATATGACAGTGAACACATTTGAAGGTGTTCAAGACACCAAGTGTTGTTCTTGAATTAAAGTGTTTACTTTGAAAAGAAAAATGGCCAAGAGATCTTTTTTTAACATATTATTGTATCCTTGACTACATTTTTTCCATTCTTGCATATTGAAATAGTAAAGGTGTTTGCCAGATATGTAACAGAATGTAAATAATACAGTCTGATTAATCCACTACTTGTTCAGCTATTAATTAATCCACTACTTGTTCATCTATTTTGATTCCAATTCAAGTTTTTTATCAATTAGTTTTATTAGTTATTCTTGCATCAGTTAATAGGTTGCAGACTCATTCACAATGAAGACTCAGAGATTTGTAATTCTCTCAACAGATACCTGTTGAGAAAAGTTCTAGATGTATGTGACATCTCCATATCAATTTAGTCGCTTCTAGCAAGACATGTATGATAATGGTTCCCATAGAAACTGAGATTCAAAGAGCAACGTCCAACTATACCTTCAGACACAACATCATTTTACAAACTTGCTGCACATTCTTTCAGAATATATTGATGAGCTAAAACAAACAACACCAAAGTGAAATAGATAACATCCACGTCTTTAGATATACAGGAGATGTTCTTCAATTTAGAGCGTGAACTGAAGATGAGTATTGACGTCGGTGGTATACATTTCCAGAATCTTATGTCAACCATTTGTCTTTGATAAAGTGAAGTTTACATTAGTTTGATAAAGTGACGTTTACATTAGTTTGATAAAGTGAATTTTACATTAGTTTACATTAGTTTGATAAAGTGAAGTTTACATTAGTTACAGTCATGTAATGGCTCTTAGGTTGACCTAGCCTAAAGAAATTGGTACCATGTCTTCTGGGTACCATGTCTAAAGGCAGCTGGCTTTATGCTGAATACTTCATACTAGGGTATACCATTGGTCAATGAAAAACATATGGGTCTAACAGCTTATACCACAATATGTGTGGGTGGTCTGGAGAAAAGAACGCTTTACACAAGTTATGATATTTTTCATTGTCTGCGACTCTGGTATGATTTCGATATTTCATGTTGACGTTTCACCATGTTGGCGGAGTATTCTTACTCATAATTACTTCACCATGTACGCTGAGCATTCATACTCATAATTACTTCACCATGTAGGCTGAGCATTCATACTCATAATTACTTCACCATGTAGGCGGAGCATTCGTACTCAAATACTCACTATGCAGGCGGAGCATTCATACTAAAATACGTCACCATGTAGGCAGAGCATTCGTACTCATAAATACTTTACCATGTAGGCGGAGCATTCTTACTATTCGTACTCAAATACTCACTATGCAGGCAGAGCATTCATACTAAAATACGTCACCATGTAGGCAGAGCATTCGTACTCATAAATACTTTACCATGTAGGCGGAGCATTCTTACTCAAATACTTCACCATGTAGGCGGAGCATTCATACTCAAATACGTCATCATGTAGACGGAATTTTTGTACTCATAGCAATGATTAGTTCAGACAGCGAACACATTGATATATGAATACAACATGTGAATACAAGTCTAGAAATACAACTTACTGATGAGTTTTATCTTTATTTTTTCCCCACCCACTTTCAGCAGATGATGATACAATATTGTAGATAAAAAAATGCTGCTACTGATCTAGTTTCATTACTGATCTAAAAATAGCTCAATCACAACATGAAGATCAACACTTCAAAAAAACAACAACCCAGAAGTAATGTCTATAGGTAGAAAACCCAGAAGTAATGTCTGTAGGTAGAAAACCCAGAAGTAATGTCTGTAGGTAGAAAACCCAATGCAATCAACATACAGATAAATAAAATTAGTGAAACAAGTTCAGGAATTGGAATATCTAGGAAGCATTTTCACAGATGATGGAAGATTGGATAGAGAGATCGAGCCAAGAATGTGTGTTCTTTAGCAACTAATCTAGACACACACATCTATCACAATTAATACCAAAAGGCACATTGTCAATTCAATCTACATACCAACATAGTATTACATGTGTCAGTTAATAAAAGAACAAGACAGAAAGAAAAGAGAATGAGAAATGAGATCTAACAATATAAACAGAACAAATAAGAGGTCATGTGAGAAATGAAGAGATTACAAGAACTGTGGGAACATCTGTGGTCAAATATATTGAAAAACAAGAACTGAAATGGTTCAGCCAATGGTATACCTTCTTAGAGAATGGGCACTGTTTTGTTCTTAACAAATGACCATCTAAATATTCAAATATCTTCATGACTTGTGGTAACCTTCTGTAGAGGGTACTATAGTTTATTCTGATATAATTTTTGTGGGAAATTTACTTGTCAAAACTTTAAAATGTTTAAGTAATGTAAATCTGATGTTTAAAGAAATGTAGATATTTGTCTTAGTAGCAAATTTGATGAACTGTGTACAGGAGATGGGATTTTCAGAGATGTAATATGACACTGTTCGAGCTAGATCCTGAACCACCAATTTGCCTATATTATTCACATGTTTGAAGTTATGATTGTGCAAAGTTTGGACAGAAACTGACCACCTACTTATCAAATTCAAATGTTCATAACTTAACCCTGATCAAGTATTTCTCAGTGCAGATGGTTCAGAACCTTGCTGTTGATGTTATGCGTTAAATATATCTTAAATAGTTTAAATTGTATGACCTGAAAGACGGTCATAGATTTGTCATATATACATAGATTTGTCATAAATACATAGATTTGTCATATATACATATATTTTTTTTGGCACAGTTTATTGAGGCAAAATACTAAGAGAAAATTGTGTTGAACAAATCATGAAGGAAGTATGGGGAATTTCTTCCATTATTTGTTTGCTACTCATCCATGGCAACACTACATTTCTACATGACCACAAGCAAGGGCATACAACATGAGGATAGAAACATCAAGAGAGAGGAAACTAACAAGAAAGCGGGAGCAGTCACAACAGGACTGTATATTAAGGAACCAAATATGATCAAAAACCTATTTATTCAATGGTATGACTCCTAACAGATCCAGCAGAGAAAATAAGAAAATGGAAAGTCTCATCCAATTGTTAGTAAAAAGTGAAACTCTTTTTGAGCATTTCTTGGTTCTGATTAACTATATATTTTTAAAAAACATACTACATGGTACTTTTCCTCAAAGCAGACACTTTTATTTGTTATTTCTCCTGTTAGTTTGAACACGAAAGGAATATATATCTATATATAGCGAGAGAGAAATATTTGTCAAAAGATATAAATGTATCTTGTATGATGAAGTACGCTGCTTTCAAGGAGGGACGTTAGTTCAATTTGATTAGATCAGGGATTCTAACATCAAAAGTAACGGAGGTTGCGATTCAGTGAGCAACAATATATGCGGACACAATTGTATGTAGGCATATACGTTATGTCTATCAACAAGTTTATCTATAAAATCGCTGTGCACTAAATTTGAAATTAAAATATATGTGGAAAACATGTCATTAAATGCTGCGCATATTCACTGCACAGATGCACTCAACATGTTGATGTTAGCTGCATGGTCGAAATTTAGTTGTTGACCACAAATGATTCTAATCACTGGACACAGAGTAATTGTTCTGGAACAAGTCTTTAGCAGTAGGAAGTGAGTGTACGAATGGCGTGAATAGAATATTCCTACCGCACAATATCTTCACCGAAATGTGGCTAGATCTACCGCACAATATCTTCACCGAAATGTGGCTAGATATTCGATAAACTCGTTCTGCTCTACGAATATGATAATATCTAAAGTTAGAATGAATATATCAAATGAAAAATTATCTTCACGTCCGTCGATTTCAGAAGAAATATCTATCGAGTTTCAAAACATAATTTCCAAGGTGCCGTACAAGTCTGTTCAAGACGTATGGAAGCCATTGATGAACGCTTCCAACTGAAATCTAGACAATAGAAGCCGTGCCAGCAGAATCAACTTTTTTTACATCATGTTTTGCATTATTTCCGTGAATTTCGTTGGTCTGCGTTGGCAGGCGACGCCAAGTATATATATGATAACCAACGAAAAACACGACAATTGTCATCATCAAGTATGAATGTATGTTTTGATTATACTCGTAGATATTCTATTGGCCAGCGTGACGCTTCAAACATCTGCTGTAGATTATAACTTAATTATTCTACGAACAACTTTACATAACACACGATTGGCATGGTGGAGTGTTTGAGCGAATGATGTCACACACATCCTCACTAAACAGTCACAATTCATGTGACGTTGTATCACCACACATGTAAGAGTGTGCACATCTACTGTATAGACACCCTGTATATAAACATACTGCGCTGCGGTAGTTAGTGATACAAAGGGAGATAACCATTTACAGTGCATGTTTTGAGGAGAAGTAGCCACTACATTATTACTGTAGAATATAACGATACAGGAAATGATCAAAGACCTGAACAGTTATTGACGTATTGCTCAAGTGTTGCATGCGATGCACATGTTATTTCTGAGAGAACTCTCTTGCTTCAAGTATTTCTTATGATGTTTTCTCACGTCAATATTTGGCTTGATGTTTTCTGCTGTATGAGGGAATGTTTCCATTTCTTTGTTTTCATGGCTCATATATTTTGCTGTATTTTTTTAAATGATGAACTCTTCCGGTACTTTCATGGTAAATATACCAGAGCAATGCGACGAATTACCTTGGTTGCAGTACATAATCGCGAGTGATATCCTTAGACAATTACCTGGATGATGTTACTGCTCGCAAGACTATTTGATGGTTGCGTGTTGGCTGTTTTCATGTCTTCTGCTGATATTTGAAATCAAATCTGATACTGAGATGACCAAATTGTAGGTACATCACTAAACCTATAATACTGAGTGTCCAAAGAAAACAAGATACACCCACCACGTCTTCTAGATCGCGATTCACCCTCACTTCTGTTTTCGGCTTTGTCTGAAGAACTATTATCGAGAACTCGTTCAGCAGTAGAGTTACTATTAAGAACAGTTTTAGGTAACTCTTGGTTATCTGAACAGTAGATGGTATTTATGATAAAAGTACCGTGCACAAAAAAGACTAGAAGTTAGATAAATAAACTGACTGAATGCTAGCAAATCTCAGTGATACACCGCGTCATCGAATACAACATTTGGTAGTTTATTCCTACTAAACGTCCGTAGTCTTTCATTGGCGAAAGCCATTATAATAAAGGCATATAACAACAGAGAAATGAAGTTATGTTGAAATAGTTGATCTTGGCTTGAAGAAATCGCGACAGACACTGTTACATTAATACTTGACAGTAAGTACCGAGATACACAGCGCCAACTACAGTCAGTCCTGCGGCCTTCCATTGTAGAGCTAAGTGGATGGTATAGTCTCAGGGGCATTGGACATTGCATTGTCCGTTCTGCCAGCAAACTTATGTTTGTACTCTGCACTTTTCAGTGCCATAGAATCTAAAGATCTCACTGGTTCTGTTTTTGTCCAGCGTGTGTCTTCGCAAGCAGCATTACAGTTTCTGTTTTGTTTATATTCTGGTCGTAGACCCTTTGATTCCCTAACAGGTACCAGCGGACTACGGCTACGCAATGTTTTATTTTTGGTCCCAGTAGCACCTTTCCCTTTGCTAGCAGAACCAGTATCAGATTTGTTTAGTTCTCTGCTACACTCGCCAAACTCTGGTTTTCTTGTGTCTTCCTGTTTCGGCTCAGCTGTGCTGGTTTCCACTAACTGTGTTGTAGTTACTGTATTGCTGGATCGTGTCAAAGAATTGAGAATTCTCGCGAATAAACCAAGCTGTACAGGCGCTTCTTGAGCTGGCTCGCGTCGTGCGTTCTCATCTTTGGATTCACAGATGTCCTTGTGATTTTCAGATACGGTCTCTGCCAGAGTTGAAGCTTGCGCAGTCTTCTTCGATCGAGAATCTTCTATGTCATGTTTAACTACATTCTGAAGTGATTTTGCATCAGATTTCACTATTTCAGACCTGCTTCCTCTACTGGAGACCTTATAGCTGAACATATGTACTTTACTAGCTTGCCTTTCTGCTGCTGTTTTGTCTTCTTTAGAATTATCATGTACAACCTTTTGACTTTGTGATAGCTCGGTTACTTTAGAAGTCTTTGAATTCTTGGAAGATCTTTTCATATCCTTGAAATGGTCCACATGTAGCTTCGTGTTCTTTGAATCTATACCTTTTCTTTCGCGGGGCTGGGATTGATTAAATCCATCGTGTTTTATTTTTGACTGAAAACGTTCTTCCGGAATGGCAAGAGCATTTTGTTGCCTTTTCTGTTGCTCGTTCCCTAATTGAAACTTGTCAGAAGTAAACACCTGGCGGTTATATCTATTGATCTGCTTTTCCACTGGTCTCGAGACGCTTCCATCTTTTATTTCGTGATAGTTCTGTCTTCGATTTATGAAGGAATCATCCTTGGTTAACTGTTTCTTGATTTCTACAGCTTTATTGATGTCCGCATGATTATAGTAGGACCGGGAACTGGAGCTTTCAATGTCTGGTGTACGCCTTTCCAGAGCAGTTGCCTTTCCTCTCTTAGCTTTGTCAGTGATCAGATCTCTCATCTCTTCTTGTTTACGTATCAGCAGTTTATCGCCGACCTGGTCATACTGACTCATCGTATCATCATTGTGTTGTTCGTTTGTATTTAAATACTTGCCTAAACCACGCTTACTGACTTTGCCAGAATACTCGCTGAATGAATCTCCATCATCAACCTCCTGTAGAGTTCTCGGTCGTAAGAATGTTGGACGAGGAAAAACTTCCAAATATTCACCAGGGATTTTCTTTGCGCTATTCTGAATAGGAAGTCCCTGATTATTGATCATAGCAATCGGACTATTCAAATAAATAGTGCTAGCAGAAGCAGAACCGGAAGTTTGTTGAATCAGAACTGCAGGGCTGAATAGCTTAGCATCCTTCAAAAATGGCGTATCTGCTTTTCCCACGTCATCCATCCAGGCACGTGCTACCGTATCTACCACAGAATTGTCAATAAAAGTGCTGTTATATCTATCTGGTTGGTTGGAGTCAGGTCGTGATTTCTTCATCAGGCTTTCTCGTCGTTTCATATCAAAAGCAAAGTTTGAGTTTTTCGATTCTGTATCTTGATTTGTGAACTGTTTCTTACTTGCGTTATCATGCGTTATTGTAACATTGCTTTTGGCATCCATTTTTATTGATTGGTTAATATCGCGACTGTGTTTATGTACGCTGTCTCCAATTGTTTCAATGTTGTTTGGCTTGCTTAGTACATTTTCACCACGTGATTTCACGCGACCTTCACCGTGGCCCACATCGCCCTTATAGTACTGAGCTCCTTTTCTGGGGATGTCATTATCCTTCCAACGTTCTTCAACAAAAGCAAGGGGGCTTACTCTCTCATTTTCGGGCTTTAATATTTTACGATGAATTTCCGTCTTCCATTTTTTCTTCTCATCTCTTTGTGATGTTGTAAAGTGTGTCTTCTTATTGTCTTCAGGTGGCATTAGATTTGTTCTGTCCAAATTCTCATGGTGTGAGTTTACCTCAGATCTCGAGTTCTCGACTTTCCGCTTGAGTTCATCGGTAACTCTAGTTTCAGATTTTTGTAGCCTTTGCTTGTAGTGATACTTTTCAGAGATAGTTTTGTTCCATTTATCTTTGCCTGCGCTTCCTGCTAGGAGATCTGTAGTTGGTTTTGACACATGAGCTTTAAGATATTCAGCTGAATCATTCTTTTTCAACACCAGCTCATCCTGTTTTTGTTTCTGCGTAGTTTCTCTTGTTTTGTTTCGAGCCTTTTCACCAAATTTTTCCTCGTAATCTATCTTGAACATTCTATATGGTTTTTGTTTGTGTGGCTTTCCAGCGCTGATGTCCTTGATATTTTTAAAATGATCCGATCTTGCCATGTCATTCTGTATAGCGGGCGGTGACGTTTGATACGATCGGTTTGAATGGTCGTTGTCTACAGCCACTTTTGTATCGAATTTTGTCACTTTGTGCGTGTTGCTATTCATTGTGCCTGCCTGTTTATCGTCGTTTATGATACTTTCAACGACATCTACTTTATTCACACGAGGTGATTGTCTTCTTTGTTCGTCAGCACTATTTCTTAAAGATCTCTTTTCTATATCTTTCTTCTCCTGTGACGCCAAGAGCTCATTATGTTGTATTTGTCCCCGGTATGTAGTACTTGGCGATTGATTTTGTTGTACATCAGTCCCTGTTTTATGTTGAAGGTAGTGGTGACGAACTGATAGAGCGTCGTCAGAATGTTCGTTCATCTGAGATTTCATCCTTGGAGATTCTTCCCTATTCATCGATTTTTCATTGTTAAGTTGCTTTCTGTTAACATGTTTCGTATCAACGATTCCAACGTCTGATTGAAGATGTTCCTTCCACTCTGATATTGTATAGTCACTCTGGACTGGTCTAAACATACCGTTGTGTGTCATGTAACCTTGATCAATCCTTTTGTCGTTTATGTGAAAATCTTGAGATTGTATGTTTCCAGATTCGATGTTGCTGTGATGAACATAAACAGTGCTCCCATCAGTAACATCTGCTACTGGGGACGGATTATGTACAGAATCGTACCCCTGACTTCTCGTGAAGTCTGGTTTTCTGAAACCTGGTTGACGTTTGCTGTCACTGTTGGGAGATGAACGCCGTGAGTCTATTTCTTTCTCATGCATATGACCTTTAGGGATGTTACCTCTGGGTGACCGTAGAGTCCACTCTGTTCCCATCTTGACCGGCTCTTCTAGAATCTTCTCTTTTCGGTTATCGTGTCCCTTGTACTGGTCATCTGCTTTGTGGACATATTTATGTATCGATGAACTGACTTCTCGATTGATTTCTTCATTTTTAGCATTGCTTCCAGCCGTCTCTTTGACGTGCTTGACCCTGTCGTCAACGATATTCTCTCTCCTAGAGTTGCTCTCTTTCATCGGCGGCTTCTCATAATTCTTACCAATGGCAGATGCAGTCATATAGTATTGTCTACCGACTGATTCATTTTTATTAATGACTCTAGGTATTTCTTTTATTCTATTGGAGGTCTCACTCGGACTATAATCTTTTCTAATGCTTGATTTACCTGCAAGGTTTTGTTTACTGTGGAGGTCAGTATTGGCTGCCTCTCTATTGCCCACTTCATTTATGTTGATCGTTCGATACGAAGACGAATCTCTCACTTGGTGAATTCTATCATAATCCGTGTGGTTTTTATGTGAATCTTTAACTGTTTTAGATTTATTAGTGGTTCTAACATTAGCCGAGTTAACCCCGTAATCACGTCTTCCAATAACCTCGTTTTTAATTATCATTCTGTTGGGAGAATGTAAGTCTTTGTTTTCAGTGTCTTTCATTATCTGGTCTTCCCTGACACTATTATCTTGTGCCATGTTATTCATCTCGTCTGCTACATATATTTCTGTGGATGTGCTAGTCAAGTATCTTCCAACTGGCTCAAATCGTCTGTCTACTTTAGGTGAAACATGTTCTCGAATTTGTTTCCCTACTTCCATCTTTCCTTTTTTGGTGTTTCCTTCTCTATTTTTGTAGTACTGCGCGTTCTTCCCGTGACCCGTTTTGTCCGCGTACCCTGCTTGTCTAAAGTTGATTTCATTTCTACTTTCCAGTCTATTAGGCGACGTTATTTCTTTCCCATTATGTACCCTTTCAGTTCTTATCTTATCTTTTCTCGAGTTATCATCTTTAGCTGTAAAAGACTTCTGCAAATTTTGATCAGATTTGCTTCTTTCAATATTATAATCAATCAGGTATCCTTGTTTAGGACTTGTTTCGTTTTTGTTGCTCACCCTGTAGGACGTCACACCAGCCTTTGCTTCATTTGTTGTCTCTTTCCTCGTGTGACCATCTTTCGCCAGATTTGATATTACTGACATATTTTTACCCTTGGAAGAAGCATTCATGTATCTTTGCCTATCTTTGTGATCCAATTTTTCTTTAGATCTCGGTGATGTAGACATCTTTGTTGTGTTTCCCCTTTCTGCAACTTTTTTATCTGTTTTTGAGTGACTTTCCTTTGTTTTGCTTGCTTGTTCCAGCCTGCGGTCAAACGTATGCGGTGTAGACAAGATCACATATCCTTGCCTGCCACTTGATTCACATGTGCTGCTAACTCTGATTGACTTTGTTTCTTGTATTCTATTTACCCCTTCTACTGATATCATTTCCGTATTACCATTCCCTTCTTTTGTAATGTGTGTCTGTTCCAGTTTTCGGTCCCAAGTATTGCCTGATATATACCCGTGCCTGCCTGTGACTTCACTTTTAGAGTTAGCTTTTGGCGAATAGGGCTCTTTAAATTTGTTTCCTACATCTTTTATTGCTCTCTCAATTCTTGTAGTACCTTCAGTTCTTGATTTATGTTGCATTTCAACCTTTTGAGGGGAAGAGTTTAGTGCAGGAACAATGAGTTGCCGGTGCCTGCCCCAGGTGGCAATGTTACCGCTGTGGAACGATGTTGACGTTACTTGCTTTCCTGATTCTCCTACTGTAAACTTCTTGACCTGTTCCACAGATCGTTCTGCTTCTGGAACCTTACCATGTCCTTGTCTGCCAGCTATGCTAGTTATCGGTGAAGTAGGTCTCATTTTGTTACCCATGTCTCGCGAAGACCTCTCTATCACATTATCATTTTCTCTTGGCCTGTAAGGATGTCGAGGTTTATCCTCCGACGTGTTTTTTCCCGTTGCAGAAATGTCTATACTCGATTCTTCGCCTCGTGTAGTGGAATTATTGATCTCTTTAAGATATTCTCGTTGCATTTCTTTTAAATCTGCTAATTTTGTTATGTGCAATATGCTTGTCACAGTATCCCCAGCCATGTTCTCCTTCCAGCGTGCAGCGATTTTGCGCTGTTTCTCCTGCACAAACAAATGGTTCCTATCTACATTTGTTGACACATTTCCAGTCACCAGCGAAGGTGACTGTGAAGTCATGTACGAGCCGAATACTTCAGATTTTGTTTCACCTCCTGCATTTGTTCTAACATGTGTTCCATCAGTCTTACCACATTTATTATTCAAGCCATCTTTGTCTTGTTGTTCATCGATCCCTTTTGTGACACCATTGTCTGTTGTTTTGACAATCCGAACATCTTTGCTAACAGACGAGTACAGTTTTGTACTCCTGTTATCTATTTCCTTTACATCTTCTTCTACTTTCTTGACACTGATATCAGCTGTTGCTCTGGCAAACTTCTCTTTAATAACGGTTGGAAGTAGTATGGCACCTTGTCCATCTGTTTTGTTTTCCTGTATTTCTTTGACGTCTTCAACAGCTTTATCGGTAATTTTATTAAAGTTTCTCCAAGTGATTCTCTCTGCACTGAGAGATGGATACAGCGTGGTGCTCCAACAATCCTCTCCTTCTAAGATATCTGTAGCTCTACTCTCCAATGTACCCACGATGTTATTTGTAATTCCCTCCATACCAGCAGGAGAGTGGACAGTGTTACTCCAGAAATCGTCTTTAATCTCTTCAGTTCTGTTGTCAATACTCTCAGCCATTCTCCAGGAGATTCTGTGGTTGCCAACAGGAGAGCAGATAGTACTGGTCCAGAAGTCCTTATCAATGACTTGCTCCTCTGTGTTTTCAAACGTTGTTGAGAGTTTCCATTCCTTGCCGTCTCGACCTCCCGGTGAGTACAATGCATTGCCGAGGTTGTCTTTTTTATTCGTTTCTTCACGTCTGTTTTCGGGTGAATATTTTCTATTGCTCCATAAATCTGTGTGTTTTATATCTTCGTGTTCTTTAGTAACTGCCATATCATTGATATTAGTTCTTTGGTATGCACGTACAGGTGAACTCATTGTGTTGCTCCAGAACACCATATCTTTGTCACTTTCGTTTCTGCAGGTAGCACCTTCATCAGCCGTTCTACTCGACGCACCAACTTTCCATTCAGGTGTATACAAGGAACTCGACAATGAACTATTATCAACCCCATCTGCTGCTTTACTTTCAGAATTGCCCCAAGATTTTGCAATATTTACCCCATTTGAGTATAATACATTATTCCCGGAGTAATGACTCATTATTCTAGCGAATGTGTTATCCGTGTGTCCCCTGCTGGGTGTCCAAATACTTCTTGCTGGTGATGATAACCTATTTGCAACAACATCATTTTGTACTGACACTGCTGCAGCTGGTTCACAGCTGGTCACTGTAGTGTACAGACTGTTAACGCATGATCTGAATTTGCTCTTCATTTCGCTGAAACCGTCCACATAGTTCGCACCAGCCATCTCCTCCTCTGAAGTAGAATATGCATAACTGTTAGACCCTGGATAAGGTCCCCCAAAGAAAATCTGTACATCATTGACATTGTTATTCACATATTGATCGTGTTCTTGAACCATAGAATTCACATTTGCACAATTAATAATTTGGTTATCACCAAAAAACAACGATGAACTGTCATCTTGCAGATTATATTTAGCATATTTGTTCTGATTTAGCGTATCATTTTTCTCGTAATTAACATTTTGTAAGTCATCGTTTTCTGCGAATTTCCAACGATATCTCTTATCATTGTCGATATGGCCAATCTCGTTTCCTATTTTTGAATGACTAATGATGCTTTCATCAAGGACAGCAAGTTTACTTGTCCACTGTCCCTCACTGTTGTCTTGGAACATTCCAGGACTATCTGCATAGCGCTGTTGCTGTATCGACTTTTGATTTTTGTCTAAATAATTTTTAATGATACAGCCATTGACATCGTTATCAATACTTAAACTATATTCTATACGATCTTTGCCACACATTTCATTGTTGGAGAAATTCTTTGTAGAATATGTATCTTCAGGAGATTTTAGCAGCTCCTTGTCACGACTGCGAGACCTGGTATCACCGTTTGATACAACAGTTAGGCAGCAGGCATTATGAAAATCGTGCAGAACATTTGGAGCCATCATTTCCGTGTTGGTAATTAGTTCCTGTGTGGAATGTTCTATGTGATAAGTAGGGTTGAGTTTCAACGAGGGATTTTCATAACTGACTAAATTTGATATAATGTCTGCTTCTAAAGAATCGCCAATGAGAAGGCTCTCCATAACTATCTTGCTGGCAGTATCTTCTGGAACGGCAATTGCTTGACTAGTGCCGACGGACAAATCAACAACATCGCAAATAGTTGGTATAAGTTGATGCCCTTCTGTGAAAGTTATGCTGGTTTCGTTCTCGAGTTTACAGTTAGCTGCATCTTCATCACATCCGCAGTTGACATTGTGGTTCTCGTTGTCATAAACTTCGACCTGCATGTGCACTGACCTGTTCTTGTTACATATCTCGCCTGTTCTCATATTGGTAGCAATGTTACTTTGAAGAAATCGTCGGTGTTTGTGAGTACTCTTTAGTTTGTTAGTTTTCAGTGGAATGTCATAGTCACGAAACTCTGTATTGAACTGAATATTTTCTTTACCTGACCTCGGCATGTCAATAACACTTGCACGTGCTGATGACCCAGATATTCTGGATTGTTCCACTACATTTTGTTGTCTCTCACATCCATTAAGCTGCTCATTTGAGGGCCTGTTTTTTGAAGATATTGTCCTACCTCTGATTCCTTTCTCGGTATCTATATAGTCATTCTTCTTTGAAGATCTAATTTGATCTAAACTGACCTCCCGTTGATAATCCTGGTCAGTTTCTGCATGTGTACTACAGTCCTGGCATCGACAAGCGTAGTCTTTATTATTGTTAACTCTGCTGTCGACTGGCTGACTGTCTTTTAAATTTGGCTTTGATGCTTCTGCAAATGTTCTATTCGATGTTGTCTTATTGTTATTTCTTTGTCCATAATTAAATACACTGCGTTTTTCCGATGACATAGATCTTTCGGATGTATTAGATCTTGATCGTTTTTCATTTCGATTCCTTGAAAATGGTGGATAATCAGTGCTGTTTGAGATCAATCTGAAGTTGGAGTTTTCGTAGTGCCTCCGTGAATTGTTTCGTTTGTGAACTTTATAAAAAGGATTCAGCTGATTCTTGTGCTGTCTATCCCCAGTACCATTAGCTGCTGCCAGTGGTAATAAATCATACACACTGGTATCCAATTTAATTACATCGCTGCACGGATTCATAGTGGTTAGGTCTGGCATATCTTCAAATGTCTCTGTATGTTCTACTTGCTCATCTATAGACATTGCCGTCAGACAGCTGTCTTCATTGTTTTCTCCAACCACACGGCTGCCTCCAGATGAACATTCGGTTTCTTCTCGACGCTCTTCTGTAGATGCACGACTGCCTTCAGATAAACTCTCGATTTGTTCTCGACGCTCTTCTATAGGTGCGCGGCTGCCTCCAGTTGAACACTCGGTTTGTTCTCGATTCTCTGTTAAAGAACATGTCAATTTCACGTCCTGTGCCTGTACAAGATTCCGAATCCGTGCTGGGATCTCACAGCTATTAACTAATGCAACCTTGCTATTACCGAATACTTCTGCAGGGCTTTCTTCTAAATTGTTCCGATCTCTTTCTTCTCGGATATGATCTTTCATTTCTTCATTTGTTTGCCCGTGTACTGTCTCATGTTGCTTCTGCTGATGGCTTCTGTTGTGCAGATTTCCTCTTAAGATGACACATGCCCTGTCCATTTCATCCGCCAGTTTTTTAGCCTGATAAGAGCTAAAACTGAAAAATCCGCAGGTACCGGTAGCAAGCGTTTCCTTGCAGTCGTCGCTAGCTTTTGTGTCTCCGCTTCCTTGAAAAGAAACATCAGCAAGGATTTCAACAACTTCAACATCATCATCACCAACAACATCATCATCAACATCAACATCATCATCGTCACCAACATCAACATTATCATCATCGCGATTCTTGTTGGTCAACTTTCCAGAATTAAAAATGTAGCTGCTGTTTCTAATTTCTAAATCATTTTGTTCGATAACTTTAGATTCTGGTGTCACTTGAACCTCTGCAACATCATCAACCATTTCTACGGTATTAATGTCTTCCTGCTCAATTTCAACAGGAACTTTCGCTACTGGAAATCTAGGTTTATCAAATTTAAAATCTGGTCTATGTTTCATTTTCTTAATAATGATATAGTCGTCGCTAAATAACGCCTTCTCTTTACTTTTAATTTTGTAGCGGCCAAAGTTAAAGTATTTCTTCTCGTCTACAGCATTGTTTTCTGGAGTGATTTCTTCAGCTTCAGGAACTGTTTCTGTCATAGGATTTTCCTGTGTTATTTTTCTGTTGGATTTTGTTCCGGATCTAGTGATAATTCCTAGAAGACTTTTGAGAAAGCTACCCTGTTTAGGTAGAGGCGTTTTATCCGTTATGGAATAGCTATCCTCTTCTTGTATCAAAGATGAAGATTGTATTTCTAATGTGGATATGTCATCTGAGTTAGATTTGACTGAGTCCTGCAATTCTTGATTTGTTCCAGGAGAACAACTTTCAAAATAGTCTTCATAGTCGTCGCCAAAAGCTCGTTGTTTCATTGATTCAAACACACGTTTGCAATGCTCAAAATGGCTGCTAGTCAAAGTCGCGATTTTGCTTGAGAAAGGCTCCCGTGAAGAACCTGCCAAGCCGAATGTAGTAAATGGCTGGAAACATTCATCTTCGTAAGCATTTGAAGAAGAACCAGATTCTATTCGCGAAATCCTTTCTGTAGAATTGTCCTTTTTTAAGATGGTTTCCCAGATTTCGCCAGTTCTTGCTTGTTCATACGGAAGTAACGAGGCAGAATCAAAATAATCATCATCGGACACATCATCGCCGCTGTGACCATACGCCATATATTTCTCCTGGTTATCAGCGTGTATGTTTAAATCACCCTCAGCTGATGTCGTACTGGCTGCACATGGCCCTGCATATTCATTGCCTCCATCAGTATCTGAGTTACTTGTGTCATCGGCTTCATTGCATTCTGTATATGCATATCCACCATTTGCCAGGCTTCTATTGTCATATGTCTGACATTCATTGCCGCATTTTTGGCCCGAGCAACAAGGAGTATAATCGCAGTTTCCAATGCTATTTGCAATATCGCTGCCCCCATTAGCCTCCATATTCTTTATCACTTCATCATTCTCGTAATGATCTCCATTCTCCTCATCCACGTCGAACATATTGTTGTTGCTGTTGTTGCTATTTGAAGCATAATAGACATCAGATAAGCTTGAGTCTTCTGGAATATTCACGTTGACTACCTGACTACCAAAGTATGCTTCCTCCTCTTTGTGACTATCTTTCTTTATTTCTTCCGCTATTTTAACTGGTTCTTTCTTTGTTTTGCTTCCATTTTTCAATGCTTCATCATAATACAATACTTCGAAATTGTCTGCTGCTTTTATGTTGAGAAGACTTGCACTTTTCTTATCATTTTGTGATTTGAAGTGTTTATTTTCGTTGCTGCTATTGTCTTCACAGGCCATATTCATATCTGTTTTTGATTTCTCCGAATTTTCACGAGTATCATAGCGAGTATAGTCACGAACAATCTCCAATGGTCGTTCAGATTTATGTTCTGTAGTGTCCATTGTGACCGGAGCAGCTTTAAATGGCCGTTCCAACCCAAAATAGGTCTCTCCTTCTTCTTCTTCATAATCTTCATTTTCGTCATTACAAACATCATTACTCGTTTGTACCTTGTGCTGGTCATCCTGGCGTACGTTTTCTTCTTTATTATCATCATCATCGTCTTCTTCATCGTCCACATCAATGTCATCTTCTTCATCATCTTTGCACACATATCCTTTCCTTTTCTCACTCGCTGCTTCTTTCTTTTCTTTTTCAGTTGAACATTCACTGTCACCAGTCCATGACTTGAATCTCTTTACTCGTGCCTTCTTGTCATAGAGTTTGTATTTCTTACAGATTGCTTTGAGCTCATCCTTACTAAGATATAAACACTCCTGATGGAGGTCATTAAACGCTTTGTCATCAGCGGTCATTTCCTTTACTATGACGTTCTCCTCAACCCTCTTATCTTCCACTTGTTCTTCTTCTAATTCCTCATCATCTTCCGCATTCTCCGTCTCAGCATCTCGTCTGATGTCTCTGCAATATTGCTGCAGACTTCCAGCAGAGTTATTCCCCGTGTTATCTCTAGGAGGATCTCTGCAAGGTCTAAATCCTGGCATCCTACAGTTTATGCTATAATTGCTGTATTCGTCATCAGCTTTTTCATCTTCCTCGTCGTCATATCCATCATCTTCTTCTTCGTTTTCTTCCTCCTCTTGCTCATCTTCTTCTTCTTCCTCCTCCTCCAAATATTCAGTGTCCTCTTGATCACCCTCCTCATCTCCATCGTCGTCACCACCATTTACAAGAGCAAAACTTTCACTATTGCTAAACGAGTCTCGACATTTTCTGGGGCATATAACATCTTCACGCAATGTTGCATGTTTTTTCAAGCTT
>CM067307.1:3720646-3733146 GCA_034231615.1 Meghimatium bilineatum
CCATGCGTAAGTCCGATGTGTCAGGCAGAAAGGCGCAGATATCGTAACACTGATGTAAACCATGACACATCGCATTCCGTTCTCCGGACTATATCCTGCTAATCTGCAGGAGTTTGAGAACGAATGCAGAAGAAGAAGAAGAAGACACATGTAGTATTCTGGGACTCCAGTCATACTATTGACTTCATCACATTCATAGTCTTACTACTAGTGGTTGTATAGAAATCACCAATTTCTGCCCTAATACACTTCCCTCCGCATTGAGCTGTGAATGCACACGCACTGCGCAGGTGCTGAACTATAGATCCATCAGTCTTGCCAATCTCCATCTGAGGAGTTCTCACTGATTAAAGCCTTACTTTTGAATCCATATAAACTTCAATGTCATTGTTACGTTTCCAAGAAACTTCACTAGAAGTTATAAACTTGATATGTTTAGTTTCCCACTGTATTCAAGCTCCATGCCCCCCCTAATGTGCACACTCGTTTAATAACCTTATCTGCCCTGGCAAGCGACAAATTTCCCATAACACATTATAGTGAACTTCCGTTCATAATGAGTACAAGTAACTTCATTTGATTTTATAATTGTTTCGCTAGTACCGTTTACACTGAACAACTTTTGATTTGATTGTGTATTGAATACATCTTCTCATATTGAAAACCGTCTCACCAAAATTCAACTATAGTTACCGTGTACCCTGAGAGCTTTCTACCTAACGCCATTATTTCATTAATGAGTGCGCATGCGTCTCGCAACGATTTGTCGTGGCCACGTAATCAAACCAGAGGCTTTAGTCCATCAACTTAAGCTGGCAATCCTGGTTCATATTGGAATCCCGAATGACACCATCCTGCGACCGTCTATTTTCTCCTGACCGTCCAGTCATAACTTCTGAAATAACGAAGTGAACACACGAATTGCTGTTCTTATCATTCCTCCAATCTGCCATAGCCATACTTGCTCATTTGCATATGATATTCATATCTGGCCCCCCACATCAAAGGTAATGTGTAGTATATCAGATTATACGCACATATTCTGTTGTTATGAGAATGTGGTTTTATTTTTATCAGACAGAATTAATTGCTGCTAAAGTTACTGCTTCTTGGATGCACCGCGGAATGCGTTGGACTACTGCGGTGAGAATACACTTACAGATTCTCTGTAATGTAATAAAACATGGAACATGTCCTAAATATGGCATTAGTATTCAAATAGTATTGTAATGTTTTAGAAACTATTTATGCATCTCGGAAAGCTTGTCAGAGCTCAGGGATCACTCTGGTGTAGTGATTAAGCCGTTTGCTTTGTGCTGCACTCGTCGATGGGTACAATCTCGTTTTAAAATATGGGATTGTTTTTGGAGATTTGTGGCAAAAGGTGACATTATCTATACTGGGGGATTTGTGACAAGGAAGTGACAAAAGGTGACATTATCTATACTGGGGGATTTGTGACAAGGAAGTGACAAAAGGTGATATTATCTATACTGGGGGATTTGTGACAAAGAAGTGACAAAAGGTGACATTATCTATACTGAGAATTTTGTGACTACGAATATAACGTTATACAATATTGATTTGACTAAAATGAACGAAATCAAATGTAACAAGCTGGCAACGGTAACTATGGGCATGCGTACACATTGTAATATCATTGAAGCGACGTATAACTTTCCTTTCATTTGCTATAGTCTGTGAGGAATATCACGTGACACGTATGGGCAGGATGTTCATCTGACAACAGCTGTAGGCAAGATTAGAGTACCAGCAAGGAATCTGAGTCCTGCCTTTCGGTTATAACATTCAAAATCCAAACATATAATCGCCACGGAAATATAACGCATTAAGCCAAACATATCGCCTATAACCAGTCATGGTCGTAGTGGTGAAACACTGGAACCATCAGCCCAGAACAGACTTCCAAACATATCTATCTTCAGCACTTCGAGGGAGTGTAGAAAATCATACCTATGTCATTCTTCGATATTATTAATCCAGGATTTTCTTTCACTGTCTATTCTCCTTCTACCCTCGACTGTTCTTGCAAAACCAAATCTGTAAAACAAGGAACTGGACCCTCAACTTGACACCATCTAACGCACAAACATAAGTTATGTACACCATAACGTCACAATTCAATTAACGCACAAACATAAGTTATGTACACCATAACGTCACAATTCAATTAACGCACAAACATAAGTTATGTACACCATAACGTCACAATTCAATTAACGCACAAACATAAGTTATGTACACCATAACGTCACAATTCAATTAACGCACAAACATAAGTTATGTACACCATAACGTCACAATTCAATTAACGCACAAACATAAGTTATGTACACCATAACGTCACAATTCAATTAACGCACAAACATAAGTTATGTACACCATAACGTCACAATTCAATTAACGCACAAACATAAGTTATGTACACCATAACGTCACAATTCAATTAACGCACAAACATAAGTTATGTACACCATAACGTCACAATTCAATTAACGCACAAACATAAGTTATGTACACCATAACGTCACAATTCAATTAACGCACAAACATAAGTTATGTACACCATAACGTCACAATTCAATTAACGCACAAACATAAGTTATGTACACCATAACGTCACAATTCAATTAACGCACAAACATAAGTTATGTACACCATAACGTCACAATTCAATTAACGCACAAACATAAGTTATGTACACCATAACGTCACAATTCAATTAACGCACAAACATAAGTTATGTACACCATAACGTCACAATTCAATTAACGCACAAACATAAGTTATGTACACCATAACGTCACAATTCAATTAACGCACAAACATAAGTTATGTACACCATAACGTCACAATTCAATTAACGCACAAACATAAGTTATGTACACCATAACGTCACAATTCAATTAACGCACAAACATAAGTTATGTACACCATAACGTCACAATTCAATTAACGCACAAACATAAGTTATGTACACCATAACGTCACAATTCAATTAACGCACAAACATAAGTTATGTACACCATAACGTCACAATTCAATTAACGCACAAACATAAGTTATGTACACCATAACGTCACAATTCAATTAACGCACAAACATAAGTTATGTACACCATAACGTCACAATTCAATTAACGCACAAACATAAGTTATGTACACCATAACGTCACAATTCAATTAACGCACAAACATAAGTTATGTACACCATAACGTCACAATTCAATTAACGCACAAACATAAGTTATGTACACCATAACGTCACAATTCAATTAACGCACAAACATAAGTTATGTACACCATAACGTCACAATTCAATTAACGCACAAACATAAGTTATGTACACCATAACGTCACAATTCAATTAACGCACAAACATAAGTTATGTACACCATAACGTCACAATTCAATTAACGCACAAACATAAGTTATGTACACCATAACGTCACAATTCAATTAACGCACAAACATAAGTTATGTACACCATAACGTAACAATTCAATTAACGCACAAACATAAGTTATGAACACCATAACGTCACAATTCAATTAAAAAGCCAACATGCCCGATATAACTACAGCATTCCCTGCTATAACTACAGCATTCCCTGCTATAACTACAACATTCCCTGCTATAACTACAACATGCCCTGCTATAACTACAACATGCCCTGCTATAACTACAACATTCCCTGCTATAATTACAACATTCACTGATATAACTACAACATTCACTGATATAACTACAACATTCACTGATATAACTACAACATGCCCTGATATAACTACAAAATTCACTGATATAACTACAACATGCCCTGCTATAACTACAACATGCCCTGCTATAACTACAACATTCCCTGCTATAATTACAACATTCACTGATATAACTACAACATTCACTGATATAACTACAACATGCCCTGATATAACTACAACATTCACTGATATAACTACAACATTCACTGATATAACTACAACATTCACTGATATAACTACAACATGCCCTGATATAACTACACCATTCACTGATATAACTACAACATTCACTGATATAACTACACCATTCACTGATATAACTACAACATGCCCTGATGTAACTACAACATGCCCTGGAATTTCTACAACATGCCCTGATATAACTACAAAGAACACAGATCATACGTTGAAGCGGCACCCCTCGGCTTAAAAAGACTTTAATCCTTTATCTATCATCATGTGTTTAGACTTTATGTTAACATTGGAGCTGGACTACCAGAAACGCGCCCTCCGCTGTTGTTGATGGATAAAAGCTCTGATATAACCAATTTGTAATAATGTTCGCGTTTGAAAGAATTGCACTTCACTGTAAGAGGTACACTTTACAAAGCCAAACTTACATCAAACAATGAAATATACTGTAAAAGGGAAACACCGTGTAACGAAACTCTTAGCTTTGTAGAAAATTTTTGTGTCTGCAAGTCTAAGAAAGAAATCAAAGTATGGAAGACTAAATCTATTACTAGCTCATAGCGAGATTCAGAGAGTCATGCCAGTTACTTCAGGACCGTCTATACGTTTCTCGTATATAAGAGGTGGGTACGATGCACCTTAGAAAATGATAATCGCCTCATTTTCGTGAAGTTTTTAATGGCATTATATGGGAAATTTTAAGTTCTAGTGTCACGTCCTAGAGTCCTAAATGATTTTAGTTTGAACCCTGTTTGATAACCACCTCCTACCAAAATCACCCTCACCCTTATCTATGGCATTGAGTTCACTTCTATAACCCAGAGCTGGCTGGTGAAATCGGTTACAGCTAATAGAGACAGCAATAAACGCTCACTTCTGGCCGATGATTTTCGGGAGCAGACGGCCGTAACAACATAAACGATTCCACGAGAGAAATCTAATTTACCGCGAGGGGGCGCAGAGGGCTTTAATTTTGCCTCGTTTTCGTGGCCAATGGCGCGAATTAACTCAGCCGTCTGCGCGGCCCTCGGCTTCTGTTTCTAGAGCGCTCCAGCTAACAGGGTTAAGTGTTCATGAGGAGTTTAAACATTCCTTTGATTTTTCGTTGGGGGCTATTTTCAATTAAACTCAGCGATAAATAATTTCTCATAGGGACCCGTGTCTGGCATCGGGATTTCCCTTTCCGATTCGATTCCGACCCGCCCACTGATTGATTTTATTTCCTTTGGGAGTATCTCGTCCACTGATGTTTCACACAGGAACGTTCATCGCATGTCTGGATCAGAAGAAATATCCTGTTATTCAAACCTTTTCTAGCCTATCAATGGCTCCATCCACGGATAATTTTGAAAGCTATGAACTAAATGTTCGTGCGTTTAGACTTTTAGTACGTCTGTTGATACTCCTTCAGCTACAGAAACGGACATTCTGTGCAGGATTTCCATTTTGGTATGACTGCATTTGCAAAACAAATTGAATACAACCAAACCGAGGTTTGTAAATTTCAGCGAAAACAATTGTAAAAATATCTCAGCATTTGATTGGACGTTCAAATATTTATAAATCAAATTAGGCTTTTGTTGCGTTTTTATGAAAGCCGAAATTTGCTTCGTCTAGGGAACGGTGCTGAAAACGCACTCGAGACATTCGAGCAGTTTTGATAGCCATTCTGATTACGACAAACCCTATTATCGATAATGTTGTAAAGTTAGCGACCAGGAGTGTTGTTTTTTGTTTTTTTATCGTTTTGTATGTGAAGCCAATCTGAATGTTTGATAAGAATGGAGAACACAAAATGAGATGATGCAGATAAACACCAATTTGCAGATTCGCTGTCAACCAGCTCTGTGTACCACACACCCATTCACAATATTCATAACAAGTGATAAAAGCTGACGAGTAGTTTGATGTCAAATATTATAGACAACATTACAAAGCGATACGGCCGTTAATAACATTACTCAACAGAACTGATTTGACAATATTTGCAGAGCACATGTAGGCGCGCAGTCTCCTTCAGCAAATGATAAATTGTATGTAAATTTCCGTCAGTATGTTGCCGGGGTTGAGGAGATGTGTAAAGAAGAGCAACAATGTGATCTACCATTCATGTCATAAGAAGCTAGTAAGGAGTTTTTCAGGATGGGGATAGCTTTACCATCCCAAAAGAAAAGGGACATAAAGACCTTGCTGATATTGAATGTTTTGTGAAGATAGCTTTGTCTGCTGATGTTCAATGTGGTATGGAGATAGCTTAACCTGCTGATGTTCAATGTGGTATGGAGATAGCTTTGTCTGCTGATGTTCAATGTGGTATGGAGATAGCTTAACCTGCTGATGTTCAATGTTTGTGTGCCGAAATGCGTAGAAATCACAGGCTAGTTGCAAAATTTGATAACGCATTGCAATCTTCACAACACAATGCTAACCAACAGGAGTATGAGCCATAATTCAGGAGAAGAAGCACGTGCATATTCATTATTCTAGAAACGAATTTCTAAGTGTGTAAATATATCAAAGACTAACACAGAAGCTGATTTCTCGTTGTGCAAATACTCGTACCACAAACGAACACAGAGGCTGATCTCTTGATTATGGAAATGTATCATAAAGAACACAGAGGCTGATGTCTTGATTGTGGAAATGTATCACATCAAAAACAGAGGCTGATTACTTGTTGTATATGTATATATATATCCAGCTAACATAGAGGCTGATTCTTAAATTTTTTGTTGCGTAAGCCTTTCATAAAAGTTGATCTCTCATTGTGTAAATACTCATACATGTACGCAAGTCAGATATATTTTAGTACATTTAGTTCTACATTTAGTTCTACATTTAGTTCTACATTTAGTTCTACATTTAGTTCTACATTTAGTTCTACATTTAGTTCTACATTTAGTTCTACATTTAGTTCTACATTTGGTGCAAAACTTTTCTGATGTGTGCTTCAGACGTCGGACATGAGACGAGAGAATAATAACAATGTGATCTGCCATATATGTTGTGTGAGACAACTCAGAGGTGACGATTCGGGGTTGGCTAACAAATCCTGCATCAGATCAAACGTATACACACATTCTGTGCTGATGTCGGATGTATAGGGCCTTTTATCGTAGGCATGATGTGAACTACGTGAAAACATACTCCGTTCAGGACACAAGGAGCGCATAAAAGGGAAGGGAAATGTTTTACTTCGTATTAGTAAGGTTGACCGTGTACACTGAAGGGACCCAACAGAGCCAGACCAGACCTACAAAAGGTGGATCGTACACAATAACGTGATCAATCAAGGCAAACTTAGCCTTATAGAAATTACAGCTGATCGTCCTGCTAGATGGTAAACTTTTGAGAACATAGAAGCACAGAAGAACATAGAAGCACAGAAGAACATAGATGCACAGAAGAAGAAACTACATATAAGAATAAGAAGAACTAGTGGACACAGTAGACAAATAAGAAGATTAACAAAATAGTACAAGAAAGGACGAAAAAAAACACCAAAAAGAGAAGAAAAGAAAAATAAGAAAATGAAGAATAAAATGGCAAAAAAGAAGAAAAAAGGACAATACAGGAAAAAAGAAAAATTGAATAAAGAAAATAATAGAAAAATGAAAATAGAAGGAAATGAAAACATTGGATAGAAAGCTAGAAGACAAATTAGATAGAAGAGACGACAAATAGGACAAAACAAAAATATATGAAAAAGAAAAAGAAAAGAAAAGGAACATAAAACACAGAGAATATTAGGAGAGAAAGACAGAAGAGAGAAATGAAGAGAACGAACTAGAATAGATAGAAAAAGGACGAAAATGAAGAGACAGTAAAAATATGGAAGAATAATTAAATTGAAGAGAAAGAGCATACAGGAAGAACAGGAAGAAAACGAAGAGAAAGAAAATAGAAAAGACAAAAATAGAAAATAAAGAAATAGAAGACAAAGAAAAAAAGACAAAGAAAATATAAGAGTACGAATGAAGACAAAAATAACTGAAGAGAAATAAAAGATAAAAGAAGAAACAGAAATAAATAGAAAAGATAAAAGAAACAGAAGAAATAGTCAAATTAAAGAAAACAAAAAGGAGAAAGAAACAATTTAATGCTGATTATCATGGTTTTTGTTGTTTGGATATTTATATCCAGTCCGTATTCATTAATTGATTTATTGACTTGATCGATTAGTCTTTGTAGTTAACTGTCTGCTAAAATAACAGTGTCATCTGCATATCTAATGTTGTTTATTATTTTCCCATTGATCTTGAGTCCTGGTATTTCTTCTATATTTTTTAAGATATTCTCTGTGTAGATATTAAGTAGGCCATGTGATAAAATACAGCCTTCTCTTACTCCTCTTCTTATTTCTATGTATGGAGAGTAGCTGTTTTCACACTTTATTGATGCAGTTTGTTCCCAATATATATTTCTAATCAGTGTGATGACTTTTCCATCTATGCCTATTTCTTGAAGACATTTGATTAATTTTTCATGTTGGACTCTGTCAAAGGCATTGCTGAAGTCTATAAAGTAAATATAGATACTTTTTGAGACTTCTATATTTATTTATATACAACTAGTCGGATACTCAGTATAGCCTCTCTGGTTCCTTTGTTTTTCCTAAAACCGAATTGTTCTTCACCGACCTCCGTGTCCATCTTGTTTTTAATTCTTTCATGTATTATCTTGAGAAGTATTTTAGTTAGATGGCTCATTAGACTTATTGTTCTATATGCTGTACAGTCCACAGCCCTGGGCTTCTTAGGTAGTGGTATGAATATTGATGATGTTAGGTCTTTTGGTATATGGCCTGTTTCATATCTGTCATTGCAAAGTTCTGTAATATTATCCACAACACATTCATTCAAATTCAAATTATCTTGGAATAACCTTTGATACAAGTCTCTCATATCACAAATATGATTCAGAAGTCTAAAAAAGGGATCAGTGACATAAAAACTACTGCGACCTTCGATATGCACCAATGGGAACTGTTTCTGCTTCTACAAGTGATCTGTCATAGATTATGGCCTCGGCCTACTAACACAGTCACAGACACAAGTCGATAGATTGTAAAAAGTCCAAAATGAGGCAATGAGAGCGTTACTGGGGTGTACTAGAGATACACCCATCTCTGCATTTCTGCTTGATCTCCCCAGCATTAGAGTGCGCCATCAGGTAGCACAAGTTAGGTCGTACCTTAAAGTGACAGAATACAACCATCACCCATTACACCAACGTCTAGATGAGTCATAGGAAAAACGAATCAAGCTTGGCAGATCATGGATGGCAGAGGCTGAAGACACACTGCAAAGATTATGTGAATTGGAAGAAATAGGAAAGGGTAGTAAATGGTGGAGGTAGACACTGAGAAAAAAAATCACCGACTAAAGTAATAATACAACTAGATAAAGCGTGTCGAAAATGGACGGAAGTCAGGGCTCAGGATACAGTGCATGATCTCGCCAAGATACACTTTCATAACAAGACATAATTATATACACAGATGGCTCTGTTAACAGAAATATAAATAAAAGCAGTTGGGGTTTTGGTGTATACAGAAACCACGAGACGTTGGTTGATAAATCTTCAGCATATTCCGCTGTCACATCACTTAAGTGGTTGATAACTGATACATCAACACATTCGGTAATATTCACAGACTCTCAAATCATGCTTCGTAAGATAGAAAAGTACATGCTGAGAAAAGAAAAGTGGGACTTATTGAATAGCTCCATTGTCCGGAGCATTACATGGATATACTGCCCTGGTCATGCTGGGGTCAGAGGAAACGAGAGAGTCGACTTAAGTCAGGTAATACGGGTGATAGACGGCACAAAGCTGAGAAGAGATTAAAGCAGACTTGATCAAGGCAGTAAGAAATTCATTTAATATGAAAATGAAGTCAATGAGACTGGTAACGTACACATACAGAGAATGCCAGAAATTGGAGTTTCTAGAGGGGAGGAAAGGAAAAGTAATTTTTTTGTAAGGTCCCAAAGATCACACAATCAACACCTGACCAGGACTCAACACCTGACCGAGTCTACATACACTGGGATGGCTGCTGGAACTGAGGGCGGAGCACTTATGGGAGTGCCCCACGTGCTGTGAAACTAGTTTGTAATTATTAATCAAGACACTGAATCATGAAAGTTGGAAAAGGATTGTCAAAACTGTAATTAGTATGTATATCGTATAAACAGATTCATTTTTGTGGTAGCAAATGTATGCAGTTTTACATCTTACAAATAAACATGAGCAGATAACTATGGTGGAGAGTTTGAGAAAAGGAAAGGTAATTGCTTGTGAACCAGTCTTAAGATGTTTCATGTGACAGACGAGTCATCATCTGTCTGGGGATTGTAATTGTAAAAACATTTCATGGATTGGACGTTCCTAATGTTATGTCTCATCATCGATCTGTCTGTTCCAGTTTTTCTGGAAATGTATCTCTCAAATTGTGTATTTCTTTAGTTTAGTTATGTTGTCACAAGTTTGAGTTCTCATTCAGATCTGATCAAAATAGATATTCTGCAATTTGTTATATATTCTCCATTCTTGACACGTGACATCTATTGATATATTAATCTATCATCTATTGAACTATATATATATATCCTTGTGCGATTTGCAGACGATCATTAAACACAAAAAAGTAAACAAGTGAATAAGCATTTTCTCTCAGGAGTAGAATTTTTTTTTTAAGCTATCATGTCACAGCAACAGAACATTCTTATATTCCAGATGCACAATTGTTCTGAACTACAAACTTTCTCAAACAACTGCACGTCAGTAAGTAGTGGTATTGTGAAGTGGTAAACCCAGCTCGTGTATATATATATATATTGGCGTACGGTGGTTCGGCAAGAGAGTAGTTCCTGGACCTCGTTTTATTGTGATAGAAAGGCTGTCAGAGATGTCCTGTCATAGATTCCTGATCTTGTGTTTGTCCTTATCTTGACAAAGGCCGTGTGGTCAAAACGTTAAATCTGTGTATACTTCCTGTGTAAATCGATTTTTTTTTTAAGTTTTTAAAATTGACTGCGCGGTAGATAGTTTACACAATTAACACACATAGAAAATTTTGTGTGATATGGGGTTTTCTGTTGTTTTTTTGTGTGTTTTGTTTTTGTTTGCCTCGCGGTTAGCACACATACCACATTTAGTGAGATATGGGGTTTTCTGGGTGTCTTTTTTTGCTTCGGTGTTAGCACACACAGCACATTTAGTGAGATATGGGGTTTTCTGGGTGTATTTTTTTGCTTCGGTGTTACCACACATAGTATATTTAGATCAGAATGACAATATAAAATAAGTTGACCGGCTGGATGAGGATCTCGGGATGAATGTTGTTCACCATTACATAAGGAAAAATGTTTGACTATGAAATAGAGAGTTGTAGTTTTCTGTCGTCGAGAAATTGCAGATATATTCATAATTGATCTATGGACATACCCGGTGTGATGTTATGATGTGTAAGGAAAATGAATTGGCGTATTGGAGAGTTGCGAATATTAAAGTACATGAAACACTAACAACATCCACAAAAAGCAGACAATGGTTCAGCTAAAAAATCTTCATCAGAACAAAAACAATCAAATGATGAATATTACAAACATAGCTAGATACATAGTATGATAGATAGAAAAGAGCAGACGCTGATAAAAAAGGAGAAAGAATGATAGAGATAGGATAGATAGAATGCAAAACGATGACATCAGAGAAATTGTAGGGACTACACAAGTCAATGAGTACATCTGGAAGAAACTTCTTCTTCTTCTTTCGTTCACTTGAAACATGTCTATATCTGTAATTCTGTCTCCTTAATAAAACTCACTGTCTTTTGTAGTTCATACAGTGTCCCATAGAGCTTTGATTCCAGTGTTGTTTCCTCTGGCCAATATGTCTGCCTCAGCGTTTCATGCTCAGAACACTCTTGAAGTATATGTTTGGCAGTCTGTGCTGCCTGTCCACATGTACACATGGCCGTGTTGCCAATCTGGAAGAAACAAATCAAATGGTTTGGACATTTAATGAGAATGGAGTCCGACTGCCTCCCGTCGAGAGTGTGCAACGGCAGAATATCTGGGACGAGGAAAAGAGGAAGACCAAGACGTAGATGGATCGACAATATCAGAGAGATTCTCCAACCTTATGGGATTACAGCATCACTAGCAGCACGTTTGTCATTAGAACATAGACATCTGCTGACCATGGTGCCTCATGTGATACTTGAGGCTGAGACAAGACACAATTAAAGAGAGAGACAGACAAACAAGTAGATGAGACAAGTGGACGAGACAAGTGTGGACGAGACAAATGGCTGAGACAAGACAAGACAAGATGAGAGAGAGAGAGAGAGAGAGAGAGACAGACAGACAAACAAGTAGATGAGACAAGTGGCTGAGACAAGACAAGACAAGATGAGAGAGAGAGAGAGAGAAAGAGAGAGAGAGAGAAAGTAGTCAGAAGACAAGTGCACCAAAATAAGAAGACAGAGAACAAGAAGAAGAAGAACTGCGATTATAAT